>CM060924.1:248745196-249345196 GCA_030737875.1 Allium sativum | reverse complement strand
ATTTTGGCGGGTCATGGGAAGATCACTTACATTTGGCTGAGTTCTCATATAATAATAGCTACCAAGCGAGCTTGGGAATGTCACCATTCGAAGCATTGTACGGTAGACCATGTAGATCTCTCGCATGTTAGGTAGAACCAGGCAATCGACTAGTATTGGGTCCCAACATGATTCGTGAAGCTTCAGATAAAGTCGATTTCATTAAAAAGTGACTGCGAACAACTAAGAGCCGACATAAGAGTTATGCAGATTCAAGAAGAAGAGATTTGGCTTTTTCTGTTGGTGATTATGTATATTTGAGAGTTTCTCCGATGAGGGGAGTAGTCGGATTTGGGAAAACAGGGAAGTTGGTGCCTAGATTTATTGGTCCATTTCCTATACTCGAAAGGATTGGAACTCTTGCTTATAGGGTTCAATTGCCTGACTGGTTGCCAGGAGTACATGATGTATTTCACGTGTCTCAACTTCGAAAGCATGTGCATGATCCATATCTGATTGTAGAAGAAGCCGCACAATAAGATTTGGATATTACTCCAAAGTTAGCAGTGAGAAGAGAGTCACTAAAAATTATTGGCACAGAAACCAAGGTTCTGAGGAACAAGAAGATTCACTTAGTCAAAGTGCAGTGGAGTGGAGATCCTAGAGACTATACATTGGAAACCGAAGATAGCATTAAACAGGCTTATCCTAAGTGCAGAGTGGACATCTCTGATTAGCTCTGGTGCAAGATACATTTACAATATTTTGCATTTCCGTTTTGTTTCCTATTGTACTGTTGTTTCCTTTTCGGGGACGAAAAGTTTTAAGTGGGCGAGATTGTAACAACCCGAACAATCAGAACCAATTTAATTTTTTTATCTCGAGTAATTTTAATAGAAATTTGGTCAGAATTTAAAATTTTCATTTTTAAATAATAATAATAAAGCCCTTAAAAATAGCCATTATGCAAACGACCTCCGTTTTCGACGAAACCACTTTTGTTGGTTCTGGAACATCAATTTATTGCTAGGTTTAAATTTCCATAATTTTTGGAATTGATATGTGAGCGTGGCAAAAGAATATGTGTTTTGCAAATAAAGTGCAAATTGGATCGACCAAAAAAAACCAATTTTCAAACGGTCTCCAAATTCGACGAAATCAATTTTGTTTGGACCGTATCGTCCAAACATAGCTAGATTTATTTTTCGGGAATTTTTGGAATCAGTATATGGCCCCGATAAATTAAAATGTACGTTCAAATCTAATATTAAATGTTTTATGTTTTAATTTTAAGAATAACTGACTAAAACAGTCAAATGGGCTTACGAAACATATTCCATTATGTCCTGAATGGGGGTATTTAGCTAGGGGCGACAACCGTTGGGTTTGATTTGGAGTTCATATGGATTTATGGGTAATTTTAGAATTAAATGAAAATAAAAATAAATATATAAATATATGGACCAATAAAATTTCACCATCACTTTTCTCATTTTAGAAGAAACCCCCGTAACCCCTAAATCGAACGACGGAAAACCATTCTGACCTTCTCTCTTCAATAACTCTTAATCCACGCAATAAAATCGAATGGTTCTTTGGAGGATTTTATAGATCTCATCCTCCTCTTCAAATCCATATAAAGTTTGTAATTTATCGTCGCGTATTGGAGGAGAATCACCTCCGTGAAGTTCGGACGTTCATCATGCCGCTACGCCACCATCTCTCCGTCGAACTCCACCGCACCACCAGCGCAGGTGCGCCGCTCCTCCCCCTACGAAGTGGTACAACCGGACCCTCCTCTCGTGCATCGGATTGAGCGATAACTGAAAACCTAGTTTTGAACAAACTGAGGTAACGACTGATTTATTTTAAATTGTTTTCAACATATAAAAGCGTTGCAAAGTTGGTTAATCGGATAAAAATCATATAATTTTCTTATGTTGTCGAAATCCAGTGAAACAAGAGACATTGGACACGTGGCAACGTCTTCTACATTCTAGAAGAGACTGGAACATATTTGGAGCTCTCTACAAAACTAGAAGGAGTGGAACCCAATGTGAGATTTCTAAATTCCAATTGGAATAGAAGGGCGATGTATAAATTATATAAGCGATGTATAAATTATATACGCGTTGTATATCTCATATATGGGCGTTGTATAAATAATATAAGCGATGTATAAATTATACATACGTTGTATAAATAATATATGCGATGAATGAATTTGAAATCGAATAAAAATACGTTTATATATATATACACTCCCCTCGTCCACAGACCATGGACGATATAAATTGATTGTGGTTTGGAAATTGATTATGGTTGTGAATGGTTGATTGTGGTTGCTACAAAATTGGTTGTGTTTATGGTATATGCATTGTGTTGTGAAAATGAATGATATTGTAGAAATCATTGAAATGAAATTATTGTAATGCGGCAAGGCCTAGGATAACAGAGGAGTCGTGCTGGACACGGTGCCGGTGCTAAATACCCTGTCGTTGTAATGCCGAAATTTTCTGAAATGAATCATATAAAATTGTTGTTGTGTTGAATAAATTGTTTGAACGATAAAAATATCATTTTTATCATGAATGTGAAGTTATAAAAATATTCATATGTTGAATATATTGTTTGAACGATAAAAATGTCATTTTTATCATGAATGTGAAGTTATAAAAATATGCATATGTTGAATATATTGTTTGAACGATAAAAATATCATTTTTATCATGAATGTGAAGTTATAAAAATATTCGTATGTTGAATAAATTATTTGAATGATAAAAATATCATTTTTATCATGAATGTGAAGTTATAAAAATATTCATATGTTGAATAAATGGTTTGAACGATAAAAATATCATTTTTATCATGAGTATGAAGTATATAAAATATTCATGTTTGAAATAAATTGTTTGAACAATAAAAATAACATTTTTATTGATAAATTGTCTGAACAATAAAAATAACATTTTTATTGTATGTATGAAGTTATAAAAATATTCATGTTTGAAATAAATTGTTTGAACAATAAAAATAACATTTTTATTGTATGTATGAAATATATAAAATATTTATGTGTTCAATAAATTCTTTGAACAATAAAAATAACAATTTTATTGTATGTATGAACCTTTAAAAATAGTCATTGGTTGAAACAAATGTTTGAACATTAAAAACAACATTTTTAATGTGGTAACCAACTATATAAAATAGCCGTTAGTGAAATAAATGTTTGTTCATTAAAAATAATATTTTTAACATGTATATGAAGTGTTAAAAATAACCATGTGTTGAAATAAATGTTTGTTCATTGAAAATAATATTTTTAACATGTATATGAATTTTTAAAAATAACCATGTTTGAAAACAAATATTTATTCACTAAAAATATTATTTTTAGCATAGATGCATATATATACATATGCTGAACAGGAAAATGGATTAGCTGTTGAGTAAAGAATTTATTTGTGTGCCCGACAAATAGGTAAGCCTTAATGAGTTGGCTGCACAATTTTATTATTATATAAACTCATGTTAGTGCCATTGGATGCGGTGTGCTGGTTGTTCTGTGTGAGATTATAAACAACACCATATAATAACAACAATTAATTTTGAACTACACTACATGGCATACTTCGTGAAGATAGCATACTCTATCATATACCATATAAGCATTTGGAGCTTATGTGATGAGGTTGGGATTACCATATGAGCAAGATGCTCGTATGGCGATGACTGAATTACAGGTTGAACTGAGGACTGATATGGACTAAATAAAATATAACGGTAAATTTCCAGGTTTAATAAAAACCCCACACGGGTCTGGAGTTGACAATAATCAAGTCTCTCTAGTTATTAGGTAAGGCACATGGATTATTTATTTTCCAACACTGGACAAGGTGACAAGAAATTATTCTCTGGAGTTACGATTTTCACACACTCCCTTGGGCATAGAATAGGTCACTAAAAATTCTGTATGCTATTTCTGGATTTATTGGGTGCCTAATACGGCCCAATAAATTTCCAAACCCCTCTCTGTACAAAAGAGGCTATGGCGAAATTTTCCGAAATTTAAAGGCGTTAGCCAAATTATTGAAGTGAAAATGGTTTAGAAATCGTCGAAAGAAATATATATATATATATATATATATATATTAAAATAAAACGAATCACGCAGCTGCAGTTCGCGTTTTGACATCGTAATTTTTAACGATTATACCTGGAGATCCGACCGTCAGATTTTCCCAAAACTGGAAATGTTGGGTCCGCTTGGGAAATATCTTTCCAATGATATAAAGTTTGTTAAGATCCAACGGTTAGATTTTGAGAAATGTGTAATTCAAATCCGAAGAAAAAAGCGCCAGGGCCGCGTAATGACCTGAAACGTCGTTTAATTAAAATGGGCCATTTTTATATAAATAAAAATAGCGATAAATCATTACAAAATATTATAAACGATATTGAATGGAAATAAACTAATTTTACTTGGTTTATTGGATATTCTGATGGTTAAATGTATTTGACATGAAATTATCATATTGAATTGAAACGTGAATGTCAAATAATTTAACCATGGAAAGAATTGATTTGAGTTCTATGTACGCACGAATTATTTGAAAAGGCCGAGTTAATTCTCATTTCAAATAATTGATCGACGATTAAAAGTTGAAGATATGAAGACGGTGCAAGACCGCTGATCTTCACATCGAATGGATTACTACTGATGCCCTGGATCGGTTAGCTCCGAGGAGGGGTTATTGTGGTAGTGGTCCGGATGTATTTGTTGATTGTTCGGATGTGTGAGGGCCTCTCTCCTGTATTGGACATATGGGACGAGGAATAAGGTGCCTCCGGTTTCGTTCAGACCCAGAACGAACTAGTAAATGGATGTGTGTCTGACATTGGATTTTATTCTGTGCTGATTGATTTCTATTAAATATATATCTGTTTGGTGGCGGAGAATTTATTCTCTTGCTTAACACCCTTCTCTAAGATGTACGAGCTTAGAGGTTATACATCGATAGACATCAGTCGCATGGCGTGGAATGTCAATGTGGCATGTTGAGATGCAGTGATCAAGGCTTTTTTTGAAAAGCATAGCCTTGTGGTTGATGATCAAAGCACGGCTTTAAATAGCATATCTTTGTGTATAGCGTTAATTCGCAAGCCTCACACCCCGATATGAACCAGAAACAGGAGAGGACTGCAGGGAGAACATGCGTTTCTTTCTAACTAGGAGTGGTGTCATGCTATGGAGCCCAGACATTTTTACTTAGGTGGATGATGGAAAGCGAGGCGCCTCGGATGTATCAGTCACTACGGGGCCGATGGATGGTATAGTTGTACAGACCAGATTTACACCCCATAGGGTGGAGAAACGTATAGTTCAGGAATTACCGATCCTCAAATGTAAGAGAGGACCGGCCCTGAAGATCCATGGTGCAGTTGCGACTGATCCTGAGACATGGGCTAGATTGTCTCGAATTCGGTAAGGACGATCCCTTGGCTTGGTTCATGATGGAAGTCCAACTTCCAATACGACATTGTGCGGATTGTAAACCTATATATGGAGACATGATATATGGTACCCATGCCGTCTAGGATTGATACATTATGATTGAAATTGTTTTTGAAACATATATGCACTAGTAATAATATCAAATGATTTTGATTTATACGTATCAAGCATATTTTGGCCATTATAAGGTAAAACTCTATCCTCCGGCTTGCGTTGCATTGTGTGATGGGACCTGAGTCTTATAATGGCTTCATTTTCTATAAAAAGCATTGCGTTGTTTAAATGATTTACTTTATTTATGCACTGGCAATCCAATAGAGTAAACCCGTTCCACGTTACCGGCGTGGTCCTGTGATTAGCCTTATTATTAAATAAGCTAAGTAGATTTCTCATACCAGTCCCATGACTGACTCGTAGTTTGTTTCACTTTACAAACCCGGGTGCCCCTATTTTCTACACGGGCAACCTTGTATTTAGGTTTTAGCTTGGTTCATTTTGGCTATGGATGGAAGCTGTGGAAGATGATGATGGTCCTTTATCATTTCTATTGTACTGTTTCAGACACTATTATGTATATTATGTTTGATTCCGCTGCAGACATTGAATATTAAACTGAAACTGTATTCCGTACTTAGTATGATCCTTTTATGATGTGTAACTCTGATGTACATTATTTGCTATAATGATATATTTATGTTCTATTGTTATTGTTTATGTGTTATATTCCAATGATTATCCTTGCTGCCGTGGCACGGGGGTTTGGGGTCATCACAAAATCCAAGTCAATACACTTTAGCTATACCTGATGTGGTAGACATAGTCATACCAACATGGCAAAGCCAGGTCAGCAATGCCAGCAACTCTCAACACACAGTGCCATCCAGTGGACCAAGACAAGAGATGCAAGCCTCACCAACCAATTCCAAGTAGACACCTCAGCAACAAAATGTTAGTGAGGAAAGTCAACCAAGTAATAATACTGATAGCAATGAATCAGGTAGTATTGAGCATAGTAATACATATAATGATAATGCATGTCAACATCTTATGATGACTAGAGTAAAGTGTGGTATATTTTAACCAAAAATATACAACACAACACTGGATTTACAAGAACCAGTATCATATCGTGAAGCAGTCCATTCTGATAATTGGACTACAACCATGAATGATGAATATAAGGCTCTAATGAAAAACAATACATGGACATTAGCAGCTCCACCTGATCATAAAAATATTATTGGCTGCAAATGGACACTTAGAATTAAGAGAAATCCAGATGGTTCAATCTCAAAGTATAAGGCAAGGTTGGTGGCAAAGGGATACTCACTACAGAGTGGATTTGATTTTACTGAAACATTCTCACCTGTTGTGAAACCCACTTCTATACGAATTGTTTTGACCATTGCCTTACACAAGAAATGTATCATCAAACAACTAGATGTGAATAATGCCTTTTTAAATGGTATGTTACAGGAAGAAGTTTACATGGAACAAACACAAGGTTTTGTACAGCAAGGAAAAGAAGGGCTTGTTTGCAAGTTAAACAAAGCTATATATGGTCTAAAGTAGGCTCCAAGGGTCTGATTTGACAAGTTGAAATCAACACTTGTCAAACATGGATACAACTCTCTCAAATCTGATAACTCAATCCTTACAAAATTTTCCACTGGTTCTATTACTTATATACTTATATATGTCGATGACTTTATTATAACAGGAAATAGTAACACAGAAATCAACAACATCACCAGAGCACTAAACTCAGAATTTTCCATAAAGGATCTTGGTGACTTGAGCTATTTTCTATGAATTGAAGTCAATAGAAAAGACAATTCTGAAATTCATCTTAGCCATAGGAAGTACATTTCTGAAATTTCAATTAGAGCAAAGATGGACAATCAAATCCATTCCCAACTCTTATGGTTACAAGTCCTCAACTTTCTAAAACAAAAGGTGAAGCAATTCAAGATGGAAAACAATTCAAAGTCTATTGGGAGCACTGTAGTATGTTATAGTAACAAGACTAGATATATCATACAGTGTGAACAAAATAAGTCAATACATGCAAAACCCATTGGATCAACACTGGAAGGCTTTAAAGAGGGTACTCAGATATCTAAAGGGTACACTAACACAAGGTCTTATACTCAAACACAGCAAAACTCTCAATATCAATGCATACTCAGATGCTGATTGGGGAACAGATCAGGACGACATGAAATCTACGTTAGGTTACTGTATATATTTGGGCAAAAATCTAGTATCATGGTGTGCAAAAGAGCAAAACACTGTATCAAGATCAAGCACAGAGGCTGATTTTAGAAGTGTGGCAAGCACTACCGCTGAATTAATGTTGATAAAATTTCGCTACAGGGTGAACTTAGGGTTACACTTGACAAACAGGCTACGATCTGGTGTGATAATGCAAGTGCAATTTCTCTGACATCTAACCCTATTTTACACTCTAAAACCAAGCACATCGAATTGGATCTATACTTCATACGAGAGTGTAACACCCCACCTCCGCCAGGGTAACTCTTGCAAGCACACTAGCTTTGGAGGGGCGTTAAACAAGGTAAACATGCATGCAGATATCACAAGGCAGAACATATAAGTAAAACAGAGTAATAAAGCAGCGGATAAAACTTGCATTTCCAAAACCATAGTTAAGTTACAACAAAGTACTTAGTCATTATTTTCCAACAAACAAAGTCTAGAGAAAAGCATAAACTGAAAAACTGAAATACATAAAGTACTATCCCCAAAGTGAAGTGATAAACCATAGCTAGCTCAATGTCCAAAACCGTACATAAGCAAATCCAGTAAGCAAGCTGTAAAGATCCAAGCTAAGCTCCAATGTTCCCACCCTGAGAACCTGAGGGGGGGAAACAGAAGAAAAGAGGCGAAAGAAAACAGGTCAGTCAAAGACTGGTAAGCCCTACTACTATCTGTCCATGAACTAGTAAAGTTAACTGGTATGAGAAGCTGAGATGAACATAAGGATAACAACATACTGGCATGGTGATTAACTAACAAGATAGGTAAAGGTGTCATCGCATAATCAAGGTTAAGTTTTGCACCACGAGTGTACTAGCATTCTAACATGTCAAGTAAACAAGAATTGATCCCTTGGCCCAAGCTTGGCCCAACATCATGAGATGACCTAAATCAAGGTCCAACTACACGGCCTAGTTGATCGACTCCCTATAAGCCTAACTCGTCAAGTGTCGGTGTCATACGACCCAAACATGCAATGTAGTTAAACTGCGCTAGGTCTACCCTAGGGTGTATCAAGTCCTAGGGTGTCAACCTCGGACACCAATCAAGTATGCACAGTCTAGATCTACTGGTACCCATGCCTGATTCTCCAACTCCGAACTATGTGCACGACCATAGTCCGCCTGGACCTACACCGGCGTACCTACTCAGCCGTCGTTTTGGTCGCTTACATGTCAGCCCAGTAATCGTGCCCCACCCTAGCCTAGTCCTAGGGTCTTATGATACTATCAAGAGGGTTACTGCTGAAAAGGACCACGCAACTAGGGTTTCCTTAACGGGTTAAATGTGGTTAACCCGATCCAAACGTGGATTAAATTGGTTAAGTGTACCCAAGGTTCATGACTTAACCCCGATTAACCCATCCAGCCCAAATTGATTAAGTATTAAGTGGACCGTGACTTAACCCTAATCAGGAGGCATTAATTAACTTAATGTGCTTTAACCTCTCACATTAGACTTTGTTGTGGTTACTAGTTAAGCCGGGCAGGTCCGAGTAGCTTTACACCACAACTTGGTCTAACCTCGGGTTCGAGCACAACATGACCAACTTCTCACATTGGGTCCTATTGTTTGTAGCCACTAGTTAAGCCGGGCGGGTCCGGGTAGATTTATGCTACAAACTCAACCCAACCTCGAGTTGGCCACACTCATATTTTCTAAGTGTCATGTCCATTATGTTTCCAAAACATAATTACAAGTTAACATATCACGTTATGTTATAAAAACCATGTTTTTGTCATAATGTTACCCAACCCCAACGTAATCCCATCGTTTACATAATCGCATCAACGCATAAAGGATAAAATAGGGAACTTGGCATAATCATGACAAAAAGGTGTTGAAGCCACAAGTTTATCATGGTGGCATATGAGATGTACATATGTTCATATACTTGCATATTGCATTATTAGGGTTCAAAAGCATGCATAAAACCAAACTTAGCATATGAGTGATACATGGTGATAAATGACATGTAGAAGTTGCTAGAAGTTCGCATTTGGCCTCACATGCAAGTTATCATAAGGGATATGATAACTTTCATGTTGCCAAAATGCAACCTTTAACATAAAGCTTGGAGCTTTATGCTCACAACATCAAGTTTAACTTGCATAACATGATATCATGTGTATAATGATCAACCCAAACTTGCATAACATAGCAACATGTGTCATACATAATGATTAAACCAACTTGCATAGCATAATGATCAACCAAACTTGCATATCATAATGATCAACCAAACTTGCATATCATAATGATCAACCCCAAACTTGCATCATTCATTTAACTTTAGAGTTCAATAAAAAGAAAGTAGAAAAGGGCTTACTATGCTATGAAGACACAAATGAATATTTATTATAAAGATTGAGACGAAGCCCTTATGCAAGCACCAAAATATGAAAGCCCCAATTGAAAAACCCTTGCGCCAAATCAATAAAAATCCTTGCTTTGAAATAGAAATGTTGCAACTTGACTTGAATGCAAACTAAGAACGCTCATACAAGTTTGAAAGCACTTGTATGAACTCACAATCTCTCATAGAAATAAACTTAGGAATTTTAGCATGAGAGTGGAGGCCATGAGAGGAACAATTTTGACATAGTTTAGTTGTAGGATTGAATAATGGTGATTTAGGCTAGGTTTAGGGGTCTTTTTATAGAGGATTAGGATAGTATTAGCCATAGGATTAACCCTAGATTCAATCAGAGCCATCAAATCCCGTCACTAGCCAACAAAACAGGTCAAAACAGCCAAAATGGTGCACCTGATTGCCTGGGTCCGACCAGGCAGGTCGACTCCCAGGTCGACCCTGGGGTCGACTCCCCAGTCGACCTGGGGGGGAGGTCGACTCCCCAGTCGACCCCCAGGTCGACTCCCCTGGGTTTGGCGAGAATTTTCCCGCCACTTCTGATTTTCTGAAATTTGAATCTGTTTCGAATTTGAATTTTTCGTGAAACTTCGCGAGGCCATATCTTGGTCATACGGACTCCGATTTTCGAAAACTCGGACTCTATTTCGCGTATTTTTCCGAGACGAACGCAATGGCATAGCTCGTTTCCCTTGATTCAGATTTTACAGTTTAATTCTGCCTTGATTTGTGTTATAACATGTTATTCAAAAATACGGGTTGTTACATTCTCCCCTCCTTAAAGGATTTCGTCCCCGAAATCTCCAAGTTAGGAAGAACGTATCCTACCATCCATCATCCATCTACTCAAAACATCATCCACGTGCAGTCATTGTCCTTAAAGGATTCTAAATGTTGTATGATCATATGCAAAGGTGTGTGTATATGTACTTATCTAATGCGAAAATCAGGCGGTTACTGATACAGTAAACCTCCTTAATGCAAAGTATGTTAGTGAAATGAGTCCATATGTATGCGAATTCCTAACAAAATTTATAATCTCTACATGAGTGCACATAACATTCATCCATATGCAACATCCATGTGATAGCATAACAAGTTTCATCCATGAATAAGTATAAGCACTCATGCATATGCAACATGAAAGTGTGTGAGCCGATCTTAGTGCCTAATGTGTATTATGCATCCACGTGCAAACACTTGCAACCACTTGCAACCATCAAGCATAACATGTTTCAAATACATGTTTCATCCAAAGGGTTTCTACCTAAGGTCCTCATGACAAGCTTAACGAGATAATAAGATAAACAGGATAAACGCGGATGAAAAGAAAGATACGCTAATTAGGAAAAGAGATCGAGAATGTACCCTCAAAAAGAAATGGATAAAGCCCACGCATCTTCTCCTCGGTTTCCTAAGTTGCTTCTTCGTCGGCTTCACCCCACTGAACTTTCACCAATTTGACTTCTCGATTCCTTAGTTTCTTGATCTCTGTTCCCAAGATACGAATCGGAGCTCTTCTCAAGGTTGCCTCTTTTTCTACTTCAATGTCTTCAAGAATGCTTGGTTCAACCACCTCAGCGGATTCATGTAGGCACTTTCGGAGATGCGAGACATGAAAGACATTATGCACTCCGGCTAGCTTGTCGGGCAATTCCACCTTATAGGCCATCTTTCCAATTCTCTCTATGATAGGGAAGGGTCCTACGAACCTTGGTGCCAGCTTCCCAACTGTTCCAAAACGAACCACATTACGCAAAGGAGAAACCTTCACGAAAACCATGTCTCCCACTTCGAATTCCAAATCTGCCCTTCATCTGTCAGCATAGGATTTTTGTCTGTCTTGGGCCGCTTTCATCCGTCTTCTTACCAATTCGACTTTCTCGGATGTGTCCCGTATCATATCGGGCCCAAGTATAAGTCTGTCTGTTGTCTCCCACCAACAAGCTGGTGACCTACACGGCCTCCCATACAAAGCTTCAAATGGTGCCATCCCTATGTTGGCTTGATAGCTATTATTATACGCAAACTCTACAAGAGGAAGGTGGTCTTCCCAAGTACCACCAAAGTCGAGAACACAAAGCCTCAAGAGATCTTCTAGCACTCTATTCACCCTTTCGGTTTGGCCATCCGTCTGGGGGTGATAGGCTGTACTCAGATTCAATCGCGTACCCATCGCTTCTTGCAAACTGTTCCAGAACTGGCTAGTGAAAATTGGGTCATGATCGCTAACTATGCTAGAAGGAACTCCATGCAACCGCACTATCTCTCGAAGGTAAATAGATGCCAGCCCTGATGCGGTCCTCTTGCTCTTTACTGGGATGAAGTGAGCACTCTTCGTAAGTCTGTCAACTATGACCCATATGCTTGTGTTCCCTCTCCTTGACTTAGGCAATCCATCCACAAAATCCATAGAAATACTCTCCCACTTCCATTGCGGGACCTCCAATGGATGTAATAGCCCACCTGGTTTCTTTGACTCGGCTTTCACTTGTTGGCACACCATGCACCTTGAAACATACTCTGCTACATCCTTCTTCATTCCATCCCAAAAGAAAATGTGCTTCATATCCCTATACATCTTATCTCCTCCCGGATGTATAGTCATCTTCGAGTGATGTGCTTCTTCAAGAACTTTATGCACCAAGTCTCCTACTTGCGGAACGCATAGCCTTCCATCACGCCTTAGCCAACCTTTATCATCAATAGTATATCTGGCAAGGTGACTAGACGTCTCACCCCGAATCAGTTTGTCCATAACTTCAATTATCTGCGGATCCTCCTTCTGCGAAGCCCCAACTTGATCAAGAAATGTGGGTCTAAGCTCAAGGGATGCTAATGAACCCGTCATCGACTCAACAGCCATCGTGAAATCAAAGGTTGCCAAGAATTCTAAGTTCTTCATCTCAATGAACAAGGGGCTCAAAGTCAATCTCCTTCTGCTTAGTGCATCCGCCACAACATTACCCTTGCCAGGGGTATAAGCTATCTCGAAGTCATAAGAGGCCAAGAATTCCATCCACCTTTGTTGCCTTAGATTCAGATCTTTTTGCGAGAAGAGGTATTTGAGTGACTTGTGATCAGTATACAACTCAAACCTTTCGCCTAGAAGATAGTGGCGCCAGGATTTGAGTGCAAAGACGTTCGCTGCTAACTCCAAATCATGAGTGGGATAGTTCTTCTCATGAACTTTAAGTTGCCTACCCCCATAACATATCACTCTTCCCTCTTGCATCAGAACAGCTCCTAACCCCGTGCCACATGCATCTGTGTACACGGTAAACATCTTACCACTATCGGGTAATGCCAAAACTGGAGCTGAGGTAAGGGCTCTTTTGAGCTTTTGAAAAGCAAGCTCACACTCCAAGACCCATACAAAGACTAAGTTCTTCTTCGTCAACTTAGTAAGAGGGGCCGAAATCTTAGCGAAGTCCCTGATGAACTTCCTATAGTAGCCCGCCAAACCGAGAAAGCTTCTTACTTCGGTTGCATTCCTAGGAGTCTTCCAATCTTGAACCACAACCACTTTCGTGGGATCCACCGCTATGCCTTGCTTAGAAACTATATGTCCAAGAAACCGAACTTCCCTTCTCCAAAAATGACATTTGGAGAACTTGGCTTTCAACTGATGCGCTCTAAGCGTATCCATCACTTCCTTGAGATGCCTAGCATGCTCTTCCTCATCCTTTGAGAAGATCAGAATATCATCCACGAAGACAACAACAAACTTGTTGAGGAACTCCCTGAACACCCTACTCATCAAGTCTACGAAGTAGGCGGGTGCATTAGTCAATCCGAATGGCATGACAAGCCATTCAAAGAATCCATCCGGAGTCCTAAACGCAGTCTTATCGATGCTATCCTCAGCCACTCTAAGCTGATGGAATCCGGTGGCTAGATCGAGTTGAGAGAAAACAGAAGCACCTACAAGCTGGTCAAAGAGATCATCAATCCTCGGTAACGGGTGCCTATTCTTCTTTGTCAGCTGGTTCAACTCTCGATAATCAACACATAGACGAAGCGAACCATCCGCCTTAGTAGCGAATACCACCGGAGCACCCTATTCAGAAATGCTTCGTCTAATAAAACCCTTCTCAAGCAGCTCCTTGATTTGCTTACTGAGCTCTCTTCTTTCTCGTGGGGCCATGTGCCTAACGGGCAATGATACTGGCTTGGCATTATCGACTAGATAAATGTGGAAATCTATCTCTTGTTTAGGGGGTAACCCCTTAACTTCTTCAAAGACATCAGGATAGTCTCGGACCACCCTTACAGATTGCAGATCATCGATGGACGAGTCGAGAGATTCAAGATAACATAACATGACGGGACCTCTAGGGTTACAAGAAATTTCTAGGGTATTACCGAGGCGAGTCATGAGCCTCACCACCCTATGTTCACAATCGAGAATGGCTCCATAACTGGACAACCAATCCATGCCCAAGATCAACCCATATCCCGTGAACCCGAGAACATAAGCATTACACGTGAATTCTACGGTCAAGATAGAAATCTTAAAATCCACACAAATCATAGATAGATGGGCGGAACCCCCAATTGGATTTGAAACACAAACAGGATCCTCAACTAGGCTAGTACTTAGGTGCAAACTTTCAACAATGTCAGAAGAGATAAAACTATGCGATGCGCCAGAATCAAATAAGGTGCGAACAGGATAATCAGAAATATAAACAAGACTTTCTACAGAAATACTACCTCGATCCTGAACTGGAGCAGCATTGAGAGCATGCACTTGCCCTCCAGAAGGTCCTGTACGCTGATTCTGCCCTTGCTTCTTGGGGCAATCCTTGCTAAAGTGTCCGGTCTCTCCACAATGAAAGCATTCGCCCGACTTCCTCTTCCTCTTCTTACAGTCTTTAGCTATGTGCCCAACATTCCCAAAGTAGTGGCATTTCCTTGGATCCTTTGCCTTGGCCTTGTTGCCCTTGTTGTTCTTATTGTTTTTGTTGTTCTGATTGCTCTGATTTCCTCCCCACTTGGAGTCTGTCTTCTTGGCTTGTGTCTCATTAGCCTTGACTTCCTTCTTGGCATTCTTATCGTCTCCTTGAAGCAATGCCATGTCTACTAGACCTTCGAAAGTGGCCCCCATGGGTATATGAGATAGGGCTAAACCTTGTAGTGGCTCATTCAACCCTCGTGCAAAACGCAAAGCCTTCTTCTGGGGAGTATTAACCATGTCCAAACCGAATCGGGCGAGCTTGTTAAACTCATTCACATACTCCCTCACTGTCATGTCCCCTTGCTTCAAAGATATAAATTTCTCCAATTGCAAATTCGCCTCAGCTGATGATAGAAACTTAAGCCCAAATCTTGTCCTAAAGTCGGCCCAAGTTTCTATAGGCCTCGTAGCATTGGTGACCTCCCACCAATAAGCAGCTTCTTCTTTTAATAACCATGCTGCCAATAAAACCTTCCTATGATCTTGTACATCAAATATGGCGAAGAGATCTTCAGTTTCCTTCAACCAATTTCTTGCCTCCACAAAAGTCTCCGTCCCAATAATGTTCTTGCCACCCATCGCCTTAAAGTCTTTACAAATCTTAGCGAAATCTGTTTGCGGATTCTGAGGAGGAGGAGGAGGAACCTCAGTTATATTGGGGGTATTTGCTGGGCCCACATCGTTGGCCCTAGCTTCCAAGTACCTCCGGAACCATCCGGGAATGGTCACTCCCTCGGGAAGGTTAAGATCGGCCATACTGAAAAAGAAAAAGTTAGATTCAGAACGAAGAAACGAAGGATAGTGCTATGGCTTTTGGGGAATAGCCTTTTTAAAATAACTAGACTTTTCTTGGAAAATACTTAATTGGTTTTGAAAATAGTTTTTCAAAAGGTAAGTTTCAAAAACACTTTTGCTCAAATCTTGTAAACCTTATGCTCTGATACCAAATGTAACACCCCACCTCTGCCAGGGTAACTCTTGCAAGCACACTAGCTTTGGAGGGGCGTTAAACAAGGTAAACATGCATGCATATATCACAAGGCAGAACATATAAGTAAAACAGAGTAATAAAGCAGCGGATAAAACTTGCATTTCCAAAACCATAGTTAAGTTACAACAAAGTACTTAGTCATTATTTTCCAACAAACAAAGTTTAGAGAAAAGCATAAACTGAAAAACTAAAATACATAAAGTACTATCCCCAAAGTGAAGTGATAAACCATAGCTAGCTCAATGTCCAAAACCGTACATGAGCAAATCCAGTAAGCAAGCTGTAAAGATCCAAGCTAAGCTCAAATGTTCCCACCCTGAGAACCTGAGGGGGGGAAACGGAAGAAAAGAGGCGAAAGAAAACAGGTCAGTCAAAAAGACTGGTAAGCCCTACTACTATCTGTCCATGAACTAGTAAAGTTAACTGGTATGAGAAGCTGAGATGAACATAAGGATAACAACATACTGGCATGGTGATTAACTAACAAGATAGGTAAAGGTGTCATCGCATAATCAAGGTTAAGTTTTGCACCACTGGTGTACTAGCATTCTAACATGTCAAGTAAACAAGAATTGATCCCTTGGCCCAAGCTTGGCCCAACATCATGAGATGACCTAAATCAAGGTCCAACTACACGGTCTAGTTGATCGGCTCCCTATAAGCCTAACTCGTCAAGTATCGGTGTCATACGGCCCAAACATGCAATGTAGTTAAACTGCGCTAGGTCCACCCTAGGGTGTATCAAGTCCTAGGGTGTCAACCTCGGACACCAATCAAGTATGCACAGTCTAGATCTACTGGTACCCGTGCCTGATTCTCCAACTCCGAACAATGTGCACGAACATAGTCCGCCTGGACCTACACCGGCGTACCTACTCAGCCGTCGTTTTGGTCGCTTACATGTTAGCCAAGTAATCGTGCCCCACCCTAGCCTAGTCCTAGGGTCTTATGATACTATCAAGAGGGTTACTGCTGAAAAGGACCACGCAACTAGGGTTTCCTTAACGGGTTAAATGTGGTTAACCCGATCCAAACGTGGATTAAATTGGTTAAGTGTACTCAAGGTTCATGACTTAACCCCGATTAACCCATCCAGCCCAAATTGATTAAGTATTAAGTGGACCATGACTTAACCCTAATCAGGAGGCATTAATTAACTTAATGTGCTTTAACCTCTCACATTAGACTTTGTTGTGGTTACTAGTTAAGCCGGGCGGGTCCGGGTAGCTTTACACCACAACTTGGTCTAACCTCGGGTTCGAGCACAACATGACCAACTTCTCACATTGGGTCCTATTGTTTGTAGCCACTAGTTAAGCCGGGCGGGTCCGGGTAGATTTATGCTACAAACTCAACCCAACCTCGAGTTGGCCACACTCATATTTTCTAAGTGTCATGTCCATTATGTTTCCAAAACATAATTACAAGTTAACATATCACGTTATGTTATAAAAACCATGTTTTTGTCATAATGTTACCCAACCCCAACGTAATCCCATCGTTTACATAATCGCATCAACGCATAAAGGATAAAATAGGGAACTTGGCATAATCATGACAAAAAGGTGTTGAAGCCACAAGTTTATCATGGTGGCATATGAGATGTACATATGTTCATATACTTGCATATTTCATTATTAGGCTTCAAAAGCATGCATAAAACCAAACTTAGCATATGAGTGATACATGGTGATAAATGACATGTAGAAGTTGCTAGAAGTTCGCATTTGGCCTCACATGCAAGTTATCATAAGGGATATGATAACTTTCATGTTGCCAAAATGCAACCTTTAACATAAAGCTTGGAGCTTTATGCTCACAACATCAAGTTTAACTTGCATAACATGATATCATGTGTATAATGATCAACCCAAACTTGCATAACATAGCAACATGTGTCATACATAATGATTAAACCAACTTGCATAGCATAATGATCAACCAAACTTGCATATCATAATGATCAACCAAACTTGCATATCATAATGATCAACCAAATTTGCATATCATAATGATCAACCCCAAACTTGCATCATTCATTTAACTTTAGAGTTCAATAAAAAGAAAGTAGAAAAGGGCTTACTATGCTATGAAGACACAAATGAATATTTATTATAAAGATTGAGACGAAGCCCTTATGCAAGCACCAAAATATGAAAGCCCCAATTGAAAAACCCTTGCGCCAAATCAATAAAAATCCTTGCTTTGAAATAGAAATGTTGCAACTTGACTTGAATGCAAACTAAGAACGCTCATACAAGTTTGAAAGCACTTGTATGAACTCACAATCTCTCATAGAAATAAACTTAGGAATTTTAGCATGAGAGTGGAGGCCATGAGAGGAACAAATTTGACATAGTTTAGTTGTAGGATTGAATAATGGTGATTTAGGCTAGGTTTAGGGGCCTTTTTATAGAGGATTAGGATAGTATTAGCCATAGGATTAACCCTAGATTCAATCAGAGCCATCAAATCCCGTCACTAGCCAACAAAACAGGTCAAAACAGCCAAAATGGTGCACCTGATTGCCTGGGTCCGACCAGGCAGGTCGACTCCCAGGTCGACCCTGAGGTCGACTCCCCAGTCGACCTGGGGGGAAGGTCGACTCCCCAGTCGACCCCCCTAGGTCTGGTGGGAATTTTCCCGCCACTTCTGATTTTCTGAAATTTGAATCTGTTTCGAATTTGAATTTTTCGTGAAACTTCGCGAGGCCATATCTTGGTCATACGGACTCCGATTTTCGAAAACTCGGACTCTATTTCGCGTATTTTTCCGAGACGAATGCAATGGCACAGCCCATTTCCCTTGATTCAGATTTTACAGTTTAATTCTGCCTTGATTTGTGTTATAACATGTTATTCAAAAATACGGGTTGTTACAGAGAGCAGGTAATGCAAAATAAATTGGTAATAGGATATATACCTTCGCAAAATCAGAAAGTTGACATACTCACAAAGCCGCTCTCAAAGGCGAATTTCACCAAACTTAAGTTAGAGCTCAACGTAAACGAAGAAGACCCAACCAAGAGGTCAGATCTGCTCGTATTCATGCCAGAATAGCATCTGATTAACTTTATTTGAAGATATTTATGGACTTTCCAAGGATTGGGAGTTGTGAGGCCACCATTAATTGATCTCGCTATTTCCAGCAAACCCTATCCTTCGATATGATTTGATTGGGAGTAACAGAATAGCAGTTTATATCATATGTCTTATGTACTGGGCTGAGTCCCTTTATCATTTTTACACATTCGCCCAATAAGGCTTGTACACTGGGCTATATATATATCCCTGTACAGAACTTTTTATTTATGTAATTTCTTCAATTTACAACTCTCAATTTCCCTCTTGCAAACTAATTCCTCTCTACAAAATCACATTTGCATTAATCTGCAAACCAATCTCTTTTGTTAATTGTCCCAAAATATGACGGCAGGCAGCATCCCCATTCGTGACACATGAGACTGTAAGTTTAGGGTAACGAATCAAACCTACTGTCAACTTTTGTAATTTACTGTCACTATCATCCATTCATAGTTTCAGTTAAATGTAACTATTGCCTATTGGTTGTTATCTGTTTACGATCTGTAGCCCTGGTAGGCTGTATTTACTGGGCATTAATCCTTCTCAAATAAACCTAAAATTCACTTTTCTTACATACTTATAAATACCATGAGTGTGTAAATACGAATATTTATAACACTGGAGCTAGCATCATGTAATTGCTCATGGTTTAATGATTTCTCCGAACCGTAAGCTCCTAATGCTAATTCTGTGTTCCTGTATGTCTTCCTATGGGGTTTGCACCAGTTACTATTAAATCAAACGCATACTACTTCATATTTAGTGACAACATGCTGAAACATAATACTGTAAATAGGTGGAAAGTTCACACTAAAAAATACGTTTCTTAACTGTTTAGATTCATGGTAAAGCATGTTAAAAGTTTCGTCTGATTGCACATAGGTTTACGTGTATAATTATTTGTTAAATTTGTTGCTACTTACCATTCGTGATGACTGCTTTTATATTTATACTTCACTATCCAGTAACTACCCATCTCAGTAGTATACATGCCTACTTATTAGTATGTAATATTAGCATTGCTTCGTGTTTATAATTATCCAACTTGGTTTGGTTATGGTGGTTTATGAAGGCTAAGATGGTTAATTGTTCAAAACATCATGCGTAACTGTTCACAAGAAACCTAAAATATGATTTCTTATTTTCCATTTTTTTTCCTGGTCCATTTTGCCTCGCTGGATATGTTGTCTACCACATCTACTCAATAATTTTGCACCTGATTTCACCTCATTTAATTGTTCATACTACCTCCATCCTATGTTAACCTGATCGATTCATCTAGTACATGTTTCATCCCTCATAACCGTTGTGTATATTATTTATTTAGTTTGTTTATTTTAATTTTTGGTTTCCTGATTTTGCACATACATTATGTTAATTATCATTTGCAACAAATGGGAGCATTAAACAATCGTGATAGTTGCATATATTTTGGGTTTGATGATAGTTGATGAAGATAATGACTAATATTCATGGTTTTTTAGGGTACTTATATTACAATAAAAAGATACAGTGATAAGTTCGAGCTGACTATAAATATTACAACACACACAAAAAACAAATACTATACAAACAACAAAATACAAGACAAGCTACAACAGACACAACCATGAACTATAACAAGTAAAAACCATAGATTACACGTAAGAAAGCCCAATAATTCCCAAGACTATGAAGCCCACATTTCACAAACACAACAAAAAGCCTTCTCCACAAAAAAAATACTCCACAAAATATAGCAAGGACAATCGAAAATCACCCACAATACTGCCAACCAACATATCAGTACCACCATCTGAAAAACACAAAACAAGTGCAACAAAAACCAGAAACATGCTGAAGGAAATAATCCAAACATGCAAGAGGGAACATCCAGAAAAACTACATAACCTATGCTTACTTCTTGGATATCCCTCCATTTTGCACACCACCAGGAGATCCTCCATTTTCTCTTACTTACTTTGTTCTTGATCTCACTTGAAACTAAGAGATAGGCTTAGTCCATTCTGGATTATCTTCAACAAAAGGATTATCATTTATGATGCTATTTACACTCTTAAACTTACCAGCATTGTATTTAGTTCTTCTCTTTTTACTGCTACACAATGAGCTATCGGATTCATCCATCAAAAAATCCTTAGACTGAATCATAGAATAATCTTTGCTATCTGAAATAGTATTAACCATATCGTTATTCTCGTAATTAGGTTCATCATTGACAATTTCATTAACCACCATTCTATCCCCTTTTTTTATCAGAATTTACATCTCCAGAGTTTCCTTTAACATACATACTGGCATCCCTTAAAACCTCATTTGAACTACTACCTGGCTCAATACCATGCTTAACAGTCACATTAGCCTCCTGGGATGGAGTACAATTAGCTTTCAAATCAAAATTACTTTCTTTTCCTTTTCCTGAAACCAACTCATTAGTATCTTCATCTACAACCTGCGTGGAGTAATTATCCTGTGCAAGAACATTAAAAGGATTACAGGTGCAATATTTACCCACTTCCTTAACCTCTATAGTACTTAACAATCCACCCTTTTCCTTTGAAACTTTAACTGAATTATTGTTATTAGTCAAAGCCTGGTTGTTTATTTCTTCATCAATTTCCATTTCTCTATCTGAACCTTGATTACCCTTGGGTACCCATATCTTTGTTGCCTTACAAACACTATTAGAATGACCAAATATTTTACAAGATGAACAAACATCAGGAGTTCATTCATACACGGCTTTTTGCCACACTATATCATTTCCACGCTGGATAGGGACATATTCTAGAAACTTAAACTTAATATCTATTTCCACGAACATTCTAGCATAAGCAATACGAACAACTTCTTCTGTTATGTTGTCAAGCTTAATTGGATGACCTAATAAGGAAGAAATTCTACTAATATACTCTACAGACCAAAAATCTAGGTCTAGACTAGGAAAGCGAATCCAAATTGGAATAGAGTGTAAAAACTCCCTATTTAAGTTCATTTCTGGTTGCCATTTTTGCATGAAGATCAATCTCTTGTTATAAAAGTGCGGACCATTATCTAAAATCCGATCACAATCATCCACAAATTCTAATTTAATAATAAAGATACCATTATCCCTAGCATATAACTGATATTTCCCATTAATGTTCCAATTTCTATCGATATAGGTTTTTAGAAACTGAAAATACGACCTATTCCCATAAACGTAGAAAACTATAAAATTATTCCATTTCTCCCTTGCTATATTAACCAGTTTATCAGCAATGACCGCTACATGGAGATTATCTTTAACTGAAGGATCAATAAACTTAAGACGAATAGACGATTGATGATAATTGTTTTTTGAAACAACATCTATCCATGTTTTTGTTTGCATCGGGCTTACTTTATTTATAACATCTAGATCCTTAGAACCTAACCCTGGAAATTCAGATTTGGACACCAAATTAGGGGAACGAGAAATACCTTGAAACTGAGCTCCTTCCTTCTTTGCATGTTGCAGAGATTTGCTTAGATCAGGAGGATATGTTGAGCGATGGTCTAAATCAAGAGCAGAAATCGCCTTTGATTGAATATAAGATTTGGAAGAAGAAGCAGTCGCCATTTTCCACTTTTTTCTTTATTTAGTTCGACTAATATTCATGTAAGACATATTATAAATTTATTCTCCTAGCACTGATTTTAAACAGTTTTATATATTTCTAGTAGAATTCATCAATAAAATGGGGCCATTTTACATAAATTCACGTCTACAATCACTGTGTAATTAAGGTTCCACAGAGTGTATAACATGTGCTTACTTGAAAATACGTGTTTTTGTATAATTTCACATGTTAATTGCTCACCAAATCAGTGTTTATCTTCTCCCCACGCCATAAGGATGCTCTTTTACAGCTACTCTATTGTACATAACGTTGATAACACATTCCTCCTTTTCCTCTTCCTTTACTGTTTACACATGGGTTTAATCTTCCATTTATTTTGACATCGATATCAGAATTGACAAATTTGTACATTCAGAGTTCAACTACTACCACCTGATCTTTTTGTCACAGCGATTTGCAATCTGGACTTGAATATATTTCGTTCCTCTACTACTTTGTAAGTACTTTAACTGTAACGTCCCACATTTTTATCGATTTGTATTTGAATATTTAAATCAGTTTAAATATTGAATTTATAATATAAGTGGATTTATACATTAATTAAAACAAAGTTGAACGTATAGAAATATATATTAAATATAATCGAGCTCGTAATATCGCGGCAGTTCGTAATTTAACGTTCTGAACTTCAACTGAGTGTACAGGACCCGTTATAAGTCGGATTTCTACGAAACAAGAAACGTTGGAATCTGTTGAACCGTATCTTTCTAATGGAAGTGAAAAGTCAAGATTTTGTGTTACGGATTGTGAGTTATGTTCAAATCAAATTTTCGAATAGTCGCTATAGAATCGTTTATCGACCGTAACGGTTTATTCGATGTAACTAGATATCGGTTTCGAATTTAGACAAGGTTCTTTTGAGACGTAGTGATAATTTAATTTTTAGAATTTTACTGTAATTTTTAATTAATTAAATACACAACTTTTTGTTTGGAGTATTTTGTACCCCGTATCAGCATTTTGGGGTTTCACAATATGAGTTAAGCTACCGATATTATTATATTTTTGGGATCGTGGCACCTCGCTGGACAAGATTGTATTTTTATTTTTGTCTAAAGCAGTTCATCAGTGAAACAAATTTTATGTAGTGGGATACCTATATTTTCTAACTTCAAAACGAAATATACATACCCCTTAACCAATCTTTTTCCATTCTCTCTTCACGTGCACATTCATCCATTTGCCTTTCATTTGACACACAAGCCAAAAATGTGTAACAATGCAAACTTTGCTGATCGAAATTTGTTGGGGTTGGTTTCAAAATAAGACAAAGATACTGATGTTCACCGTTTAATATTTACGTTCCCATTCCCGGTGTATTTTCTCCGTCTCTTAAAAAGGAGATTCATCGGAAGGTTTGTGAAGTAGAAGTAGACCCATCATTTCCTAAGTCTAACGTTTTACTAGCAAAGTAAACCACCGTTATATATATACTTTACAAATTTATTAAAGGTTGTTTTTCCGTGTCCTATGTTTTGTAGGCACCCCACCTGTATGTTGAAATACTTGGTAAAGGTTATACCCTTCTTTTCAGTAGGAATACTGTATAAAATTGTCAAGTTTCAAAATATGCCCATAGCAGCAAGGGACTGAAGTCGTTCTTGGGGATAACGCAGACCCACAAGTTAATACATATACGCCCAGCCAAGCTTCGTACAAGTGGTCTCCTCTCAAGACTGACATGCTATTCCCTTTTTGCTTTCCCCTGCTAGGTCTATGTATATTCAAATCATAGAACCTACCGTGAAATTTCAAATCTAAAGGCTACCTATGATGCAAGTCGTTTCATGCCAAAGCTAAATAAATAGCCTGCTGTGTATCATCAAATCACGATAGGAGAATTCATGGAAGCAACTACCCTAAGAACGCAGACTACCCCGTGAATGGTCACGTCTCTGCAAACCTATACATGTATTCCTTGGCAACCAAGGTAGTTAAACCCTATAAAGTATAAATATTGCAAGTTCTCTCGCTCAAACATAAATAAAAGAAAATAAAACAAATATCTTTATATAAAGCAAGAAAATAAAAACCGGAAGGGGCGTGAGTCTTTGAAGTTGAGTTTAATGAAGCAAAGTGGGTCTGTGCGAGTGGTGGGAAAAAGGAGTTGTCTGCGTCGAGCTCGAGAAGAGAAATATCATGATGGGTTTTAGTTTGAAGATTGGTGGAGAAACGAATCGAGGAGAGGTCGGAAATCGCAACGGAGTGTGGTGACGCTAGGTTAGGTCAGAACGACGATCAGTGTAGCATCTGGAGCGGTCCGAGTGTTGAGAGTTGATGGAGTTCGATTGTACGTACAGGTCATTGGTGACAATATTGTTTACTGTACACGTGCAGTTTTGAAGTGAAGGCGCAAGTTCTGAGTTTTGCGCTTGTTCAAGGATGTGCAATGGAATTATAGAGTGTTAATGTAGGGGGAATGCGGTTGTTTCATATGGAATAATGAAGTGAAGTATCCGGGAGCTCGGGAATGATACTGTGAAGGAAGAAGACCATTTTGGGTATATTAGTTCGAAATTTAAGGGTACAAGATGGGAAAGCGTGGCATATGAATGGTAAGGGGAGGATGAACGTACAGTGGGGTTCGTAGTTGTAGGCCGTGACCGGTGATCATGTGTGGGGGTTTATACATGAAAATGGGTGAAGCGGGACGTTGACTTGAAGAGATGATTTTTGGTGGATAGGGACAAGTGACGTGTTGCATGTTGAGTGTGGAAGCAAGGCTTGTTCATACGGCGGATTTTATATGGAGGTGATGCGGGCTCGGGAAGAAAGTGAATGGGGTTTCAACGTTGGCAAGAAGGTGTAGTAGGTTTAGTAGAAAGGGAGAAAGGCTTATGCGAGGAAAAGAAGAAAAGTGGGACGTTTTGGAACTGTGTGTTTAATACTAAAGGAATTATTATTGGAAAAGAAAGAGTGCACAGGTGGGAAGGCACGAGTGTGTTGGGCACAAGTCATTTGGGTCATGTGAAACAAGATGGGCCGGAAAAATCAAAAGGGTAAGCCCAAAGTTTAAAATAAATTAAGTTCATTTAATTTAAAATAGTATATTTATTTATAAAATTAATTATCTCGTTCGTACAGTGCCGGTTTTACGAACGGTTTGATCCGTTAGGATCAAGTGAACGGAGGCTACATAATGGAACCGGTTTGGAGCTCGTTTGGATTTATGGAAGAATTGAATGCTGGTTTAATCGACGGACGTAAATCGTTATTTAACGGTTAACGTGCAAATGTGAGTAAATTTTCTGACTTTGATCTATTTTAAAATATTATAATATTTGTTGAATGTTGTGTGATGGTCGCTTCGGTAGATTACAATTAAATTGGTTGAAAAATGTATATTGTTGCATATGTACACATCATTTGGTTGGATACTGATTCCATTGATTTAAAATATTTCCTAGTATGGAATCAGTGATAATTGTTTGACTAACATCGGTGGATGCAGGAAACCGGTTGGAGGAATCCAACCGGATTCCTCAAATATGTATATGTACTGTTTGTTTTGTATATGCACTGTTGAACCCAAATGACGTTAAAACCCCACCGGAATATTGATGTTGAATGGAAATTTAACATTTGTTTTGATTTAATAAATAGACGATATCAATTTAGAAATGGCAACAGTCGACCATAAACCTATCTTTATTAAGAAGTTGATTGGTCGTCAGGCAAATCAACAAAGTTAATCATAAAAATTATATTTTTATAATTAAAGCGAAGCTTTAAACTGTAATGGAGATTCTATTATAAACTGGTATTTTATAGTTCATTTTATAAAGTAAAATATTAGTTAATTATTTTTAATTAAATAATTGTTTCTTAAGTGGACCGCATTTAAAATATTATTGAATAAGAGATGTCAGAATTTTTGTAACGGAAAGAGATGTCAAGATTTTTGTAACGGTAAGAGATGTCAAGATTAGTAAAAGGGGAATATTACAGCGTATGACAATTTTTGAACTATAACGACAAATTAGCGCTGTTAACCAAGCTTAAGCGTGATTTTTTTATATATAGTACTACTCCCTAGGGAATGGAAACATTTTGGTTTGAAAGCCACTTATTATAAATTAATAAGTAACGACGTTTGTCCAAAGAAATATAAGAAAAAATGTTAAATAAAAGTGCTTGTGATTGTGTGATGTTAGTTATGAATGTTTGTTTTTACTTCGATAGTTAAATAACCGACTATCGAAGTGTTTTGACCATCGTTGTCAATACGAGGAATCCGGTTGGATATGTTATCTGAAACCACTCCGTATAGGCATAAGCGCTGCGATTTTGATTATGCTGAAGACAATTGAAGACGGAGTGAAATGCAAGGGTCATCCTGTTCCCGAATAGTGTTTTCTGTTTGTCCAGTCCCAGGACAACTTGTATGGACGAATGTCTAACAGAGTATTCCTAACGGTCACATAAGATGATCTTTTCAAAGTATTACGTCTGGTGGCAGAGGAATTCGTTTCTCTTAGCTTTTATACCCGTAATATTTTTGAGAAGATCAACTAGTGATTCGATGGGTTTGACGATGTGACATTCGAAGTGTATGATGGCCGGATGTTGTAAAAGACAAAAATCGGGCAGACAGCATGGCTATGTCGGTCGCTCCCATTAGGGTGTATAATCACATATCTAGAGAAATTCCTTTTACTTCTTTGATCTATATTGATGCTGTCCCTTATCGGGAAACGGTGGTTTGAGTCCAACCATTGGTGATATACATTCGATACACTCAAGCGAAATGAGTGGTCGGTCATGTGTGGGCCAGGTTGCAAGACGTTCTTGTTGAACCCAGGTGTATTCGCCTCTAGAGATACATCATCGGAAGGTGGTCCCATACCTTGTCATAGTTGGAATCCAGTCATCAATAAGCGCCCTACGGTTTTTGATTTTATACTATGTTTGTAGAGCGTGAGATGCAAGCGTTCTGCTATTTAGTTGTTTACTTGATTAGACATTATTATAATATCACTGGATTTTGATATCAAAATATTTTGGCTTATAGTAAGGTAAAAACCGTCCATGTTTATGTGTGGGTTGGTCTTACTATTATCCTTTTGTTTTAAAAGGATTTTCAAAGTTAAACCATATGGTTGGAGTTTACTCACACCAGTCCCATGACTGATCCAGAGTTTATTTTGTTTTTCCCCTAAACTCTTGGGTGCCCAAATTTGTACGGGCAGTCAAGTGTTTCAGGCTTTTACAGATACACTTGGAGGAGCTAAAAGCAGAAGGCTTCACCGTTAGTATTTAGAGATTATTTTCCGCTGTGATATGATGTATTGTACTCTGATAATGGTATGTATATACAATACAGTTTTGTATTTCCAAGTTATGTTATATAATATATTTTATTCGTTCCGCTGTGAGATTCGTGTTTACTCTGATTATGTTCAGCCGTGATCTTCTTCTTCTTCTATTCTATTAGTTCTATCTTATCTATTCTCACCCTCTCATTTCTTTCTATTAATGACCTGGTTTTTTCGATGTCTGAACAGTCGACGCTGCGATTTGTGTCGATTTTCGAAGTCGAAAATGCCGGGTCATTACGTTAACTAACTTGAAATTTTCATTTTTTTAGATCTGTTGAAATTCAACAAAGTTTTACCCGACCTTACTCCACGTGGACTGATGAAGCACATTCATCTGTGTGTTGCCGTAGAAACAATAATGCAAGTTTTAGTCCTTACATGGCTTTGCTAAATCTTTCCTTGGACTTGAGTGCATTTTCTTAATTGTGAACCACTTTTCTGAGTGTGTACTTCATTTCATTTCTGCTTTTGCTTGGTATTCTTACTGCTTGGGTCAACATTGAAAATTTAAATGGGTTAACTGTTGTGTGAGAAGACTGCGCGAATGCGGAAGCACAATAAAGAAGATCTAGATTTGCCAATTGAATATCAATCTAATCTGATAACAATTATTTTATTACATCAAACAAATAGTAAATAACTATAACGGAGAAACAAAGAGACGCACAATACTTATACTGGTTTCACTATCATCGAGATAGTGTCATTCGGTCCAAAAGAGAGATTTTATTCCACATGAGAGAATTACAAGAGATTACAAACTAAGAGTTTACATATCACCTCAAACATGTTTAACAAGAAGAGACAACATTGGGGATCACTGGCTCCATGCCAGGATGGTTTACAATGAAGTATACCCCTCAATATATACAATGGCAGAACCTGCCATAGGCCAGAAGGGGCCACAACCCCTACAAATTTTTTTTCTTTAAAAAATTGACCTGTTTTTAGCCAATTTTGTCCGCACATGATCACATTTTACCATATATTTGGCCCCTCCGAGCTTCCTAGTCCCTTCATTGATTCATTTCTGTTTCTGCGCCTGAATATATGGCCAATGCAAATCTATGTGAGTTATCAATTAAATTACCAACATATGGTAATAAGATAATGGAGGCAAATTACAATAGCAACAAATGTGCATACATAGAAAGTAAATCAATCTCTTTACTTAGCATATATGGAAGCAATTAATGCCTACATTTATTTCTTTCCATCTAATGCAAATGCAATCAATTAATTCATGCATTTCCATATTAAACCAATATTTACTTTCCATCTATTCGTGATTTTGTATCATCTAAATTTAACATTAATATCCATACAAGAATCTGAATTATGCATGGTTGTTTACCGACTTTTTGGTTCGGTTCCCAAAAGTACGCAAGACACGCTCGACTCAACATATCACGTGATCATACAGCCTAGAGGCGTTGCCAATACTAGAAGACTCAAGTCTGGCGACTAGCAAAATGTCGCATCCCTCGAACGTGACCTCCATCGGTAAACGTATTAATTATTATATAATTATTAAATGTACTAATTTAAATTTAATTATTAAATGAGCTTGTAACTTAGCCGCAGTTCGTAATTTAACGTTTTGAACTTCAACCGAGTGTACGGGACTCATTATAAACCGGATTACTTCGAAACAAGAAACGTTGGAATCTATTGAACTGTATTTTTCTAATGGAAGTAAAAAAAGGAACTTTTGCATTATAGATTGTGTGATATGTCCAAATCAAATATTCAGAAAGTCGCTATGAAATCGTATATGGACCATAACAGTTTATTTAATATAATTAAATATTGTTTCCGAATCTGGACAAGCCCTTTGAGACATAGTTATAATTTAATTTTTAGAATTTTACTGTTATTTTTATTTTGAAAAATATTCTACCTATTATTTGGAGTGTTTTAAACCCTATATCAACATTTTGGGGTTTCACGAAATGCGTTAACTAGTCTATATTCTTACATCTTTGGGATCGCGATACATCGCTTGACGCAATGGTATGTTAAATTCCATCTATGGCGGTTTGCAAAACAAACGAACTTTGTGTAACGAAGTGCATACAATTTCACTTTAGAAACAAAGCATACCATTCCAATGAACCATAAATATATATGTCAGATATATAACGTTAAGACTACATTCATTATTTGGCTCCACGCAGCACTAAATGAAAAGAAAGAAAAATTATATTTAAATTCCTTTATCACTAAGCAATTACAGCTCCTTTCAACACAGACAACCTAGGCAATCTAATCCCCTATGTCTCGGATAATCAAATTTATTAAAAATCTACAAACCTACGTAGAGGAATGGACATGCCACTTTGAAACTTAGCAATTAAGTTTCAACGCAAGCTGCCTAAGTATCTATGCATGCCTAGAAATGTACTCACCATACCCTAAAGACATATGAAATGATCCAGGAAAGCTATAACTTAACGCCTAAGTTAAATGACATCAAAGACAAATCAACATCAATAGGAAACACAGACCATAACCTACCCCCACCTAACTATGAATAACCATTCTGCAAAGCATACTGACACCGACTTCTTTGACCTTATCCCTCTCCTCTCCTTCCTGTATTTATTCAACTACCAGCTTCTTCTTTTTCGTGAACGAGGAAAGCTTCAAAACAGGAAGCTCGTTATGGCCTAAATAAAAGAAATGCAGTACACCCTTTTAAATCATGAAAATACATAAGCAAGTTTGTGGTGTTTTTCTCCTCCACCCTGTATATGTTTTATGCGACTCGATATTTTTTCGAAATCAAAATCCCTGTGCAAGTCTCGGTTCCACTGGTTGCGAGATTCAGATGGAGGTGAGGGTTCGGGTCTCTGGTCTGGTGTGCAAGCGGAACGAGGATTTCGATAGTTTGAATCAATGGAAGTTGTTTGGATGTACATGAGAGAGAAACTATGAAGAGGTGGGTTGGTTTCGAAAAGCAATACTGAAGGACTAATACAGGAGGCGGCGTATATACCTCCAACGGGGAGGAGTGTGAGTGGGATTCATTGTTTAGGAAGGGAGACAGATGTGTTTAGTGGGAGAGTGATGGCTGTACAATTTGCATGGGAATGGTGAAAGTATGAAGCAGCGTTTGTTTAATAAGGGAAGACAACATTCGGCAATGGGGCAGGATATTCGAAAACAGTAGTGGAGATTTCAAAAGTAAGGGGCAAAGTGGGAACGTGGACTTGTCAGAGCATGCATGGGCTTGTGGTGGTGCAGATAGTGTATATAGGAGAGTTGGCATGTACACATGGGTCAGTGTGGAAAGAGTAGAAACATGAAGGGATAGTGTGTGCTATCTGGAAGGAAGGGCAAGGGCGTTGGTTTGGTGGGAGTTTGGGCCAGCAAGGATGACCTGGTTGCGTGAGAAGAACATCATGTTGGAGGTTCATGGAGTATAGAGGAAATCATAGGAAAATGCTGTACACGTGGATTGTGGAGAGGGACGTGCGTTGAAATGGAGGGCACAATGTCAAATGAGTTTCCAGTAACATACGTTTGCATCATTTCCACGCAAATGAGTTTTCAGTCAATAAAGGGCAGTGTGGTTCGGGTATGTAACGAGGAAGACAGACTTTAATTTCGCGACTTGAAGAAGACTGTGCGGCCTAATTAAGATCTAAATGAAATTGAACGTTGGGTTTAATCAATTGACACAAATCATTATTTAACGGTTAACGCGCAAAGGTGAGTAAATTCACTGACTATGTTCTATTTTAAAATATTATAATTAGATTTTAATAGTGATAAATAATGATTGAATGTTGTGTGATGGTCGTTTAGGTAGATTACAATTAAATTGGTTGAATAATATATATCGTTGCATATGTACACACCACTGGATGGATACCGATTCCATCGATTATAATATTCCCTAGTATGGAATTAGTGCTAATTGTGTTGACTAACATCTGTGGATGCAGGAAACCGGTTGGAGGAATCTAACCAGATTCTTCAATATTTATATGTACTATTTGTTTTATATTACTTATATATGCACTGTTTGATCCCGAATGACATTGAAACCCTGTGTGGATATTGATGTTGAATGGAAACTCAAAATTTATTCTGATTTAATCAATAGACGGTATCGATTAAGAAAGTGGCAACAGTCGACCATAAACCCATCTTTTTGTTAAGAAGTTGACCGTCAGACAAATCAACGAAGTTAGTTACAAAATTTATATTTTATAATTAAAGCGAAGGTTTAAACGATAATAGAAGTTCTATTATAAACTGGTATTTTATAGTTTGTTTTTATAAAGTAAATATAAACGATTAATTGATATTTAAATAAGTTATGAAGCTGTAATTATCCTACAAGTAAATAATTTGGATAATTATTTTAAGGCAAACAGTTAAGAAATATTATTACATTAATTATATTAATCTAATGAAGTAAAGTAATTAGAATCAGTTAACGAATCAACTGATGGTTTGAAGTGGACTAAATCAGCGGTTTATTGGAAAATGATTTTTAGATTAAATAGTTCTTCAATCAATCTAATGATAATAGCTTAGAAATTAATATTTTAAATTAATAAGATTTTCTTAATTTTTAATTACCCTTTTAATGAAACTTAAATGATTGTTGAACTAATATAATTAGTTATTAAAAAGTAAGCAATTAATCTATTTTAGATTAATAAATAAAGTAAATTGTTTTACTTCAGAGATGAATAATTATTAGTCAATTATTGTTTCTCAAAGGAGATTCATTTAAAATGATATTAAGTTTGTAATGAGATGTTTTACTTGAACTAAATAATTCGAATGAAAAGAGAATTGTCAAAAGACAAAGAGCGTGAAAGAGTTATGGGTAAAGGAGTTATAAATGGAATTGTATAACGAGATTGAAGTGAAGGGTTAATGTTTAATATAAATAGCCATAAACAACAGAGATTTCAAAGTAAGTATATGGCGTTATAAAACTATATTGTAAAGTGAAACAAGAAATACAGTTTGATTGAGATTAGAAATAATAAGGGGTTAGAGTTACGGACTTATATCTATTCTAAGATAAGAATGTTGTCGATCAAGGTCTGAGAGGTAAATAAAATACCCCAACTTAAACGGCTTCACTATTATCGAGGAATGGTATCAGTTTGTAACGGAAAAAGATGTCAAGATTAGTTATAAAGGGGATATTACAGCGTATTGCAAATTTTTGGACTGTAACAATAAATTATCGTTGTTGACCAAGCTTAAGCGTAATTTTTATATATAGAACTATTCCCTAGGGAATGAAAACAGTTTGGTTTGAAATCCACTTATTCTAAAGTAATAAGTAACGATGTTTGTCCAAAGAAATATAAGAATGAGTTTATAAAGAGAAATTGGAGAATCGTTTCAGAAAACGATGACATCATTTCGATGTTTGGAATATGATTAGAACTTAATAAAACTACTACAAATTGGAACAATAATTCGACGATGTCGAATGTATTGAAGTAAATTATTTTTAGGAATCATAGATCTGATAGGATAGTTGATATTTAGTTTTAAACCAATAAATTTTAATAGGATAGGTAATCAATATTTAGTTATAAACTTGATATTGATTTAACAAGAAGTTGACTTTGAAACAGAGTTTATAAAGTGGAATGGGAATACAAAATTATGAAAGAGATTTTGGTAAACAAGATAAGGGTATTTATTACTTGAATAAAGAGTTATTTGATAAAGGTGTTCAGATTTCTATAATAGGGATGATATTCACATTTTAAAGTGAATAATGTTTTAAAAGTGAACGTTTGGCAGATTAAAATGTTTATAATGAAATTGGGAATATTTTTCCAATGTAGATAGGGTATATTATCCAAGTGTAGAAAATAAGGAATGTAAAAAGAATGGAAATGTTTCGAACGTTAATAACGTATATTTTCTGGAACGTGGGAGAATAAGAGTTTATAATAACTGGGAATGTTTTCCAAGAAGTGTTAAAAGGCTAAAACGGGGTTTGAGAAATATCTGGTAAGATATAGGAATTTGAATAATAAAAATGAATGTTAAATAAAAGTGCCCGTGGTTGGGTGATGTTTAGTTGTACATTTGAATGAATGTTTGTTTTTACTTCGATAGTTAAATAACCGACTATCGAAGTGTTTTGACCATCGATGTCAATACGAAGAGACAGGTTGGATTTATTATCCGAAAAGCACTCCGTATAGGCATAAGCGCTGTGAATTAGATTATGCTGAAGACAATTGAAGACGGAGTGAAATGCAAGGGTCGTTCTGTTCCAGAATGGTGCTTTCTGTTTGTCCAGTCCTAGGACAACTTGTATTGATGGATGTCTGACAGAGTATATCTAACAAATCATGTACGATTGATCTCTTAATGGTATTACGTCTGGTGGCGGAGGAATTCGTTCCTCTTATCTTTTTATACCCGTGATATTTTTGGAAATCGATTAGTGAATTGACGGGCTTGACGATGTGGCATTCAAAGTGAATGGTGGCCAGATGTTCTGAAAAGATAGATGTAGCCTCTAGCCTCACAACCGGGAAATGACAGAAATTAGGCGGGCAGCATGGCTAGTTGGATCATACCCAAGCAGGGTGTATTGTCACCGACCTAGAGAAAATTCATATTTTTTCTTCTTTTCGATTGTGTATCTTCGGATTACGGTTGTATGGCCAACAACCGTGTGTGACAATATATTCGTTACACTCAAGTTAAATGAGTGGGCGGTCATGTGTGGCCGGGTTGCAAGACGTTCTTGTTGAACCCCAGTGTATACCTTCTAGAGTACACTGATCGGAAGGTGATCCCATACCTTATCTGTTGGAATCCAATCTCTAATAAGCGCCTTGCGGTTTTTGATTTTATACTATATATGTAGAGCGTGATATGCAAGCGTTCTACTATTTGGTTATTTATATTGATTAGATATTAGTATAATATCACTGGATTTTGATATCAAAATATAGGGGTTATAGTAAGGTAAAAACCGTCCATGTTTATGTGTAGGTTGGTCTTACTATTATCCTTTTGTTTTCAGAGGATTTTCAAATTTAGACAATATGGTTGGAGTTTACTCACACCAGTCCCATGACTGACCGAGAGTTTATTTTGTTTGTGTTTTTCCTAAACTCTTAGGTGCCCAAAATTTGTATGGGCAGTCAAGTGTTTCAGGATTTTACAGATTCACTTGGGGGAGCTCAAAGCAGGAGACTTCACCGTTAGATATTTAGAGATTATTTTCGCTGTGATGTATATTAGTTATACTTTGATATGGTATGTATATACAAATTCAAATTTGTATTTCAAAGTTATGTTATATAATACATTTTATTCGTTCCGCTGTGAGTTTCGTGTTTACTCTGATTCTGTTTAGTTGAGTTCTTCTTCTTCTTCTTCTTCTATTCTAATAGTTCTATCTTTTCTATCACATCCTCTAGTTTCTTTCTATTAATGATTTGTAATTTCGTGCAATTTGGGTTGAACGTGAGTTGTAATTCGTTAGCTCAAATTGGTATGGATTTACGGGCCTTTACACGAGCCGTGCTCCGAGACGAAGTCATGAACCGCGCTCCCTGCATCGAGCCAACAACTTCCGTGAACCTCGCTGCTCCTCCAAACATTGCCAAACAAAGGCATCGCAGTCCGAGACCTGAACCCGAACCTCGGGCCACCAAAACACCCACACCCATGCCATTCGCACCACCCATAAGGTGACCTTCGCACCCCTCGGGGTGCGAATTCTGCACCCCTAAAGGGTGCGAATTTTGCACCCCTAAGGGGTGTGAAATTCGCACCCAACAGGGTGTGAAATTCGCACCCAGCAGGGTGCGAAATTCGTACCCCAGGAGGTACGAATTTCGCAACCCCCATGGGGTACGAATTTCGCACCCCGCGTGGTGCGAAATTTGCACCCCAGGGCTGGGTGCGAAATTCTGGCATGTGCATGGTTCACGTGCGAATTTTTTTGTGTAGTCCCCTATTTCGACCTACTCCTACTTAACCCCTTTCCTATAAATACCCCATGACTTCACACTTGAAAGGGATTGGAATTTGAGACATTGGGACCTCTAGAGAGATCCTTTAATGGCATCTCCTCTTTGAGGAAGAAGAAGTGGAAAAGTGTCTTTTTCCTAATATATTAAATATATGATAATTATGACATCATATATGAGAATGATGACATCATGTCTTTGAGGTGACATCATATAGCCTTAGAGATGACATCATATAGCTTAGAGATGGCATCATATAGCTTCGAGATGAATGTAATGAGGTGTCATGAGATAGTCTCAACCTTGTAACCTTTTGCGATCAATAATATTCCAACAACGCTTCAAAGTGGACGTAGACCTCTCATGAGGCTGAACCACCATAAATCTCTTGTGTTATTTACTTCTTTCCGCTCTTGTCTATACGACCAAATTAATTATTCCTAGAAATTGGAATCTTTGGTGTTTACGACCTTTTTTGCCGTCAACATTTGGTGCTTTCACAGAGAAACTCGGATTTTTGCGCCTTTGTCGCACGTTGACATCTCGACCTTCGACGAGCTTTAGGTTGCTCAGCTTAACCTACCGCCGAGTCCGCTTACGATGGCAAAGCGACCAAAGAATGCAATGATCGGCTCTTCAGCCTCAGCCCAGGACGAGACATCCCAACAACCTCAACCAGCGGATATCCCGACCGCTAATGAAGTCGTCCCTCCTATTGTGGACCCCGAAGTGCCCGCAACACAAGCTCAAATCCGCGCACTTGATGGAAAATATAAGAACACTGCGGTCGAACTCAATCAAGCATTAAGAAATAACATCGACCTTATGCGGCAACTTTAAGAAAGTCAGCGCGTCGTCGCTCAACTTCAACTAGCTTGGAACAACGCTCGACCTCGACCAAATACCTCGGAAATTTCCTCTTCCAAGTCGAGGGGCCCGCATCAAAGAAGGAGGTTTAGTCTCATCAACAACGTCACCGTCCGCACTAACGCACTCTACAACGACAATGGTTACGCCAACGGAGACCAAACTACAGTCATATATAGCGAGGGGGCACAGTACTGAGATCGCTCTCGCTTGATCATCAATGACGGATCGGGTCCAAACAACCAACCCATTCCTCAATAGAATCCAACGGATCGAGTCGCCAATCCTGACGATGAATCTACTCTTTCAGCAGAACAGGATCCGCATCAACCCGCTCCGCCTCATCATCCACCCCCGGATCCAATCATAGATGTCGAGGAAATGGAAGAAGATGAGCCGGACATCCACTAGAGAAGACGCCCTCGCAACAGAACTACGGAACCTCGCCAACCCAGGGTCCCGATGGCGGATCCCCATCCAACTTATATTCCCGACATGGTCTGAAGAATCATGAGGGAAATGTGAGTGAATGTGCATGATTCATGGATAGCGTGCATTAGGCGTAACCCCTTCACAAGAAGGGTAAATGAAGTTGAGTGGCCGCAACGCCTCAGAATGCCGCAGAAGCCGCTTTACGACGGCACCACCGATCCCTGTGCCTTCCTAAATCGATATGAATGGCAAATGGACTCGAGTCGGGGCAACGGTCCGGTCAAATGCAAGTGCTTTCCAGTTTTCTTATCAGGAACTGCTCTGTTATGGTTCTCTCGCCTCCCACTTGATTCCATTAACAACTTCGACAAGTTAGCAACAGAATTGGTCAAGCAATTCAAGGTGCATATCCTGACTCCAAAGAACGCCCTCACCCTTTCCAATCTATACCAAGGGCCCGCTGAGTCGCTCAAAAGCTACCTCTCCAGGTTCAACGTCTCCCTCGCCGACGTCGAGGATCCGGACCCTCGCACCATACTCTTCCAGTTAGCAAAGGGCATCCTCCCTACATCCGAATTCGGGGAATGGACCGATCGGAAGCAGCCAAAAAGGCTTGACGCTTTCCATGAAAAGGCTAGGCAATACTTGTGTCAAGAAGAAGCGAGACTAAACCGACTCTCCAGGGCCGACCTTCCCAACAATCCACATGCGGATACCATAAATGACAGCGTTAAAGGGAAACATATAGGGAAGCTCCTCGATAAGGACAAGGGGGCAGGTCCCTACAAATAAAGACCGAATAACAGTAAGCAAGGTGGCCACAACAACAGCCAGGTTCCTACGGAACCCAAGAAGCCCGACCCCTACCGAGCATACGAGACCTACACCCCGCTGAATGAAGACTTGGAAACAATCTACCTGGAAACATGTAACACTCTTCAATACAAGAAGCCATACAACAGGGAATCCACTAATCATGAGAAGAATACCGGCAAGTACTGTCGATACCACAACATGTACGGGAATAATACCAATGATTGTTGTCAACTCAAAGACGCAATCGAAAAGCTTATCCGCGAGAAGCGCCTTGAGCAGTACGTCCAAAAAGCATCATGACTCCCATCGGCATTAAGCGGAATTCCGGTAAAAACTAACGCTCACCCCGTTGGCCGGAATTGACGCTGATACCTCTCACCAGCCCCGAGCGGCAGAGGACCCACTGGAAACGGATCTCCTTCCACTTGTGGACCCCGAAGCTCCAACGACTTAAGCACAGATTCACACGCTTAATAAGAAATATGAGAATGCAGCTCTCGTGCTAGGTGTTGAAGATTAACACCAACCTTATGCGCCAACTTCAAGAAAGTCAACACATCGTCATTCTACTTCAGCTTGCCTAGAACCGCGCCTACTCACGGCACACCGCATCAGGAATTTCTTCTTTCGAAGCTAGGGGCCCACGTCGAGGAAGAAGGTTCAGCCTCAATAAAAACATCGTCATCCTACACTCGTACGGCAACAACAACGGCAATAGAAATGAGATGATGATCGAACCATCATCTCTTACAGCCAAGGAACACAGTAACAAACCAGGTCCGAGTAACCAACCTTCTACTCGGAAAAGCCCAACTGTCGCCACTCACAACCAGAGTCCCACTCTTCTAGCAGCTCGTCGGGTCAGAGTACTTCCGGACCAGGGTGCACACCAGCTCGCCCAACCTCGACATCCATACCAAAACCAGACCATCTGTGACATGAAAGAGAGCGAGCTGGATGTGTACAACAGAAGACGTTGACAGAATGGAACTCCCGAAATTCGTCAAACTAATGAGTTCCATTAGAAAATGCCCCTTTGGCATATCTCCCAGACGTGGTCCGAATAATCATAAGAGATATGCGAAGAAATGCCACCACTCAAGAGAAACCCACTTGAGGCGTAACCCCTTTACTAGGATTGTACACAAAGCTGAGTGGCAATGACACTTCAACACACCACATGTGCCATCATGTGAAGGCACAGCTGACCTCTAATCTCGGCGATGTTAGAATCACCATAAAAAATGGAATGCTTCATCCTGGCCATCCCTGGCTCTGACGCTCAAGCCTCCGCTAGGCGGACTCAAACTACTATGAGTCTGAACTTATCGCCTACGCTTCTAGCATCCAACTGGGCCCAAGTTCACTTCAAACGACTTCCACAGCATCATGTAATCGAAGTTGGAGACTCACAGATTGCTGAAGACCTTCCATCAAGAAGGCGCGCTAGGTTCCAAAGTCCTGAATTAGATCACGACCTCTATAATGTGGCCGGAGCCCAACCTCCAATTATCACCGACACGATCCATGGAACCGTGAGGGAACCACGGGGGCATGCCCACAACGTCTACAAAACTAGTATGAGGCGTAACCCATTCACTTCGGCTATTCTTAATACCGAATGGCGCCAGCACTTCGACATGCCAACACTTACCCCATACTTAAAGAAGCCATGATTCTCGAAGCTTCATTAGTCGCCACAAGTGGCACATGGGTTCATTACACATCGCCAATGCCATGAAGTACAAGTACTTCCCCGTCCTTATGCAAGACGGCTCTATCCGGGTTCTCTCGACTTCCATCTTGAACTATCTCCACTCTCGACTTACTCGCTAGGAGATTGGTCATGCAGCCCAGGATGCATGTCGTAATGCCCAGAGATATCCTCTCAGTGTTGAACATTTACCAAGGCACCCGTGAAACTATCAAAGGCTTTCTCGCAAGACCCCGCACTGCCTTGGCCGAAGTCAAGAAACCTACTCCTCGAATCGCACTCGTCCAACTTATGAAAGGCATACCACCTAATTCCAAACTTAGAGCATGGACCAATAAAAAACAACCAAATATTCAGGAGATCTTCTGCATGAATGTTGACTACTTCCTATGCCGAAAGTTAGCATAAAGGAATCGAGCTTCTCACCTCAACATCCTGCCTTGTGGCGATGCCCAAGGCACCAACGACTCTAATTCCACCACTCTACGCGATCTTTCTCACGCCGGCAAAGGTAGTCGCAACAATAAAAGGAAGCGCCTTCGACTTCCTTCCTTCCGCAGCTGTACTACTTTCAGGGACACCCCCGGGAAAATCTACCTCGCAGCATGCAATTCCCAACCATGCAAAAGGCCAAGACCTAAAAGTCCGACGAGCACACTAAGGGACTCTACAGGATATTGTCGGTTCTAAAACATCCGCGGACACAACACAAACATGTTTCGTCACTTGCAGAATGACAGCGAGGAACTCATCCGCATGGGAACTCCGAGTCACTCAACACTCATCAAAGACTCCCATTGAACGGGATCTCCGAGCCACTCAACGCACATCGAAGGTTCTCACTACGTGGGACCTTCAAGCAACTTGATGCTCATCAAGAATCCCCAGTTCATGGGATCTCCGAGCTACTCAGTGCTCATCAAAGATTCCCACTAAACATGACCTCGACCGAAAATTAATCCCTCAAGATCGTCCCCCCACCTCATCAGGACTACAACTTCCATGATGCAGTTGACTTTAGTTTGTCATCGGAGATAACAGTTTGCAACTCCTCCTTGCCTATGCCTCCCTCATTGGAAGCAAAACATAAACTAAAGGCGAACTTTCTCCTATAAAAGACACCTTCTTTTCGCTGTGCCGTGTCCTTTTTGGTCCATACGGCGCTCCTAACCCCCTCCAATCAGCAGGTGGCACGCTAGAAAACATTACCGGAGAAACGTTCGGAAGCAAGCCCGAGAGTTCCAGTCCTCTGTCAGCCCCACGATCGTCCTCTACGATACAACAATCCCCGAGGTTATCATTGGACATATCGGCCATCGACTCATTAACACCATCAGCTCGCCCATTAAAAAAAAGAGGAGGCGAAAGAGATTATTCAATAGCATAAAGAAGGCATACACATTAATGTTTAAAGGTCAAAAAGTAGGACTTTGAGCACAATTGCCGACAGAAATGTTTGTTGATAAAGGGTCACAACCTTTTCAATAGTCATTACCGTTGCAATTCAAACAGAATTATCCATTCACAGATAGGTACCTCATTCCGGCCTATATATATAGGCCTGCAAAAAAAAGGTGAAACGAAAACGAAAAGCAAGGCCCCTTCTCCAAGACACACCTCCTCTTTGCTGTGTCATGGCCATCCTCCTCCAACTAATGCTTCAGCCACTTAGGGTATGACTGGAAGCTCAGCGGAGGGCCCGCGCGAACGCACATCGGCTGCCTCATCTTCAAACGGGCCTTTCCTCCACCTGTAGGCCTCACTCCTTGTTAGGAAGGCCCATACTCATACAATGGAAGCTTAGCGATGGAACTTTCAAACTCTCAACAATGGACGGAGCAGAACTCCCAAGGGCATGGAACAACAAACATCTTCACCTCTACTCTACATAACTTAGTGTACAATTGATTCAAGCCTTCCAACAATGTTTTGTTTTCTTGCAATTCAAGGCATTATAAAGGCTATCACTGCCAAAGTTATCGGTAGAAATGATGTTCAGTTTCCCATGTCCCTCTCGTACTTACTCCTCGCTTACTCCGTGCATGACATGTTTGGCTAACCATTACAGCTGACTTCCGCACAAAAACTCTGGATTGTCGCATCATCACCCCAAGCACGGGAGCCAATGCCTCCATCTAAGGCTTGAGCCCGCATCGAGGACAAACACCATTGGCTACGACTGGCACCCCAAGCACAAGAGCCGACAACGATACTCGAATCGCCTGCCCTCGACACGACCGAGTATAAATAACCACTAACTCAAATCTCGGCTTAGCACCGAGATCGAGATAAATCGTTCAGGCTTCAAGTCCCAGGACTTGGGGGCATCCCATCGGCCAAACTAACGTGAGGCTAACTACTCGCACGGCTTTAACCGACCCTTCGGGTCCGGATTCGGGCGTATGTCGAATCTCGGCTTAGCACCGAGACTGACATTAAATCATTTTCTCCCCGAAGCTCTAAAGGCTTAGGTGCAGCCCATGGCCATGATCGGACCCTACAGGATGATGATCCGCCAGCGAATAAACGACGCGGTCGCACAACAACCCGAAGGAACGATGGCAGAGCCCCCCACCGGACGGACCGCAAATCACGATGTCCTATGCCTTCGTTATACATGGGTCTTACTCCCAGCAGCCCAAAACAGCAGGCGACTAGCCTGGCTTTGCAAACTACGGGTTTTCTGAGTTGAGGAAAACTTACTAGAAGCCAGCGCTCTATCACATCCCTCTGGAATAATCGATCCAGAGCACGGTCTCCGATCGTATTTCTGTTGGTGTAACAACAAGTACGCTTATGAAAGTACGGGACGCCAGAAAACATGAGAAGAACGTTCGAACACTTAACATGAAATGCGATCTTTATAATTCATGTTCCATTTCACACACACACACCCTGAATAGACTACATGTCTAACATTTCTTCTTTATGATGAAAACCACACCATAGCTTTAGAGACCAAAAGCGAGGGCCACACTCACATATACTATCGGTCTACCTAATCTAAAGTATCTATAATTCCTTTAACAATTACTGATGCTACTTATCCTTCTTTTTTCTTTTCTTTTTTTCTGTACAGGTTCGGCACTTGGCATGTCACCACCAATGATGGGACTCTTCCTTCTAGAATCGCTTCCTCCTCCTCTACTCTTCACAGGAGTAACAAATTCATGATACATCGATGTGCACCTCTCGCCATCATCCTCGCCCCCTTTTGATGGGCACCATTGACAGCTTTCCTTTTTCCTAACCTACTTAGATGCCCTCTCCTTCTCCGCCTCAATATCAGCCTACTTATTCGCTACCATAGCGGCAGATTTCTCCTCGACATCCTACCTAGACTTTGCTCATGCATCTAGTATGGCAGCCTCATCCTGTCCCTCTTCCCCTTCGGCTCCTCAGACTTTGCCACCAGTCGGGCTTCTTGATCTTCCACCATAGCTTGCATTGTTGGCGCACATACATCAGCTATGCCCGTCGCACGAGCACTTCAGCCAACCACAACTTCTCCTCCTCCAAAGAGACTCATATGAATGTGGGATCCCGAAATCCACGGGTTCTCCTACTTATCCAGATTGTTCCCGCTGTAACTCCAACCGGGACTCGGACGCTTGAGGAAGCACGGGGGCAAAGCATACTGTTGCCTCCGCTCCAAGGGAGGCAACCCATCAAAAGAGGCAACTATTTGACTTCTAGGGGTTCATCGCTAGCAGCCTCTTCAGTTGGAAAGAACTCGAGCTTGGGGGCAGTCCTCCACCTATCTTTGCACCAGCTTGACCAACGCCACAAGCTTCAAAGAAACCATTTCTAAAAGGGAACGCCCACTCGCACCGAGGGTAACTCAGACCCAAAAGCTCGAGTCTCGAAAGCTTCTGACCTTCCACCGATACTAGGCAGACCGGGCATTGAAGCCCGAACCGAAAGACAGGAGGAGCTACACAATCGTTAGTTGTATGCAAAATAAAAAATTCATATCTCGATGCAAGTTTTCGAGTTCCCATGGCTGGTTCATTAGGTTCCCAAAGTCTCAACGCCCTGCGAGCAAACTCATACTTAAGCGCAATGCGAAGCTGACCCACACCTCTTGACGCCAAAGCTTCCTACTTATGAGAGAATTGAAATGCGGTGACGACATCTAGTTTTAATAACTAAAACCATGATTACCAATAACCATCAACACCGTTTTCGGATCGGATAATGGTCACGACATAATTGGGTTGGAGACCAACGACTCGACCATATGTCCACATCTTACGCGCATATCCGAGCGGTCAGTCCGAATAAGTTCGTTTCTAGAATCATTTGCCAATCAATTGTGTTACGTTCAACTTCTATTACAGTCCATATATTCAACATTAAGAAACGATCCGAACTTGCTCCCTCGTCCCTGATGTCGAACAGAATCTAGTAGATACCCGGGCTTGGGGCAACCCTCCATGGATTATCGCACCGGCCTGGCAATCATAGGACTCGATCAGATCCACTTCAGTCCCTGCACTGGCGTCATCCTCATGTCATCCCTTAGAGCCACCGTATTAAGAACGCCTTCACCTCACAATGAAGGCATTCCGGAGCCAGAATCCAGGCCTTGGAGGTTTTTCGGCCTTCCATTAGTGCCCAGAGTCCACAAAAGCAGACATTCCGGAACATGATGACAACCTTTAGCCTCAACAACTAACGCCATGGCCATCACCAACCGTCAGCGCAACATCTGAGTCAAGATACACCTGCATCATGGTTGGGTTATTGATCGGATCCCGGGACTAACAACTCGACTATGTGTCGACATCCTACATAAGCATTCGAGCCGATAGTCCAACCAAGTCCATTCCTCGAGGACCGCGTCGCGAGACCAAAACTCACTGATCACTGTCCGCTCATCAGGCGTCATGCAAATGTTTAATTTTACTAGCCCTAGCTTGGAACCAAGACTAAGTCATTAGAATGCGAAGTTATGCATCGTGCTCCCACACACTTGCTAGATTATCACATCCCTCAAACCGACTTTGACCTCTTGAAAAACCAGGAGGGTTTATTAAGTGTCCCAGGTACGAAGCCCAATCCCGTATTCACACATACTTGGCGACCTTTATCCGAATTCCTAATTCCGTTCCCCAAAATCCGCTTCTCCATGTTCTTGAGTGCCAAATTCGAAAGCCCTCTTACTTTCCATATCTTTCTTCCCTTCTCCCAAAAATCTAACAACACCTCGAACATCCAAAGTACAAAAGAAGTACTTTGGTATTCTCCATGCCTCAAGCTGGTTTTATGTCCGGAGAAGAGAAGAAAGGAAGCAACTACCATCAACGGATCGGCATACCCCAAATGAACGTTCCAGGATTGAAATTCAAGATCGTACACCAAGCTATGATCATATTTCGAAGCTCCAACTACCAAGCCAATCACGACTCAACGACCACTCGTGTACTCACCAAATGCCCAATCATCAAAGTGCACGCGCTTAGCATTTGGGACCGACCTCGCCTCAAAGGAAAATCTACGCGATTACATGCCACGACATATGCCAAGTATTGTCCTAACAACGACATCTGCATATGCGAGTTGCCGAAACTTTGATCGGTTGGACCAGCTTGGATCGATGAATGACTTTGGCCTCGCAAATCCAAGTGATCCAGCGGATACTCCATGCAATCAAGGTCCATCCCAACAATGTTTCAACAACCACTTAAGGCGATCGCGCGCCTAGGCCATGGCAGTGACCAAGCATACACGCTTTGGAAATCTAAACCGAGCATACCGACTTGATTCAAATGCATGCCCACAAGACTTAAGGGTTCAAATGTACACACCAAACGGTCGGCTCTCGATCCTAAAACTCCTCGAAAAGCTAAAATACGTGATTACAAGCCCATGGCATGCAATCCACTTTCATGTTACCTATCCTAGCTCAGATCGCATCACACAAAACCACGTGCAAACTCGTGATTGCATCGCAATTATGACCTCATAATGAACCGCTTGCACTTCGATCCAATCGGGAGTTGGCAATTGGCATTTGTTGTCTTTAATATACAGGAATTGAACGCCTTAGACAGGTTCCAACCCAAGCCGCAAGACTCAATCAAGTCAAAGCTCTTAGCAATGTTGGAATCCTAAGCTCATACCAACATATTCCGACAAGGCATCCCAACCGCTCCAAAGCAGCGCGCTCTCGGCATACAACTCAAAAGGAAGGTCATAACCAATCGCTAAGCACCGCAGGAGATGTTTGTGCCCATATTAGACTCATCTCAATTGAAATCATGTCCCGTTAACCCAAGACATACTTTGAGAGGGAAAATGTTAACTAACCTTTTGGTCTGGTTCCCAAAAGTACGCAAGACACGCTCGACTCAACATATCGCGTGATCGTATAGCCCAAAGGCGTTGCCAATACTAGAAGACTTGAGTCTGGCCACTAGGAGAATGTCGCACCCCTCGAACGCGACCTCCATCAGTATCCGTCCATAGCCGAGCCGAAGGAGAGACGTGCTCCAAGACGAAGCCGTGAACCGTGCTCCGAGCCAACAACTTCCGCGAACCTCGCCACTCATCCAAACATTGGCAAACAAAGATCTCGCAGTCCGAGCCGTGAACCCGAACCTTGGGCCACCAAAACACCCAAACCCATGGCCTTCACACCACCCATAAGGCGACCTTCGCACCCAGCAGGGTCCGAAATTCATACCCTGGGGTAAGAATTTTGCACCCCGGGAGGTACGAATTTCGCACCCCGGGAGTTACGAATTTCACACCCCGCGAGGTGCGAAATTCGCACCCCAGGGTTGGGTGCGAAATTCTGGCTTTAACATGATTCAGGTGCGAATTTCTGGGTATGGTCCTCTATTCCCACCAACTCCTATCTAACTCCTTTCCTCTAAATACCACATGACTTCACACTTGAAAGGATTTGGAATTTGAGACCTTGGGACCTCTAGAGAGCTACTTTAATGGCATCTCTTCTTTGAGGAAGAAGAAGGGCAAAAGTGTCTTTTTTCTAATATGTTAAATATATGATGATTATGACATCATATATGAGAATGATGACATCATGTCTTAGAGGTGACATCATAGAGCCTTAGAGATGACATCATATAGCTTATAGATGACATCATATTGTTTTGAGATGAATGTAATAAGATGTCATAAGATGGTCTCAACCTTGTAACCTTTTGTGATCAATAGTATTCCAACAATGCTTCAAAGTGGATGTAGGCGCCTCACGAGGCCGAACCACTATAAATCTCTTGTGTTATTTACTATTTTCCGCTCTTGTCTATACGACCAAATTAATTATTCCTAGGAATTGAATCTTTGGTGTTTATGACATTTTTAGCCGTCAACAATGGTCTAACTTTATTTTGTCATACAAGCTGTATGACTTTTGCCGTCATATTAATTGCCCCTCCATTTCATACTTTAACGGCTTAAACAAAGTAAACAAGTGGCGATAGAGGATTTGGGTACAGGTGATTTGCTCTCCTCATTGAATTACCTCACATTTGGCCTTTGCGACTGGGTTACCTCCCAATATATTAACATTGCGATCAAACTTGCAAATCAAAACAAATTATATCGCTATATAGATAACTAACTGACCGATCCAACGCTATGTTAGACAAACACATTCCTGACGTAACATAAGGCGTTACCTAGCATGCCGGCTATAAATAAGTTCATAGTACTTAAAAAACAATATGATGACTGATTGGAATATATACTCCTGCATTTTGTTGGTAAAATGTGCATGTGTTACTTTACCATGGTTGGCATTCGCTGCTGACTTGAAATTACTTTTCTGCCTCATGACATAAACACACCACATCTTAGCAGCATGTGAACTTATCTACCAAGTCAGTACCAAGTGAGCCATAACTTCGTTTATTTCGCTAACTTTTCTGTAATACATGTTAGGAAAATTGGGTCAAGTAAAATCAACAACATTTTTGACAAGCTTGTGGGCATTGATGTTTCTTTCGAATTCAGGCCTACAAATTTTGAAATTAATAATAGAAATGTTTTTCAAACCGCACGACGAATAAACAAGAATGTTTCCCCTTCTGCTATATTGTCCTCCCAGTCGCAGGTTAGATTCTTAAAGCACATACATTACAGCATCTTCAAAATTTGTTCTAATCAAGTATTTTTCAACTTACGTTTTGTCTAACAACCACACATTCCTGTATGCACTACTCGAGTTGGTCACTGCGGGAACAGAGGATAGTACCTCAACTAAACCAACTCCGGCTGATGTTCCCACTCCTGCACAGACTGATTTAGATCGGAAAGGAAAACAAAAGGTATAAGAAGGACAGCCAGAATGATCTTTTGCAGAGAAAAAATAAAACCACATGCATTGTGATCAATGTACATCCACTCAACTTACACAGTTACTTTCCAGCTCTCACTACAATCCACCAGATTTACTCGTTTTCCTCCTCCCATTCTTTGCCTCCTTTACTACCACACTCTATGATTTCACCATGCGATTCACTCCTACCTTATTTACTGCAAAAACTTATATCTTGCTTTAGTCTTACACTATTAAAAACTTATTTCTACTTGTGCAAGAACCAACGGAACTTATGACTAGTGGGCAGAACGATGGTAGAAAATGCAAGCCAAAGAGACGCAAGTATAACTAGACACACAACGCAAACTCCATTTGTATTACTGCAAAGCTTTTTCTGCATTGTATCCATTTCTTAATTAAACCAGTACCTTCTTATGGACCTGTTTTTAATGCGTGCTAGCTCGTATGTAAATATTTGTGTATTCTGTTTTTCTAATCGTGTTTGTCTATTTGTGAAACAACCGCTTAGAACGAAACAACCTGTAATCTGAATCCATTTGTTTATTGCTCCAACCGTACTATGTTTTGAAACATACGCATGTAGCCGGTACTTCAAAATTTACACACGAGCTCATAATGTGTTCCCGTCGTAAATGCAGCCTTAGCATTTTTTTCATTGTTTGACTTCGTTAAAATCAATCTGCTCCCAGCTTGCTATTAGATCTTCCCGTGTGATAAACCACATCATTAAGCGACCCAAACTCGCCCTTACGGGAAAGCCCGGATTGAGTTGAGGACAAGCCTAATCAGAACGCAAACGACAGAACATTTCATTGCTTATTACAACAATTACATCAGAGTACAAGAATATAACAGAGTATGAATAAATATATTTTATTCTTATTATAGTACATTACTTCATCATGGGATCGTGATTTGATCCGCATATGTTTGGTAAAAAGAATAATCTTCAAATCCAGAGGTTAATCGTACTTTGGCAACTTTACATAAGGCAAAGTTCGGTTTTTTGGGTGTGATAGTGAGAAGAAAATATGAAATAAAAAAAGAACAGATGGCCTTTATGCAAGGAATGAGAACTAGATGAAAATTTAGTGTCTTTTTCGATCGTTTAAATTGTGATTGCGATTCATTTGATGATTCTATCAGTTCACAAAATCACCTGAAAAAGAATATTTATTATTCGACCCATATCCTGAATATGAACCATAAAATAAACACCTACTAAACCAATCACAAGAATACCAGCTACAGTATCTATTAGCCAAAGAGGAATCCTTCCAGTAGTATCGGCCATTTCCTCCACTTTCCTCCACATTTCATTAGTTCATACCCCCTTCCCCCTTTCTTTACGTACTATTTTGCTTACTATACCCGTGAAGTCTGTATATTTTGTGGTAATTGTGTCGAGTATTGTCCAACAAACTGTTTATCAATGACTAAAGAATATGAACTTTCAACTTATGATCGTGGTTCCTCTACGCCTAGGACACCAGAATATCGAATCATGAACAAAGAAAAAGAAAGGCATGAGAATGAGAGAAATATTAAGTAGAAATTGGATCAGATTTTGTAGTTTTTTCTGTGAATTCTCTCATCCTTAATACTCTTTTTATCTTACTAATAAAATAAAGATTTTTTTTATTAAAGATAAAATTCAATCGTTTACTCATTAAATTCAAATGAGTAAATTTTCAAGTGCAATCTATTCTTTTCTCAAAAGATCAGTAATCGTTTTTGAATCAAGGGGTTTTCCTTTATCCATTTTGATTTGATCGGAATTCATAATTGTTTGAATAATGTGAAATCAAAGTGGGTGATAAAGTAACTGGAAGACATTTTTGTTATTTGACCAACCATTAGAAGAAGCAAACTAACTGTTACTCTCGATGGTGAAGATCTTATTGATTGTGAACCTATATTGGGTTATTTACATAGAGGGATGGAAAAAATAGAAAATTCAAACCAATCTTAAACTTAAAATTAATGATTTTTTGACTCCCGAATACCCAACTGGTTAATCAATTTCTTATAACGTACTCGATTTTTCTTCGATAAATAATCCAGATAATAGGTAGGAACATAAACTGAAACATTCTGGAGCTACAAAGATAGTTATTAAATCGTTAGCACCACATAAAAACATTCCTCCTAGAGTAGCTGTTAATACGAATAACAATCGATCTGAATGAATCATTCTTTCCACAGAGGTAAATCTTTGCCTGCTAGGCAAGAGGGCAGTAAGTTACAAATTCTGTCTCGGTAGGACATGTATTTTCTATTACTATGAAATTCATAAATGAAAATGAACCTATTGGATAGTAGAAGGAGAGAGGAAAAAGATGTTTTATTAATTGTTTTAAAATATTAAAAATTAGAATCTCTAAAGGAAAAAAGAAAAGATTGGCCGATAACATTTCAAATTTTATTTTAAAACAGCCTTCTACCTCCATGCGGCATTGCTCCGTCCGGCTTTCGCCCATTGTGGAAAATTCCCCACTGCTGCCTCCCATAGGAGTCTGGGCCAGAAACAAAATCTGTTCTTTTTTTATTTTTTATTTTCTTCCCTATTTATTCTATTTCTTCGTTCTTGTTTATCTTCACTTCGGAACAAAACAATTCGAATTAGGCTAAATATCAGAGATTCAAATTACAAAGCAGCGGAAAAATAATACATAACACAACAGAAAGAAATACATAGATACAGAGCTTTCCGAATATATCTCCAGCTGTAAATCCAGGATCCTAGAAAATAAATATCTGCAAAAACCAAAACTACTAGCTGCCCGAGTGGAAAATAGGGGCACCCAGAGTGTAGGTTAAAAAATAAAGTCCATGTCAGTCATGTGACTGGTGTGAGAACTAAAACAGTTATTTAAAACTTTACTTTAAAAATAAAGTAATTCAAGGGGCCACGCTGTATAACACGAAACGGGCTTCCTCCCAAGAATACCAGTGCATAAAACAAACAGCGCAATGCTTTTGGAAAAATGAAGCTATTATAAGACTCAGGTCCCATCATATAATGCAACACAAGCCGGAGGATAGAGTTTTCCCTTATAATGGCCAAATATTCTTTGTACATTTAAAACAAATCATTTTGATATTACTATAAGTATATAGTATCAAAATCACTTCAAATATAAATGTATCAATCATAGACGGCGTAGTATCCCATGCTACTATGTAACAACCCGGATTTTTTACAACGTGCTAAGACAAGAATCAAGGCATAATTTAATTATAAAATCTGAATCAGGGGAAATGGGCTATGCCATTGCGTTCGTCTCAGAAAAATACGCGAAATAGAGTCCGAATTTTCGAGAATTGGAGTTTGTATGACCCAGTTATGGCCCGTCAAAGTTTTCAGAAAAATTTAAGTTCAAAAACAGTTCGAAATTCAAATCTGGAGCCAAACGAACTGGGCGGGAAAATTCCCGCCTAAGCCCCAGGTCGACTGGGGTGTCGACTGAGGAGTCGACACGCCCAGGGGGCAGGTCGACTGCCCAGTCGACACGGGTGTCGACCTGGGTGGTCCGACCACTTGGGCCTGGGTGCACCTGCTGCTGTCTTGGCTCGGTTTTATGGGCCTGTGACGGATTTTGAGGGCTCAGATCTATCCTAGGGTTTATCCTATGGCCTAAACTACTCCTAATCTCTATAAAAAGACCCCTAAGCCTACCCTAAACCCTCACAAAGCACTCATGCCACGAAGTGCCGCCAAAATCTATCTTGATCACGGCCTCCATCTCCAACTCCAAGAGCTCATGCATTCAAATCGGATCCGAATCAAAGGTGCTAGCTTGCTACATCAAATCAAGGGAGTGAATCAACGTTGCTATGCAAGTTTCATGACGATTCTTTAACAAAGGAGCCACCTTTCTTGGTCAAGACGATTCATGATCTTTCCCTAAGCCTCGCTATGTAAGTTCTAGCTACTTCTAGATCTAAACGGTAGATTTAATGATGGCATGGAATAAAACGAGATTAAACTAAGTATGCTAGCCTATATGAACCTTGTCATGCCTCTTTTGCTTGAACCTATGACTTTTGGCTATGCTTAGTGACTAAATCATGCTATTCATGTTATGATCAACCTAGTTTATCTTGCAAGTTTGAATCTTTATCTATGGAATGTTAGCATGAACCTTTGGGAACCATTTGACTTGTGAAACATTGGCAAAGACTTGACTTTGGGGCTTATGCATGTAAATGAACCCAAACCCCTTATGTTATCATGCATGTTTGTGGCCAAATTCCCTTATGATACTATGCATGTTTGTGGCCAAATTCCTTTATGATACTATGCATGTTTGTGGGGCCAAATTCCCTTATGATAATATGCATGTTTGTGGCCAAATTCACTTATGATGCTATGCATATTTTGAGGCCAAACCCCTTATGATACCATGTATGTTGGTGGCCAATCCCTTTTTGACATCGTGCATGTTTTGAGGCCAATACGTAGCATAGTATCCTTACTATGTTGACTCGCTTTTACTTGGGTTGGAAACACGATTTGGGGTAGGTTAGACGAGCGTGATTATGACATGATAATTTGACATGGGATTTCATGAAAATATGACACTCATGATACACCTAAATGGGGACATGACATGTGGGGTAAACATGGGACTTGAAACTAGACACGTATGGGTTGTATGTGTAATATGGCACTAGACCAAACATGAAAGTGGCCAACTCGAGGTTGGGTTGAGTTTGTAGCATAAATCTACCCGGACCCGCCCGGCTTAACTAGTGGCTACAAACAATAGGACCCAATGTGAGTAGTTGGTCATATAGCACTTAAAATCCGAGGTTAGATTAGGTTGTGGTGTAAATCTACCCGGACCCGCCCGGCTTAACTAGTAACCACAACAAAGTCTAATGTGAGACGTTGGGGTGCATTAATCTAACTAATGCCACATGAAAAGGTTAAGTAATTTTGACTAATGACACTTAACCGATATGACACGAATGGGTAGGTTAAGTGGAACCAGACTTGATTTCTTAATGACACTTAACCATATAAGACAATTAGGGGATGGGGTTAAGTAATTTACACTTAACTAATCCGACTTGGTAATTAGATGGGGTTAGGTAACCTACACTTAACTAATCTAAACACGGTAATTAGATGGAGTTAAGTAACCTACACTTAACTAATCTAAACACTGTAATTCGATGGGGTTAAGTTAAACACTTAACCAATCTAAACTTGGTAACTCAATGAGGTTAAGTAACCAATACTTAACCAACTTAACATGATAATTAAATGGGCCTAAGTAACTTATACTTAACCAATTATACATGATGATTTGATGAGGTTAAGTAACCTATACTTAACCAATCTAATATGCGGACCTGATAGAGTTAAGTCACAAGACCTTTTAAATGTACTTAACCATTGTAATACGATTAGTGGATGAGGTTAAGAAAACCTATACTTAACCAATCCAACTCGATAATACGATGAGGTTTAGGTAATCTATGCTTAACCAATCTAACACGATAATCTGATAGGGTTAAGATGAACAAATACTTAACCAATTTGACTTGATGATTGAATAGGGTTAAGTCATGAGCTTCTTGGTATACTTAACCAACTTGTATGGCTAGGTCTTGGACTTGAATACTTAGCCAAATTTTGACACGATTCGTAGGCAGGTTAAGTCATGAACTTAAATGACAATACTTAACCCATTAGACAAAACCCTAGTTCAGGGGACTAGGTGGAAGACAGGGATCCACAAGGATAACGGGAAAGGAGACTAAGTGGTAAACCTTAGTTTGGGAAACTAAGTAATAATTCTTAGTCAAGGGATTTGGACCGGTTCACAGATAGATGAGTAACCCGATACGGTAGGTCATCGCTTAAAACACGAGGAGGAGCAAATTATCTGATTTAGATAAAGGCTCCAACGAACTGGGTGACGAAGCGGTAGCTTCGGGGGACGTGAGGGTACTCTTGGTATCCCTCTGTGAGGTGGCAGATGGTCCATGAAACCCGGCCTCACAGAGGTTAAGGTCTGCGGTAGAAGAGCCAAGAGTATGCCTTGGTTGCTACGCGAGCGACCTAAAGACTGGGATGGATTAGCGTGGAGTCGACGATACTTGTTTTTGCCCTGGATAGCACGTCGCCGACTACCTACCATCTTTAGTCAATCGTGTACGAACGGAAAGGCAGAGAACTCCCAACAGACCATATACTTGCTATCGAGTTATGGGTGAGGTTGGCCCATAGGAAAGTGGGGCTATAGTGGGGCCGGGATGTAGTTCTCATACATGATTTTTCTTGGATTGCCTTTCAGTAGTTGAGGGAGGGGTCACGTGGGACCATAGCCACGGGTACAAAAACAGACCTTGATATCTGCTCCAGCAGACGACTTAAAGCTCCCGACCGAGTTCCGTATTTCTTGATTTGCCCTGGCACGGAACTCGGATGGCACACTGAGATACATGTGCATCTAGACATGGAAAACGATTCACGATACATACGTGGGATAAAGGGCGTGGCTGACTGGTGGCATAATCCCTAGTGGCCCTAGGTGGCTAAAACCCAAACCAAGTTACGGAAACATTCATTAGGTAGCATAATCCCTAGTGGTCCTAGGTGGCATAAATCCTAAGTGAACACTCGATAGTTCATGGTAAGAAAACATAACCAGATCAAGGGTAACAGTCCAAAACAACTTCAAGGATAAAATGGTACTACGTTGAGGTGGTATAGATTTACATGGGAAAGCCCGTACGGCCTACGGCAAAGGACTGAACTTATACATGGAAAGAAACATACGAGTTGGGAAAACCTACATATGCTATATATTAGGTTGACATGGACCATTACATGACATTGGGCAAGGGACATTCATAGTTAACACATGACGCGGGTTGGGATACTAGTACGAGAGGTGCAGAGAAAATATACATGATAAATACCTTGGGATGTTATACATGATAGATACCTTGGGATTGTATACTTGATAGAAACCTGACGATGTGATACCTTGATTTATCTTGACACCATAGTTTATCATGATACCTTAGTTTATTTTGCTACAGTAGTTCATCCAGTTATCTTGGTTTAGCTTATCTATCTTGTCGTCATCCTTATGTGTACTTTCAGTTTATGCATGTCATGTTACCTTTACCTGTTTTTATACTGGAAGTAGATAGGACTTAACAGTCTTTATGACTGACCCCGTTTTGTTTCGCCTCTTTGTCTTCCGTTCCCCCCCCCCCCAGGTTTTCAGGGAGGAAATGATGTTGTTTAGTTCGGACCTGTTATGCTTGAAGGTCATCATGTATAGCTTGGTCTCCTCTTGGCTATGGCTGCTTCACCGCTTTATTTTGGGGAATAATCTATGAAAAGGTTTTATGCTTCTTTACTATTGCAAGACAGGTTTTGATGTATTCTGATTTAAAAGGCTTTAGACCCTATTTTATAAGGTAATGAAATTTGTTTTACTTCCGCTGTTTTATATATGTTCCGTCTTGTAATATTTCTGTGCATGTTTACCTCGATAATGCTTCACCAAACCTGGTGCATTCCCTTTGTGAGTGACCCTAGAGGAGGTGGGGTGTTACATACTATGTCGCCATACTAGGCTTTAGAATCAAAACCGAAATGTCACGTATTGGAAATTGGATTCCATCTGTGAACCAAGGCAAGGGATCGTCCTTACCGAATTCGAGACACTCTAGCCCGTGCCAAAGGATCAGAACGCATCGATCTTTGGAGCGTCTAGGCCGGTCCACACTAAGTGGATTAATAATCCCTGAACAATACATTTCCCCGCCCTATTGGGCGTAAGTCTGGTCAGTAAGTCGACCACGTCATCCATCGGCCCCGTGGTGACCGATATATCCAAGGCGACTCTCTATCCATCAAATAATATTCAATATCCACATGAGTAAAATGTCTGGGCTCCATACCATGACACCACTCCTAGCTAGAAAGAAACGCATGTCCTCCCTGAGGTCCTCTCCCGTTTCTGGTTCACACCGGGGTGTGAGGCTCGCGAATTAACGCTATACACAAAGCTATGATATTTAAAGCCGTGCTTTGATCATCAACCACAAGACACTGCTTCTCAACAGAAGCCTTGATTATTTGCATCTCAGCATGCCACACTAGCAATTAACGCCATGCGACTGATGTCTATCGATATATAACATCTGAGCTCATACGTCTCAGAGAAGGGAATTAAGGAAGAGAATAAATTCTCCGCCGCCAAAAAGATATAAATTTAATAAAGATCAATCAACATAGAATAAAATCCAATGTCAGACACGCATCCATTTACAAGTTCGTTCTGGGTCTGAACGAAACCGGAGGCAGCTTATTCCTCATTCCATATGTCCAATATGGAAGAGAGGTCCTCGCATATCCGGTCGATCTCCAAGTATGTCTGGACGATCACCACTTATTACTTCTTCTTGAGTGTACAACCCAATCAAGACATCAGTAATCGTCCAAATGATGTGAAGACCTCCAGTCTTCAACCACCGTCTTCATCGTCGACTTATCGTCGTATCAATTATTCAGAATGGGATAAACCCGGTCTTTCTGAATAACCCGCGTATCTTATGAATAAGTGTTATAAAACACAACATATGCCTCATTCCAAAGCAGAATATTCTTTTATTCAAATATTCTTTTCACAATTTTAAACCAAATTAAGGTTTTCCAAACTAGTCGGGATTAGCGAACCTTACCGAAGAAATCATTTATTTTATTTCCCAATCCCATCCTATTCATCCCATGGAGCAAAACTAGTATTACTCTATATCTAACACCACGATGTTATTGGTAAAATTAATTACCATTTCACATTCAAATCTCATTAAAGATTTAACTATCGCCTGGAGCAAAACTGGTGACACTCCATTCTCGATCATTTCATGAATTCGATAAATTTAGTTGTCCCATTCATATTCCAATCTAATTAAAGATTCATTAAAACTCTAATTCAGTTTTAATCTCAAAAATCATTACTTAATGATTATCCAAAGTTATGAAATTAACCTTATCTTTAACTGGGTAAAAGAACTAATGTTGTTTAAAATACAGTTCACGATAAACCCAAAATCACATTCCATTAATTATGGAATCTTCACGGAAAATAGATCAATATATATAATCGATATAAATATCCATATCTAACCAATAATATAAGTGGAATAACGGAAAAGCCTTTTAAATTTCATATATAGTAACAGTCTTCCTGCACTGAAGTTCACTTAGATTATTACCAAATCGAATTCCATTCCATTCCATTCCAATTTATTTTAATAAATTAGAAAACCTTTCTTTGGAAATTCCCTTAATCTTAATTAAATGATTTATAAATTCCAAATCACATTTCACTGTTAATTGAGTTAAAGAACGAATGTCGTTAAAAACACAGTTCACAATAAACCCAATTCACATTCCATTTTCTTCCAATTACTGAATATAACTTGAAACTCTAATAATCTTAATTAAAAGATTTATTCTTTTCACACGGGGTTTAAGAACAGTGTTATTTAAGACACCATTCACGACAAAACCAAATTCCAATTTCAATTTAATTCCAATTAAATATTAATTAATTGGTAAACTTCTCTAAATCTTATTTAAAAGATTTATTCTTTTCTCGTCGGGGTTTAAGAACAGTGTTATTTAAGACACCATTCACGACAACCCAAAATCCAATTTGATATTAAATACAAGGCTCTAAATAGAAATTATATTGGCTTATATTCATTACCAAATTCTGAAACCAACGGACATCGTATTGAGAATAACAATATCTGTATCTTTCAAATTCCCATAACAATATCCGTATAATCACGGAATCCAATACCGAAATATTACGAAGATTATATTCATTCCAAACCATTCCAATTTATTCATTGGAAAAATTCTGGTTATTTTAAAACCATTTCAAATCCAATTTATTTATTTAAAAACATTGGATTATCTTTTTAATTAATAACTAGTTCATTTTGATAAAAATATATTTTTATCTTTCTTAATGTGGAGTTTTTCATCCAAATTCTTTCCAAATCATTTAGTATGATTTTACACAAATTATTGATATTTTTAATAATTTTATCAAGGCCCTTACAGTTGGTTTCCAATAACGGCCACCGAACTGCATCTATAGCGACCTTTTCCAAATTCGATTTGGACATAATTCCAAATGCAATCGTTAGATTTCAAATCTTTTATATTCATTGGAAAGCTCTTCCCGATACGAACCCAACGGTTCCGGTTTAAATTCGCAAATGGTCGCTGCACGGCGCGTTATATTAAGGCCATTAAATATATATATTATATATATTTCGTCGATTTCCATTTAAAACGTATTTTATAAATCGTTTAAATTCGTTTTTAAAACGATTCTAACTTCATTTCAATTTTAAATCAAAATTGAATACTCCTTATCATTATAATATTTTTATGATAGTATTTTCAGAATATCAGATTTCGAAATCATTTCCTTTTCGATATTCATTATAAAAATGAATAAAATGGATATAATTATTGCTTGCGTCAAAATGGCGCATATCTAATCAACACGGCTTCAACCATTTCAATATTTTCGTGTCCATCCAAAATCAGACATCAAATTCACATTTTAATCCTTTACTGAATATTATTTCAAAATATTCGTTATTTTAAAATATTCATTCTTTGTGAATTGGAATTAGACACAGTCGATTACCATATAATGTTATTTATATGGATTTCATACACATATGTACACAACAATAATCATACACCGTCAACCATCATCCAGAGTGCATTACACAACTGCATAAGCATTAAATATAAATAATTAACGCTTACAACAATCTGTCAACCAATCAATTGACATACAACTAAACAATTGGGATTAGTGTACGTCAAATATCATCCCAATACCCGTGTGGGGTTTCAACCAACAAATACTAAATATTATTTGTGCAGTTGGGCGATATGTAAAATTTATCGTCCCAATCCATGTCAGTCAAATGGGAGTACATAAACAAATCGTCCGATTTGTAAATGAATATTTATTTTAGGAGCATTTTATGTCATTCATATATATGTTAAAAATTATATTTTTAACGATAAAATATTTTTCTCAACACATGAATATCTTATATAGTTCATATATTCAGTAAAAATTATATTTTTATTGTTCAAACATTTTATTCAACACACGAATATCTTATATAACTCATATATAAGAAAAAATAATATTTTTAACTAACCATTATAGTTCTAACATATTTTAGAATATTTAGGCAGCATAACGACGCGATACTAGAACCGGAATAAGGTCTAGCCTTATCCCTTGCCTAATACTTGCTCGCGCCATACACATACCAATTCCAATCAATTCAATTAACATCCCATATCAAATTCAAACAATTTCTTAATAGGGTTGCCAAACCCTATTAAATAACAATCAATCAAATAAAACAAACAACCAAACATCCATGGTTTCAATCAAAGGTGTCAGGTTATACTAAGCACCGTCTGCATCCTAGTATATATTTAGTTGTAAACAAAATTAAAGTGAGAAGTTCTCACCTTGGGTTTCCACTCCGTCATTCTTTATTGGATGGTCTGGATTTCGTTTTGCTTCCAATCAGTTCCATCGCAATCTGTTTCTCGCAGTTTATATTAAAAATCACATCTTTAACAACGCTACATATATATTTAAAAATTGCATTTTTATAACGCTACTACATATATAAAAATCACATTTTTATAACACTATCATATATATAAAAATCATATTTTTATATAGCTACTATGTATATAAAAATCAAAATTTTTTGATGCTACTACATGTATAAAAATCATATTTTTATAACGCTGTTTAAAAGTCATATTTTTACAATGCTATTATATATATAAAAATCATATTTTTATTTCCTAAAAATTATATTTTTATATATCTAAAAACCGTATTTTTAATCCAAAGCCATTTAAATAAAAAATCTCTTTTTTAAAACAAAGTCTTTTCAATTAAAATCACATTTTTAATTACATAAACAAATATAAATAAAAGCTCACCGGTGGACTGACGGTCGGAGGAGGGTGGTCAGTGGTGGTGGCAGGGCTGCTTAGGGGTCGGGGGTCATTGCAGGCGGCGGAAGCGGGCCCAGCGTGGCCGGAGGTGGTCGATTTGGGTTGTGGGGCTAGGGATTCTCGATTTTGGAAGGGGAGAGAGAGGGAGGGGGCTCGGAGGGGGGCCTGTGACCTGCGGCGGTGGCACGGAGGGGATGGGTGTAAAAGGGGGGCGACGGGTCTAGGTAGGGCATTTGTGTTTTTTTTAATTCTTTTTGAACGTTGACTTTGAATATGAGATAAGGGGTGGATATATATGTAATGACCCGCATTTGCAGAGGTATTATAATTAATTTATTTAATTATATAAATAGTTATATACTGGATTTAATGGTCATGGAATTAAATAATGGTGAATATTTAATTAAAATAATAATTTAAATAATATAATTAATTCTAAAATAATCAGAATTGGCTGAAATGGCGATATGGTGTGAACTGGATCATCTGTGATATTTAATTCAGCTTGGAATTGAATTAGAATAACGAATATATTATATAAACGATAGTTTGAACGTAGAGTTATAATATAATTATAATCGAGCTTGAAATGGCGCTGCAGTTCGTAATTTGGCGATTTGAACTTCAACTGAATGTACAGGATTCGTTTTAAGCCGGATTTCTATAAAACAAAAAACGTGTGGAGCTGGTGGAGTATATCTTTCTAGTGGACGAGAAAAATCTGGATTTCGTCGGGTAGATTTTGATCTATGTCCAAATCAAATTTTAGAAAAGTCGCTGTGGAATTCCATTATAATTTATAAAGGAATTATTTATATTTTAAAAAAAGGAATTTCATTTTAAATCGAATATCGATTTAATCGAGATGTGAAGGATCGAGTTATAAATCCCAGTGGAGTTGTATGATATTCTGTTGTGAATATATACGATAATATTAATTTATTAATATTTTATTTAATTATATTTAAATATATTTATATATTTAAATGGGTCATCCAGAGCTTTAAAAATAGCCACTTTTACAAACGAAGTCGGAATTCGACGAAACTAATTTTGTTGGATCCGCAATATTAAATTATTGTTAGATTCCAAGTTCCGTGGATTTTAAAGTCACTGTGTGGCCGTACGGATTTTTAATGTGAAAAACAGTCAGTATTTCGATAATTAAAAATAAGCTGTGTGAGCAAACGGAGTCGGAATTTGACGAAACCTGTTTCGTTGGGACTGTAATGTCGAACTGTAGTTACATGCAAATTTTCATGATTTTTGGGTAGCATATGCGATGATACGGATTTTTAGAAGACGGTTACAAATAACGATTGAATAAATTCGAATATAAAAATCAAATAAAATATTATATTTCCTATCTTATAAATAAGAAGACATTCCTAACCTAATTCAATCCTCCCGCAGTCAAACACCAAGCCGCCAGTTTACTTCCTCACAAACAAAAACCGAAATCTTCGAAGAAAAATCAAAAGCAATTCAAGTAAAATTCAATAAATCTAAAGAGTTGTATATTCGAGTTCCTCTTGAATTTTTCTTCGCCCGAGTATCGGTTATATCATGCTCGACGCAATATACAGAAAATTCGAAAGTCCACAGTGGGTTTAGGGTTTGAGTTTGTGGATAATTGAAGCGATAATATGTGAATCTGAGCATGGATTGGAGTTTGGTGTGGGATTTAGCATCAACCGTATGGTTTCGGTGAAGTTCGGTTGTTGTTGGCGTCGATGTCTGTGTTTGGAGTTTCCGTTGAAACATGGAAACGAGGCTCTGTTGTGAAGTTCGAACGCAGTCATATGGTAGTGAGGAGATATAGTATTGGAAGGGGAGTTCGTTGTTAGCTTTGGTTAGCAGAACGGTGAAGTAATTTAGGGGGAAAGGGGGTTCGAAGTGGGCTGTAATGGTGATGAAAGGCCGTTCGATGCAGGAGTGAATGGTGGTTCGAGCACCTGATTTAAGGGATGAGGCTGTGGAGATGTGGTATGAGAAGATCATGGTGGGTTTTGTTCTTGGTTTCATGTTGTATGGAAAGTGAGTATAGAGGTAAAAGGATCGGTTGTGGTGAGGAACAAAGTCTGGAGTTCGATCTGTGTATTTGGGGAAGAGGGAAAGAGATGGTGAGGCTTTTAAAATGGGCTGGATGGTGTTGGGCTGAGTTACAAAGGTGAAGGCCCATCAAAATATTAAATCCAAGTTTAATTCTATTTAAAATGTACTCAACTTGTTAATTTAATAACTGGATCATATCTTATCAGAATTCAGCAAACCTGGATCTGATACGAACGTATGAACGGAGGCAACAACTTGGAATAGGTTGGGAATGACTCGGAGCTTGATAGAAATTATGACGGGGTAAAACATCAGTCTGAACCGACAACAGTTTATCGTTCTTTAACGATGAACTGCAAAAGTGAGTAAATCTCACTAACTCTGAACAGTTTATAATTTCATGTTGTATTTTTAGAACTGTTGAATATTGGCTGATTGACTGTGTGTTGACTATTTGATTGAACTGCTAGTCAGTTAGTTGAATTTCTATATTGATTCTGTTTAACAAAATATATCATATGGAACTGAAAGTGATGTTATCTATATTGTTTAACATCTGTGATGCAGGGAAACAGGTTGGAGGAATCCAACTGGATTCCTCAACATTTATTTTACTGTGATTCATATATTGTGATATATGATGTGATATATAATCTGTTGTTGATTTGTGTGTTTGGACAATATTTATCGTTTTTATATGGTATGTTAAATACCGTAAGAAATACTGGATGTGGGAAAAGGGATTTTTCAAAATGTAATTTAAAAATGAATTATTTATATAAAACCGATGGATTTTATATAGAAAAGGAAAGGGTTTTTATAAAAGAGAATAATTATAAAATCGAAGGATAAGTTATAATAAAGGAAATATTTATTGGTTAGAATAAATAGAGTAGAATAGATAAGTTATAATAAAAGGAAATATTTATTTGTTAAATAAATAGAATAGATATAAAAGGAAATATTATTGGTTAGAATAAATAGGAAAGACAAAAGAAATATTTATTTGTTAAATAAATAGAATAAAGGAATATTTATTTGGGAAAATAAATAGGATTTATAAAAGGAAATTTATGAGATAGAAAAGAGTTAGTCGATTAGAGTTATCAAAAAGGAGTTAATCAAACGTAGTTTATTGAATGGAGTTAAATCAAATATAGTTATTCGAAATAAATAAACCAGACATAGTTATTCAGAATAGAGTTAATCATATAGAGTTGAAGAAATAGAGTTAAGCAAAATTAGAAACTGGCTAGAGATTAGTAAGTTGAATGATTTTCTAAGTGTCGATCTGATGTTGGTTTCGGCCTTCGGGGTTTATGCTTAGAGAATTGTTCTCCTACTAGTTTACAGTCAGGGACTGATAGATGTGAAATGATAGTGATATATAAATAAACAATGGAAATGTTTTCCAGTGTTAATAACGCATATTTTCTAAACATAGAAAATAAGGAAATATGTATATATATATATATATATATATATATGATTGATGATTGATTTATAGAATTTCCATTTAGAAATGATATCATTGTTTGCACACGTATTTTCCTTCGATAGTTTAATCACAGACTATCGAAGTTTTGACCAATTTACGTTGTTAATATGGAGAGACCGGTTGGATTATTATCCAAAGAACCACTCTGTATTGGCATAAGCGTTGCGAATCATATATGCCAAAGATGATTTAAGACGGTGTAAAGTGCAAGGGCTATTGTATAAGTCTTAGGTAACAGTGCCTAAGATGGATGTACTAAATAGTGCCTTCGGTTCATCCTGTTCCTGGATGACTTGTATGGATGAATGTCTGACAGAGTATTTCCAGACGATCACGTACATTGATTTCTCCAACCGTACCAAGAGTGGAAGCGGAGAAGGAAACTTCTTTTAGCTAACACATAATGTATTGTTGAGGACATCAATCGGTGATTTGATGGATTTGACGATGTGACATTCAAAGTGAATCTGGTGTGATGATAAAGCATAGCTTCTAGCCTCATCAACCGGTAAATGACAGAAATCGGGCAGGCAACATGGCTAAGTCGGTCGCTCCGAAGTAGGGTGTATAATCACCTGATCTAGAGTTTCATTTATTTCTAGAAATCTATTGTCGATACTGTCCCATTCGGGAAACGGTTGCTGATCCCAACCGTTGGTGATATACATTCGATACACTCAAGCGAAATGAGTGGTCGGTCATGTGTGGCCAGGTTGCAAGATGTTCTTGTTGAACCCAGTGTATTCCTCTCTAGAGGTACACTAGCGTAAGTTGGTTCCATACCTTGTCATAGTTGGAAATCCATTACCCAATACGTGCTTGCGGTTTTGATTGTATACTATATGTGCAGAACGTGAGATGAAAGCGTTTCTGCTAGATGATTATTATATTGTAGTTGATAGACATTATTATAATATCAAAAGGTTTTTGATATAAAGATAAATTTGGATTTTCATAAGGGAAAAACCCGTTCCGTTATACGGCGTGGTCTTATGAGATATCATTTACCTGCTTGAACTGTTTTAAACTGTTTTACTCACACCAGTCTCATGACTGACCCGAAGTATATTTTGTTTTGTTTTCCCTAAACTCTTGGGTGCCCAATTTTGTACGGGCAGTCAAGTAGTCAGGAATTTGCAGATACTTGAAGAACTGGAGCAGGAGGTTTCAGGATTGTATAGCTATAGTTATTTCCGCTGTGTTGTAAGTGTTGTACTCTAATAATGTATTGTATACATATAATGATTTATTTCAAGGATATATTATCTATTATATGTTATTCATTCCGCTGTGTGGTTCGTGTTACTCTGATGTTGTGTTCTTCTTCTTCTTCTATTCTAAGTTTCTATCTTATCTTTCCTCACCCTCTAATTTCTTTCATTAATGACCGGTATTTTCGACCCTTGGATGTTCGATATGTGTTGTATATCGGGTAACCAAAGTCGTCAAAAACCCATGTCATTACAGTTGGTATCAGAGCTTAAGTTAAATGAATTACCTTGGCTCTGTGGCGTGACTCGGTAGAGATGGGGTTAGTAATACCCTAGATTGAGTTTGAGTGTATATATACGAGTGAACGTATTTGTAGATGATATAAAAATAATTTTATATTGTGAAGATTTATTGGTTGAGTAGTTTATGGGTTCTGGTCGATCAGTTTGATCCACTGTATCGGTAGGAGTTTATAAACACTCAAATACGATGGGTCGGCACGATATGTTTTGAAAAGAGGGTAAATGAAAATAATTTTACCCAAAGTATATTTTGATATATATTGGATATATTGGTTGATATTTTAATCGAATAAGATTATAAAAATGTGAAGCGGTTATGTAAATGACCAATCAGAATTCAGAAGTATAATGAATTGAATTAAATCTGAAATTTAAATCAGAATTGAAATTGAAACCCTGGAAATTTGGAACAGAGTTTGTAAATAAATTTGGATTAAAAATAAGGAAATTTTTAGATCCTGGGAGATTTTAAATTGTTTTACAAGCAGTGTGAATTATATTTTGAAATGAATTTCAAAGTGGAAATGTTTAGAAATGGTTTTATAGTATTAAACTCACTTCGATCACTGGAAAATAGATTCTGATGATGACAGCTGCATCATCAGTATTCATTTTCGAGTTGTAAGTGATGAATTACTACCAGAGATACTGTTTTGAATTTGTTTTGGGAAAGACAAGTTATGTTGAATTTCCAAAGGGAAAATTTTATTTTTTAAAAGAGTAAACTGTTTAAAAACTCCCAGGAAAAATTGTTCGAATTAAAACAAATTTAAATAGAAATTTGTGGAAGTAAGCTGGAATTGAATTGAAATCAGTTAAGTTGAAACTGAGATTGAATTAGAATGATATCAAGACAAATTGAATTGTGAGATTCAAATTAGAAGTGTAATGTGATAATCAAGTTAAGAGTTGGGGATCGAGAAGAAACTCGAGTTGAAATGATATTTGGCTTGGATATAAGCAAATGGTTGTGTTGTGGATAAAAGCAGATTGGGATTTGATTAGGATGACCCTTGTATCCGCTGAATTGATAACAGGTGGAATGGATATAATGATATGCCGACAAAAAGGTGCAAGTTTATATTTCTATTGGATATAAGATTTATGAGCCGAATTGGCAAGCCGCTTGGCTGTTTGATTTTATTTTGGGATGGAGATGGCCCAGGGAGGCGAGTGGTGGTTTGACGTATTGACCGGTACAAAGGAGGTGCTGGCGAAATTTTTTTTAAAAAAAAATTTAAGGCGTTATAAAATTTTCAGTATTTTTGAAAATTTTCGTTGATAAGGATTAATTAATAATTTAATTGAAATTAAATTGGTTCAGTTGAAACCGAAATTAAGAAGTGAATAAATAAGTTCTAACCAGTCGATAAGGTTGTTCTCTACCTTAGCAATTTCGAGGACGAAATTATTTTAAGTGGGGAAGAATGTAACGCCCCGCATTTGCAGAGGTATTATAATTAATTTATTTAGTTATATAAATAGTGATATAGTGGATTTAATGGTCGTGGAATTAAATAATGGTGAATATTTAATTAAAATAATAATTTAAACAATATAATTAATTCTGAAATAATCAGAATTGGCTGAAATGGCGATATGGTGTGAACTGGATCATCTGTGATATTTAATTCAGCTTTGAATTGAATTAGAATAACGAATATATTATATAAACGACAGTTTGAACGTAGAGTTATAATATAATTAAAATCGAGCTTCAAATGGCGCTGCAGTTCGTAATTTGGCGATTTGAACTTCAACTGAATGTACATGATTCGTTTTAAGCCGGATTTCTGTGAAACAAGAAACATGTGGAGCTGGTGGAGTATATCTTTCTAGTGGAAGAAAAAAATCTGGATTTCGTTGGGTAGATATTGATTTATGTCCAAATCAAATTTTAGAAAAGTCGCTGTGGAATTCCTTTATAATTTATAAAGGAATTATTTATATTTTAAAAAAAGGAATTTCATTTTAAATCGAATATCGATTTAATCGAGATGTGAAGGATCGAGTTATAAATCCCAGTGGAGCTATATGATATTCTGTTGTGAATATATACAATAATATCAATTTATTAATATTTTATTTAATTATATTTAAATATATTTATATATTTAAATGGGTCATCCAGAGCTTTAAAAATAGTCGCTTTTACAAACGAAGTTGGAATTCGACGAAACTAATTTTGTTGGATCCGCAATATTAAATTATTGTTAGATTCCAAGTTCCGTGATTTTTAGAGTCACTGTGTGGCCGTACGGATTTTTAATGTGAAAAACAGTCAGTATTTCGACAGTTAAAAATACGCTGTGTGAGCAAACGGAGTCGGAATTTGACGAAACCTGTTTCGTTGGGACTGTAATGTCGAACTGTAGTTGCATGCAAATTTTCATGATTTTTGGGTAGCATATGCGATGATACGGATTTTTAGAAGACGTTTACAAATAACGATTGAATAAAATCGAATATAAAAATCAAACAAAATATTATATTTCCTATCCTATAAATAAGAAGACATCCCTAACCTAATTCAATCGTCCCGCAGTCAAACACCAAGCCTCCAGTTTACTTCCTCACAAACAAAAACCGAAGTCTTCAAAGAAAAATCAAAAGCAATTCAAGTAAAATTCAATAAATCTAAAGAGTTGTATATTCGAGTTCCTCTTGAATTTGTCTTCGCCCCAGTATCGGTTATATCATGCTCGACGCAATATACAGAAAATTCGAAAGTCCACAGTGGATTTAGGTTTTGAGTTTGTGGCTAATTGAAGCGATAATATGTGAATCTGAGTATGGATTGGAGTCAGGTGTGGGATTTAGCATGAACCGTATGGTTTTGGTGAAGTTCGGTTGTTGTTGGCGTCGATGTCTGTGTTTGGGGTTTCCATTGAAACCTGGAAACGGGGCTCTGTTGTGAAGTTCGAACGCAGTCATATGGTAGTGAGGAGATATAGAATTGGAAGGGGAGTTCGTTGTTAGCTTTGGTTAGCAGAACGGTGAAGTGATTTAGGGAGAAAGGGGGTTCGAAGTGGACTGTAATGGTGATGAAAGGCCGTTCGATGCAGGAGTGAATGGTGGTTCGAGCACCTGATTTAAGGGATGAGGCTGTGGAGATGTGGTATGAGAAGATCATGGTGGGTTTTGTTCTTGGTTTCATGTTGTATGGAAAGTGAGTATGGAGGTCAAAGGATCGGTTATGGTAAGGAACAAAGTATGGAGTTCGATCTGTGTATTTGGGGAAGAGGGAAAGAGATGGTGAGGCTTTTAAAATGGGCTAGATGGTGTTGGGCTGAGTTACAAAGGTGAAGGCCCATCAAAATATTAAATCCAAGTTTAATTCTATTTAAAATGTAATCAACTTGTTAATTTAATAACTGGATCATATCTTATCGGAATTCAGCAAACCAGGATCCGATACGAACATATGAACGGAGACAACAACTTGGAATGGGTTGGGAATGACTCAGAGCTTGACAGAAATTATGACGGGGTAAAACGTCGGTCTGAACCGACAACAGTTTATCGTTCTTTAATGAAGAACTGCAAAAGTGAGTAAATCTCACTAACTCTGAACAGTTTACAATTTCATGTTGTATTTTTAGAAGTGTTATATATTGGCTGATTGACTGTGTGCTGACTGTTTGATTTAACTGCTAGTCAGTTAGTTGAATTTCTATATTGATTCTGTTTAACAGAATATATCATATGGAACTGAAAGTGATGTTATCTATATTGTTTAACATCTGTGATGCAGGGAAACAGGTTGGAGGAATCCAACTGGATTCCTCAACATTTATTTTAATGTGATTCATATATTGTGATATATGATGTGATATATAATCTGTTATTGATTTGTGTTTTCGGACGATATTAATTGTTGTTATATGGTATGTTAAATACCATAAGAAATACTGGATGTGGGAAAAGGGATTTTTCAAAGTGTAATTTAAAAATGAATTATTTATATAAAACTGATGGATTTTATATAGAAAAGGAAAGGGTTTTTATAAAAGAGAATAATTATAAAATCGAAGGATAAGTTATAATAAAGGAAATATTTATTGGTTAGAATAAATAGAGTAGAATAGATAAGTTATAATAAAAGGAAATATTTATTTGTTAAATAAATAGAATAGATATAAAAGGAAATATTATTGGTTAGAATAAATAGGAAAGACAAAAGAAATATTTATTTGTTAAATAAATAGAATAAAGGAATATTTATTTGGGAAAATAAATAGGATTTATAAAAGGAAATTTATGAGATAGAAAAGAGTTAGTCGATTAGAGTTATCAAAAAGGAGTTAATCAAACGTAGTTTATCGAATGGAGTTAAATCAAATATAGTTATTCGAAATAAATAAACCAGATATAGTTATTCAGAATAGAGTTAATCGTATAGAGTTGAAGAAATAGAGTTAAGCAAAATTAGAAACTGACTAGAGATTAGTAAGTTGAATGGTTTTCTAAGTGTCGATCTGATGTTGGTTTTGGCCTTCGGGGTTTATGCTTAGAAAATTGTTCTCCTACTAGTTTACAGTCAGGGACTGATAGTTGTGAAATGATAGTGATATATAAGTAAACAATGGAAATGTTTTCCAGTGTTAGTAACGTATATTTTCTAAACATAGAAAATAAGGAAATATATATATATATATATATATATATATATATGATTGATGATTGGTTGATAGAATTTCCATTTGGAAATGAAATCGTTCTTTGCACACGTATTTTCCTTCAATAGTTAAATCACAGACTTTCGAAGTTTTGACCAATTTACGTTGTTAATATGGAGAAACCGATTGGATTATAATCCAAAGAACCACTCTGTATTGGCATAAGTGTTGCGAATCATATATGCCAAAGATGATTTAAGACGGAGTAAAGTGCAAGGGCTATTGTATAAGTCTTAGATAACAGTGCCTAAGATGGATGTACTAAATAGTGCCTTCGGTTCATCCTGTTCCTGGATGACTTGTATGGATGAATGTCTGACAGAGTATTTCCAGACGATCACGTACATTGATTTCTCCAACCGTACCAAGAGTGGAAGCGGAGAAGGAAACTTCTTTTAGCTAACACATAATGTATTGTTGAGGACGTCAATCGGTGATTTGATGGATTTGACGATGTGACATTCGAAGTGAATCTGGTGTGATGATAAAGCGTAGCTTCTAGCCTCATCAACCAGTAAATGACAGAAATCGGGCAGGCAACATGGCTAAGTCGGTCGCTCCGAAGTAGGGTGTATAATCACCTGATCTAGAGTTTCATTTATTTCTAAAAATCTATTGTCGATACTGTCCCATTCGGGAAACGGTTGCTGATCCCAACCGTTGGTGATATACATTCGATACACTCAAGCGAAATGAGTGGTCGGTCATGTGTGGCCGGGTTGCAAGATGTTCTTGTTGAACCCAGTGTATTCCTCTCTAGAGGTACACTAGCGTAAGGTGGTTCCATACCTTGTCATAGTTGGAAATCCATTACCCAATACGTGCTTGCGGTTTTGATTGTATACTATATATGCAGAATGTGAGATGAAAGCGTTTCTGCTAGATTATTATTATATTTTAGTTGATAGACATTATTATAATATCAAAAGGTTTTTGATATAAAGATAAATTTGGATTTTCATTAGGGAAAAACCTGTTCCGTTATACGGCGTGGTCTTATGAGATATCATTTACCTGCTTGAATTGTTTTAAACTGTTTTACTCACACCAGTCCCATGACTGATCCGGAGTTTATTTTGTTTTGTTTTCCCTAAACTCTTGGGTGCCCAATTTTGTACGGGCAGTCAAGTAGTCAGGAATTTGCAGATACTTGAAGAACTGGAGCAGGAGGCTTCAGGATTGTATAGCTATAGTTATTTCCGCTGTGTTGTAAGTGTTGTACTCTGATAATGTATTGTATACATATAATGATTTATTTCAAGGGTATATTATCTATTATATGTTATTCGTTCCGCTGTGAGGTTCGTGTTACTCTGATGTTGTGTTCTTCTTCTTCTATTCTAAGTTTCCATCTTATTTTTCCTCACCCTCTAATTTTTTTCATTAATGAACGGTATTTTCGACCCGTGGATGTTCGATATGTGTTGTATATCGGATAACCAAAGTAGTCAAAAACCCGGGTCATTACAATATAATTATATTATTTTAATTTCAAAAAAAAGTTACCTTTTTCATTTCAACTCCAAAACGAACCCAACGACTGTCGCCTCCTGCGTAATACCCCCATTCCGGACACAATGGGGTATGTCACGAAAGCCAATTCGACCGTTTCGATCAGTTTTCATCAAGCTTAAAATGTAAATTAATTTAATGCTCAAAATTGATTTCAACGTACATTTTAATTTACCGGGGCCACATACTGACTCCAAAAATTCAAGAAAAATAAATCTAGCTATGTTTTGACGATACGGTCCAAACAAAACTAATTTCGTCGAATTTGGAGACCGTTTGAAAAACGATCATTTTCCAGTTGATTAATTTCAAAGTGAAATTACCAAACGCGTTTTAATTCACCGCACTCACATATTAATTACAAAAATTATGAAAATGGGAAACTAGCAATAATTTGACATTTCGGATCCGACAAAAGTTGTTTCGTCGATAACGAAGGGCGTTTGCAAAATGGCTATTTTTAAGGGCTATATATTATATAATATATATATACATATTCCATAACGGCATTTTGAATTTTAAACTGGACATAACTTTCAATTTATATTATTAAATCTCAATTTTTCACATTTGTTAGAAGATGTAATTAAACAAATTAAAATATTTCTTGTTTTACTGAAATCCGATTTATTTTTAATTCTGTACATTCATTTGAAATTAGAAATCGAACTTCAAACTACAGCGCCATTTCAGGCTCGTTTATAATTAAAATTATAAACTCTAACTTCATTTTAAATAAATTTTTAGTCGTTATTATTTAAAATAAACCATTTTAAATATTCAAAATCCATTAAAATAGCTAAAATAAAAAATTTAATTTGGTTCTGAAAATCCGGGATATTACAATCTCCCCCACTTAAAATCTTTTTGTCCTCGAAAAGGAACGGAGCTGAAAGTTGTTTAACTAATCAACTCAACTTTCATTCTTCAATTTTTCAGTTTCTAAGAATTTTCTAATTTCTCAAAAATTTGGCAAACACCCTAAATTTTAGAAAAATTTCGCCATAACCTCCTTTGTACGGATTGATATTTAAAACCGCAACTAGCCTCACAGGGCCCTCATCATTCCAAAAGAAAAAGAAAAAGCCAAGCGGCTAGTCAGTTGATTCATAAAATCATCAAACCCCAATAAATACAGTAAATATGTACCTATTTGTTGGGCATACAATTTTATTCCTCTTCTTAGCTTCTCTGCTATGACCTGTTCATTATATATACATGTATATATATGAATTTATAAAAATCCAATTCAGGCATTAAATTTTATTTAGCTTTACTTGTAATAACCTGAAATTCTGAGCCAATTTAAAATTTTTATTTTGGCAATTTTAGTGAATTTTGATTATTTAAAATGAATTATTTTAAATAATAACAACGAGAAATTTATTTTGAATAGAATTTGAACGTATATATTTATTTGAATCGTTGTTAGAATATAAATATTTTATTTTAATTATAAAAGGAATTGAAAATGGCGCGGTAGTTTGAAAATTCGATTTCGAAGTTCAAATAAGTGTACAGGATTCAAAATAAACCGATTTTAGCAAAACCAAAAATATTAGAATCTGTTTGAGAATATCTTTCCAACAAATCCGAAAAATTGAAATTTCATAGCGGGAATCAAAAGATATGCCCAGTTGAAATTTCAGAATAGTCGTTATGGAATTCGGCCCTTAAAAATGGAAATTTTGCTAAGGACCTCGGTTTTCTACGAAACAACTTTCGTTGGACCCGGGATGTCAAGTGATTGCTGGATTCCAAAATTCATAATTTTTCGAATCAATATGTGAGCGTGGCAAAGAAAAACACGTCTGACCAGTTTCAGTTGATTTTAATCGATTGGAAAATGGCCATTTTTCAAACGGTTTCGGAATTTGATGAAATTTGTTTTGTTAGGACCGTATTGTCAATACGAAGTAAAAAAATATTTTTTTTGGAATTTTTAGAGTTAGTATGTGGCCCCGGTAAATCGAAATGTGCGTTCAAATTCAATATATAGAATTATATTTTGATTTTGACGAAAACTGATCGAAGCGATCGAATCAGCTTACGATACATATCCCATTGTGTTTGGAATGGTGGTAATTAGGTATGGGCGACAGTCGGTGGGTTCAATTTTGAGTTCGAATTAAAAGGGTGCTTTTAGGAGAAAATTAAATAAAATAATTAAAAAAAAGGGGGTGGGTCAACCTTTTCTCCCCGTCAAAGCCCTTTCCCTTTTCTTCCCCAATCAAACCCGATTCATTTCACTAGGAAAAAAAACCAACGCTTCCGGAAACCCGTCCCCCCCCCCTCGATCGTCGATGCGCCACCGGAGCGCCCCCCATCCCCAGCTCGCCGTCGAGCCTCTCCGGCCTCCCTCCCTCATCTCGCCCAGGCGCCCCCTCCATCTCCATTCGATTTAACCCCAAGCAGACGCCACTCGAGAAGTCCCCTCCCTTCTTCAGATGTTCTCTCTCCTCCTTCCACTTAGAAACCCGCGCCTCCACCGCAAAAGACCACCGCCGACGACCTTATCTTCCCCCTCCTCCGAAAGCCAAAGGGAGTTTTTATTAATTTTGGTTAACCTAGTTTTTATATACATATTTTATGGTTTTAAAATCTGAAATATATATAAAAACATTGATTTGAAAATGGTTTTACCAAATATAAAGTTTTGATTTTTAGTTTATAAAATCATATGATGTTTATCTATAAAAAGAAATGATAAAGATTTGATTTTGAAATGATAAAGATTTGATTTTGAAATAAATATGATTTTATTATCATGAAAGCGAGGATAAAAGATTAGATTTTTAACTTTGTAAAGATGATATTTTGATAATTATAAAGATTTGATTTTTCTTTAACATTAGAAAGGCGATATTTTTATGTAAGGAAAGGCGATATTTTTATGTAAGGAAAGGTGATATTTTCAAGTAAGGAAAGACGTGATTTTTATTCGTATAAAGTTGGGATCTTTATTCGGATGAAGCTATGGTTTTATTCGTATGGAAAGGGGATTTTTATCCATATAAAATGGGTTTTTTTATATGAATAACATAATAAAAATATGATTTTTATTATATGAGAAGTAAAATAAAGTTATGATTTTTATATATGTAGTGAACACGGACGGCGAAAGTGACAAAAGGCGAGCATGACGAAGATTTCTACATATGAAGAGTCGTGGCGTTTGGTTTAGCTTGGGTGAGAACTCCTCACTTTTATTTTGATTTCTAGTTTGAAATATATACTAGGATGCAGACGGTGCTTAGCAGCACCCGACACCCGTCGTCCACAGACCATGGACGGCTTGTTTGTTTGATTGATTTTGATGTGTAGTTGATTGTGTGATGTGAACTGAAACAAAATATTTATAGAATTAAAAATATTTTATAGTTAAAAATATAATTTTTAACATGTATTTAAATTGAAATAAATATTTTTAAACAAATCGGACGATTTGTTTATATACACACATTTGACTGATACTGATTGGGACAATAAATTTTACACATTGCTCAACTGCACAAATAAAATCTGTGTTTGATTGTTTGAAACCCCACATGGGTGTTGGGATGAAATTCGACATGCACTAATCCCAATAATTAGCTGCATGTCGATCGATTGATTGACAGGCTGTTATAAGCATTGAATATTTATATTTGGTGCTTATACAGTGTAGAATGCACTCTGGATGATGGTTGATTATTTATCGTTGCTACTATATACATGTGTTGTATGGAAACCATATAATTAACATTATATGGTAATTGATTGGGCCTCATTCCAATTTGGAAAATAAGGAATGTTATAGAATAAAAATTCATGTGTTGAATAAAATATATATTCATGTGTTGAATAAAAATATATATTCATGTGTTGAAGAAAATATTCAGTTGTTGAATAGAATAACGAAGTTATTAAAATATATAAAGCTGTGTTGGTTAGATATGCGCCATTTTGACGCGAACGATATTTATATCGATTATATTCGTTTTTAAAATGAATATAGAAAAGGAAGTGATTTCAAAATATAACGTTTTGAAAATATTACCATTTGTATATCGATGATGTGGAATATTCAATTTTGATTCAAAATTGAATATGAAGTTGTAATCATTTTGAAAACGAATTTAAAACGATTTATAAAATACGTTTTAAAAGGAAATCGACGAAATATATATTATATATATTATATATAATATAATGGCCTGAATAGAACGCGCCACGCTGCGGCAGTTCGCGAATTTCGACCATTGACTTCGAATGGACGTTGCGGGAGATCCGACCGTCGGGTTTTCTCCTAAAACCGGAACCGTTGGGTTCGTATCGAAAAGATCTTTCTAACGAATATAAGAAATTAGAAATCTAACGGTTGGATTTGGAATTATGTCCAAATCAAATTTGGAAAAGGTCGCTGTAAGTGCAGTTCGATGGCCATTGATGGAAATCGACTGTACGGGCCTTGATAAAATTATTAAAAATAGTAATAATTTGTGTAGAATCATAAGAAATGATTTGGGAAGAATTGGGATGAAAAACTCCATATTTGAAAAGATAAAAATAGATTTTTATCGAAATGAACTAGTTTTAAACTAGAATTAAAATCAATTTATTTTTGAAATAAATAAATTGAATTTGAAAGGGCTTTTAAAAGTAACCAGAATTTTCAATAATTGAATTGGAATGGATTTGAGTCGAAATTGTCTTTGGAATATTTCGATGTTGGATTTCGTGATTATACAGATATTGTTATGGAAATTTGAAAGATATATTTATATCGTTATTTCCAATACGATATTTGTTGGTCGTAGAATTTGATATTGAATATGAGCCGATATATTTTCTATTCAGAGCCTTGTATTTAATATCAAATGTGATTTGGGTTTGCCGTGAATGGTATCTTTAATAATACCGTTCTTAAACCCAGTTGAGAAAAAGATTAAATCTTTTTATTTAGATTTAATGAATACCAATTAAATGGTATTTAATTGGAATTGAATTTGAATTGATTTTTGGGTTTATCGTGAACGGTATTTTAAATAACACTTGTTCTTTAACCCGATAATTAATGGGATGTGATTTTGGGTTTATAGTGAACCGTGTTTTAAATCACATTGGTTATTTAACCCAGTTAAAGACAGAAGGTGATTTCCCAAGTTAAACAATCATTAATATTGATTTTTGGGAAGATTAAAACCAAGTGGAGTTTTAATGAATCTTTAATTAGATTGATATGATCGAGAATGGAGTATCACCAGTTTTGCTCCAGGCGATAGTTAAATCTTTAATTAGATTTGAACATGAAATGGTAATTGAATTTACCGATAACACCGTGGTGTTAGATATGAAGTATGACCAGTTTTACTTCATGGGGTGAATAGGTGGGGACAGGGAAATAAAATAAATGATTACTTCGGTGTGGTTCGCTAATCCGACTAGTTTGAATTGAAATTCAAAGGAAGATTAAAGAGTAAATTTAAAGAATTTATCTTTGATAAAATTAATGGGAACCTTTCCCAAAGTGTAAGAATATTTGAATAAAAGAATATTCTGAATTGGAATGAGGCGTATATTGTGTTTGTGTAACACTTGTTTATTATATACGCGAGTTATTCAGAAAGACCGGGTTTATCCCATTCTGAATAACTGATTCGACGTGGTGTCGAGGAGGAAGACGGTTGTCGAAGACCGGAGGTCTTCACGTCATCTGGGTGATTACTGATGATATTGATTGGGCTGTACACCCAAGAGGAGGGAACCAGTTGGTGATCGTCCAGACGTACTTGGAGATCAATGGATATGCGAGGTACAAGGTGCCTCCAGTTTTGTTCAGACACAGAACGGACTTGTAAATGGATTGTGTGTCTGACATTGGATTTTATTCTGTGTGATTGATTTCTATCAAATATATATCTGTTTGGCGGCAGAGAATTTATTCTCTTGTTTAACGCCCTTCTCTGAGACGTACGAGCTCAGGGGTTATATATCGATGGATATCAGTCGCATGGAGTGAATTGCCTGTGTGGCATGTCTAAGTGGAAATTGATCAAGGCTTTTGTTGAAAAGCAAAGTCTTGTGGTTGATGATCAAAGCACCGCCTGTGTGACATAGCTTTGTGTAACGTGAATTCGCGAGCCTCACACCCCGGTTGTGAACCATAAACGGGAGAGGACCTCAGGGAGGGCATGCGTTTCCTTCTAGCTAGGGTGGTGTCAGTGCTTAAACTGGCTGACATTTATATACTTTTCACCTTTGTGGTTGTTGCTGTTGCGAGGCGCCTCGATTAGATCGGACGATCCGGGTCCGATGGAGTCATTCGTTGGCTCATTTACGCCCCAAAGGGCGGGGAAATGTAGTGTTCAGGCATAATAATCCACATCGGTGGACCGGCCCCGACGATCCAAGGGGCAGTTGCGGCTGTTCCTGAGGGGCGGGCTAGAGCGTCTCGAATTCGGTAGAGGACGATCCCTTGCCTCGGTTCACAAATGGAAATCCAATTTCCAAATACGACACCGTGCGGTTTTGATTATATACCTATATATGGCGACATAGTGGTATGGGGCACTTATGCTGTCTATGATTGATACTTATGATTGAAATTGTTTTGACATTATACACTTATGGTAATAATAAAACATGAAATTTAGCGTATCAAGCATCCTTTGGCTATTATAAGGTAAAAACCCAATCCTCCGGCTTGCGTTGCATTGTGTGATGGGACCCGATTCTTAAAATAGCTTCATTGTTCTTTATTTAGCATTGCGCTGTTGTTTTATGCACTGTATTCTTGGGAGGAAACCCATTCCGTGTTATACGGCGTGGTCCCTTGATTTACCTAACTTTAAAATAAATATTAATAACTGTTTTAGTTCTCACACCAGTCACATGACTGACCTGGAGTTTATTGTTTTAACCCAAACTCTGGGTGCCCTTATTTTGACATGGGCAGCTAGTAGTTTTGGTTTTACAGATTTATATTCACAGGATCTTGGTTTACAGCTGGAACGATATCCAGAAGGCTCTGTATCCGTTTATCTCTTTCAGTTGTGTATTGTATTATTTTTCCGCTGCTATGTAATGAATTGTAATCTCTGATATTTTATGATGTGTAATATTGATTCATACTCTGTATATTCTTGTATTCTGATGGAATTGTTGTAATTAACAATGAAATGTTCTTCTGTTTGTGTTCTGATTGGTCGTGTTCTCAAAACAATCAGGGGTTTCGAACGATCTTGGTCGGTTTAGCGATCAATTCGGATCAAGCGAAATTCCTTTTCGTTACAGTACTGTTCCAAAAAAATTTAATTATTCAAACCAATAATCAAACAACACAACCGGCAATCAATTAGTTGGTTATTGTTTCAAATATATACCTTTTATATATCCAAAAATCATATTTTTGATGCCAAATCACAACAATAACCCTATCTAATTTTTGGTTCTCATACCAGTCAATTGGAAATATATAGATATCCCGCTTTCTAAACTCGAACATAGATATTAATGATAATCGATTAATCTCCCGGATCATCTCCGGGTGACTAGAGTGTGATTCTATATCTACCCAGTATATTTTAGACTTCGAATACACGTTAATTACACGTATATTCAAGATCTTCATATACTCCATTGCCCAAATTCTATATAAAATAAAAAATTCAAATATGCATAATAAGATTTAATTTTCAAAATTAAAATTGTTTTATTTTTTATTTTTAATAAATAATACTCTTCCAACTCATTCTAGGATACTACTGATCCCATCTGTAACGAGTCATTCTCATTAGATATTACTAATCCAATCACTGATGAATTCTTTCTTTCAGTTCTAATGTGCCTTATTCTCGAGCTCTGTAAACCAAAGCTCTGATACCAAATGAAGCGACCCAAACTCGCCCTTACGGGAAAGCCCGGATTGAGTTGAGGACAAGACTTATCAGAACACAAAAGACAAAACATTTCACTACTTATTACAACAACTAATTCAGAGTACAAGAATATAACAGAGTATGAATAAATGATATACATTTGATAAATACCAGAGATTCAAATTACAAAGCAGCGGAAAAATAATACATAACACAACTAAAAGAAATACACGGATACAGAGCTTTCCCAGTATATCTCCAGCTGTAAATCCAGGATCCTAGAAAACAAATATTGGCAAAATCCAAAACCACTAGCTGCCCGAGTGGAAAATAGGGGCACCCAGGGTTTAGGTTAAAACAATAAACTCCAGGTCAGTCATGTGACTGGTGTCAGAACTAAAACAGTTATTTAAAACTTTACTTTAGAAATAAAGTAAGCCAAGGGACCACGCCGTATAACACGAAATGAGTTTCCTCCTAAGAATACCAGTGCATAAAACAAACAGCGCGATGCTTTTTGGAAAAATGAAGCTATTATAAGACTCAGGTCCCATCACACAATGCAATGCAAGCCGGAGGATAGAGTTTTCCCTTATAATAGCCAAACATGCTTGATACTTTTAAAACAAATCATTTTGATATTACTATAAGTATATAGTGTCAAAAATACTTCAAATATAAATGTATCAATCATAGACGGCATAGTATCCCATGCTACCACTAGTACAAAATATGCTTGTTGCTTCGCCTTATTTGCATCAGTTGTGACAACAGCAGATGCAAATAGTGATATTTGCATCGGTTCTATCTGGAAACCCAGTGCAATTGGTATATGGAAAGCAATAGATAATCCAAAATTATATTTTGCATCGGTTTTATACAATAACTGAAGAAAATACACAGATGCAAATAGTTGTCAGTGCATCGGTTGTAAATACAACAGATGCAACTATATTTATTTGCATTCCCACTGGCTTGTTAACTTGCATGGTGCAGTTTCAACATATTCAGATTTAAAGAAAAATTCTCACTTTGCACGTTACTTTTCACCATCGCTTCCTATATCCCGCTTCCATCTACTTTTTTGTTCTTTCTCCTTTTCCCGTCCATGTAAAAAAAAGCCCTAAATCGGATTTCACTTACTTCCAGTTGATTTCGTAGCTTGATTCAAGTATGCCTTCTTGTTGTTAAGGTACCGAATCTTCCTTTTTTTTTAGTTTTTTTTATTTTGTTTGATGTTTTGGACACAAGTTTGTTAAATTTTTGATATTCTTCTACTTGGTATAGAAAGAGTTATTGCTCTCCTTATGCGTAACCAGTAGAGACTTCTTCCCTGCTACATGAATCAGATCTGAGCATGTTAGGTTTTATTTCAAGTGAAGGTGATTTATTATACGAAATCAAGATTTATAAGAGGGTTTATCTCTTAGCTTGTTGGTTAAATAGAGATTCATATTAATATGGTGTTCATTTACATCTGGATTGATCTATATCCGGCTAGCTTAATTATTCGAGGTTAGTTGTTGGATTGATTATTATAGAGATTGATTTGTTGCTGTAGAAGTCACCATGAATCTAATTCTTGAAGTATCTCCTTCCATGTAGTTTGACCACCGTTTTCATGTGTTTTAGTGTGTTGACAGTTTGTTTAGTTGGCCACTAGGATTTGTATCCTTAATATTTTGCGTCTTAGTTACATTACATACCACACATTTGATAATACCGATTATTGGTTTTATGTGTACTTGGGTTGTTTACGTGTTTTCAAATAAAAAGTATTAGTTCTATCATACATAAATCTGTCATTAATGACAACTGATTTCAATAGTTATGAAAAAATAATGAAGCAAATATCTATTAAGTTGTAAATAAATGTTATTGGATGCAAATATTTGTTAAACTACCGATTAAAGTTTGGCAACTAGCAAACTGGAACAATTCTGTTAATTTTGTTTGCTAGCAAGTATTCAACAATTCAGTTAATCCTAAATCCGGAAGGTTTGAACAATAAGATGTTGAAGTAGCATCAGCTCAAGATTTCCACCTAACAGGCATTGTTAAATTGCCAATATAATTCAACACTGAGTAGTCATAAATGTGTTATGCTAATGTTGTATAGAATTGCAACGTTTGACATGTTAACAAAGTGGCAATATGCATTTCAGCCATTTTCCAACTTATCATAGTTTATTCCAATGTATAAATAATAAATTACTACACTCATATAAGAACTTTTTATATTGAAAAAGAAGAAGACGAGTTGCTGCTGTTGTTTGTATGTTTATATGCCATTTTATGCTTTTGAAAAAGATATGTAAATAAGCTAAGACTTCAAAAGTTATTTGTAGATAAATTATACAAAGGGCTTATGCTGAAGATAAATTGCTAAACAGTTAAACCATTTAATTCTCATTCAGTATGTTTGAAGTAGTGGATGGATCTCCCATTTCAGTTTTTCTCTTGTGAGTGATTATTCTCATTTTATAAACCTGACTTTATTTCTAGATGATGCTTAGAATTTTTAAGTCTTCTTTGGAAAAGGTAATACACAACACAACACAACACAAGTAGATGATGAGTATAACTTTCTTCCAAATATTTCCAATGACTGAAAAATCCATTTTATTTGATTCATAATTTACAAACACACTAGAATTTCCAGTGAGAGTGGATATACCACAGACTGAGAGTTATATCCCATGTGGTAGACGATATGTCACTACTAAATTCAGAAATCATGTAGACTATCATTAAGAAAGGTGGATCGCATTTACAAAATAATTACCTTGCTCTGCATTTTCATTTCAATTTAGAAAGTGTGGCACATGGAATTCATGATCATAAGAATACTGTTGAACACAAGACTTTACATTCATGGTCACTTTTGGAATACGAAAGACCTTTACGTTCTCTCCTCATGTTTTAGTCCCTTTATCCCTAATGATGTTACCTATACCCTAAGAACTTATATTAGATCCTAACCATTTTATTGCATTGAAATTGAATTAAACGGGAATAATTTAGTATACGGCAGTTGCTGAGAGTTGAACGAACTTTCCAACAGTTGAAATGGCTTGTGAATACCTCTATATACAACTTCATCGAACACAAATTATGACTTTTTAGCAAGGTTTGAAATTTTGGTTTTTGATTCCATTCCGGTCACTCGTATGTTTCATAATTTGGTTTCATTCCGAAAATTTTGGAAATTCAATTGCAATTCCGGTTTCAGGTTTTTTTTTTTTTACTTTTCAATATATATTTAATAAACATATATTTCTTCTAGCTCTAAACAAAATATTTTGGGATTTCTTACTAAGTGAGCATGAAACATGTTTATTACGAGGGAGAAATATAATAACTTCTTATGTCGCCCTGATTCCACTCGGTTTGCGAAAATAGAAATTGATATAGTATCGCTCTTAATGCAGTTATTTAATTTTGGATTAGAAAAATATAATCTTCATTTAATATCATGGTAAAAGGAATTATTTTACAGTTTTAATCGGCAGGTTTGACTGAATATCTGCATATGAAATGTTAAGTTAGTTATGGAATCCATTTTCATAAAATGTTGTAAATGTTCAAAAAAAAAACAAGTTATAAATAAGTGCTTTTACAGTTTTAATCGAATGTTTTAAATTCCCATAAGATTGGTTACTCTTTAATGCCCATCAGATTGGTTACTCTTTAATGTAGTTATTTAATTTTGGTGATTTTTACAGTTCTAATCGGTTGGTTTGATTGAATATCATTATTATTACTTCATTTCCCTGGAGTATTAGTGTGTATATCCTTCTTTGTCTGTGGTTGGTTGTTCTTCTATGATTTTTATCATGCAAAATTAGTAATAAATATTTTTTCGTCTGCAAATTCAGTGAGGTGGTTATGCCGGTGTCTTCATTAATGGATTATAATTTTTTTGAGTGCTAAAATGCTTTAACTAGACAATGGACACAAATATGCTTTTCAGCTTGTTTATGTAACTATAATGCTGGGTCAGTTTTGTACATTATGAAACGTTAATTTGTTCTTTTGTAGTTGATAACCACAATGTGTTTGCTATTTAAAACAATGCTTACATTAATAACTATCCCTTTCTCGCTCCCTTGTCTGACTTGCTTTGTAACAACGTTAGCTTCTACCATGGGAACATTGTTTATTTCATTATCCTGCAGTATAGAAGTAGCAATAAGAATGAAACATATAAAGTAGGGAAGTAATAAAGCTCAGGTATAACCGGGTTCTTAAGCTTTTTCTTTTCGTACTGAGCACTCAGCATTTGCTTGCTCTGTATGTTTGAAGCCGAAGCTTGTTCCAACTTGTGCTATAGTCACTTGGCTGGGTGATTTCCAAATTAAAGTTTTGAGATCCAATCAACAAGTAGTTGTATTGCTTATTTTTGAACAATTTGCATATTTAAATTAATGTGCAGTCATGATGTGTATACTAGGACTGAATTGTAAAGTTCAAATACTCTGCTCTCAAACTTCTTGTTCCCACATGTTCATTCTCTCCTAACCGTTGATCTTTATATCATTATTATCAGATTTAATTCAGCGAGCATCACACATTAGGCCGTTGATCGGAGGTTTCGGTTGCAACAATAAGGGAAAACCAATGCTATTTTTGGGTCCACAGGCTATTTAATTAGGTACTTTCATACATGTTTACAAATAATATAATTCAGTTTTAGGTTTATAAATACTAACACAATAAACAATATACGCTTAACATGATTACTTTTGAGAATATTACAAAGAGAACACAAAACTGGAGTGGGTATATTTTATATCCCTATGCTACCAAGAGTTTACTTTCATGTGATTTTCCTCGGCAAACTGCCAATTTTATGTATAGTATCAGTTAATGAACATGAAGGTAGTGAGAAGCTAAACAACCTTACGAATCATATCAATTGATATGATTCAACTGGAAATATTTCACACACACAAATATATACACTCATGTTATTAGCATTTGTACTTGTCCGAAAATTGAAGTATCTATTTACAGTAAAACCGCATCTATTTGCGGATTCTTTTTTTACCGATAACGAAATATGTTACTGTTAGCGACTCCAACCCATATTTACTGCTTCCACTCACTTTCCATGCTAATTGCTTCTCACGCACTACCGCTTCTGGCATTGTCCATTTGTTTATGCTTCATTAAATCATTTCAACTCGTCATCTTCTTTATTAAAAAACTTTGATTATAGCTCTTAGGTACTGCTGTCATCTATCCTCCATTTTTAATACATGCTCTCATTTAATCATTTTTTGTTTGTTTCGACATGAATCTAATGAATTAAAAGGTGAGTTAAAGCAAACATTCACTTCATTAATGAATTAAAAGATACATGCTCTCATTTTTAATACTGCTGTTATTCCTGCTCTTTGAGTAAATACCTACATGTAGCGCTGAACTGCATTACTAACTATGTTTGCATTAATTTTTTGGCTGTCTTCAGAGTTCAAAGGTGAGTTAAAGCATGAAGCAGGTACATTCCTGCTCTTTGGATTTTATGGACAGTTCTTTCTTGCCTCTCTCACTTCATATTCATAATAGGACAGAACCAATGGCTCAGAACATAAACTTTGGCTATTGGTGCAAAGATCGAGAAGTTCGAAAATCGTAATCATCCTTCACCATGTTGAATTCTTGGTGATTCAAACGATAAATTTACAGTTACAAAAGGTAATGTGAAATGTTAGCATTCAATCATTCTCATACTCATTTCACTACTAGTCACTTTTCTTTCCTTGGTATGTAGTGCAACTATTATCCTCTATTTTTCTGTTGATTTAATTCCTTTATTGTTCAATGGATTTTGTGTTAAATGTTTTTGCACTATTTTTATTCTATTGTTCGTTCCATGTATGTGCTATGATATAAATGGAGAATTTAAAGTTATTATTTGCATTAGGAACCGTTGTTGGCTATTACTTAGCTACCTTTCACACAATGGTTTAATAAAAATTTACCCATATATTTTGTAAACTCCATTTTTGCTTACATGGACATATAATTTTTCATCAACCAGTACTCTTCAATTGGATTAATTATAAGCGTGCATATAATTATTTCCATATTAACTCTACTTTACTAATATTTGGTTCTCTAATCCAATTGAGTTAATAACTTTACAGGGTTAACTAATGATGACAAATGCGGAAACATAATTATAGTATTATTATTGTATAGCCTAACTGGATCCATGTCAGTATAAAAGATACATGCATGCATGCATAGGATAATTACCATATCATCTCTGAAATGTTATCGTTTTCCAACAATCATGTTTTAATCTAAAGAATTTGAATATTAGGAAACTAATTCAAGGAAAATAATTAATTGTTCATATCATTTTCAATTTTGGAATAAAATCATACTATTAAAAAATACAAATTGAAATTTTACTTCCAAATTCCCGAAGATGCTACTTTTTAAGGTGAAGAAAATCAATAACCAAAAACTGCATTTTTTTCACAATAGATATGTAAGTATAACATACTTTCTTCTTTTACCCTACCTTCTGTTATACGTCTAGTATACCAAAACAGAGAATAATCAATTCTAAACTCGTCGCACAAGTTTATAAGTTGAATTTCCACTACTCTGGAATTCAATATTTGCAATAAGTATGTTGTAATCAATTTACAACAACAACGTTATACTATTTTAAGAGATATCATAACATAGAGAAAGGAGAGATTATAGAATAATGTATATAAATATAAAAATAAACTAGAAGTCTAACCCGATGATGTCTGAGGCTTGTTGTAACAATTTCCTTAAGAATTTTATTTCAAAATTCTCCTAAGATACAACAGACGTATTCTGCACGAGATTGTAATGAGTATGTCACTCTGTGATTATTTATAAGAGTATTACAGAAGAGAGAAAGAAGTTTGGATTGGAAATTTAGTGAGGAAAGTGATCAGGTTTCCTCCTTATTTATAGTTTATCCGCATCCCTTCTAAACAGTCGCACCCGTACCACTTCGTGCGATCGCATCTCTTCTAAACGGTTGCACCCGTACCTCTTCGTACGATTTCATCTCTTTCGAACGGTCGTACTCGTACCTCTTCGTACAGACACATCTCTTTCTATGAAAGGAAGTGTCTTTTCGCGAAGTGTCTTTTCGCTGAAATGTAACCGTTTGGCGAAATGAAGTGCCTTTTCGCGAAGTGTCTTTTCGTGACGTGTCTTTTCGCGAAGTGTCTTTTCGCTGAGATATGACCGTTGGGAAATATGACCGTTGGTGAAAGAGTGTCTTTTCGCGAAGTGTCTTTTCACGAAGTGACTTTTCGCAAAGTGTCTTTTCGTGGAAAAGCATGCTTCTAATAGTCACATCCTTTCACTTAACAGTCGCACCTGTTCGCTTAATGGAAAAAGTATATTTCATTCAATACTTACGAATTCCAACAATCCCCCACATGAATGATAATATTCTTTTCCCCCACACAAAGCGAAATATCACAGAGTACATATGGAATAATGCTTTATCATGGATAAGTAGATATTTCACTTTGAACTTTCCCTAGTTAAGACTTATCGGATCTACTCGGCTAATCGGTGAATTATTTCATCTTGAACCGTCAGCCTTTATTATATATCCAAACAATAAGTCTTACGAAGCATTGATTCCCTTCTCATCCAATCTCTTGGTTGTGTTCATTTTGGTCCTGAACATTTTCTGGTTCTGCGAGTGTTATAGAGAATTCAAGCCTTTTAAAATTCTCATAGAGCCGACCCAGCTCACACTAACATAGGTGATCGCAACCATTAAGAGTATCCTACCTATACCCCCACTTGTTTTTTTATTTTCAAGATATGGTCATCATTAAAAAACATAGTTTTAACCTTGTAATACTTCTATAGGCATGCATTTATATTGTGCACCATAGGAATGGAGTAGGACTGTGTCCAAAAATGCATTACGTCTTGAGTTATTCATAACTGGTTTGCCTATTGATCCTAGTCCGTGGGATCTCCAGTCGCTAGGATAGGTTTCCGTATAAGATAACTCTTATTGGTTTAGGCTTTTAAACCCATTCCTCTCGATGCGCAGTCAATTTTCTCTCTTGATAAACCTTTAGTAAACAGATCTGATAGGTTATCATTTGTTCTCACATAATATATGGAAATAATTCCATTTGAGAGTAACTGCCTAACTGTGTTATGGCATCAACGAATATGTCGTGACTTTCCATTGTACACAAAATTATGCGCTCTACTTAGCGCTACTGGGTTATCGCAGTGTATGCATATGGCCGGTACAGGTTTAGGCCAGAATGGGATATCTTCTAAAAAGTGGCGAAGCCATTCTTCTTCACCTGCTTTATCTAATGCAATGAACTTTGATTCCATAGTGGATCGAGCTATGCATGTCTGTTTAGAAGATTTCCATGACACTACTGCCCCTGCTAGGGTAAATACATAACCACTTGTTGATTTTGATTCCTATGAATCAGCAATCCAGTTTGCATCACTATACCCTTTTGATACGGTTGGATATTTTCCATAGTGTAAGGAATAGTTTGTAGTATTTTTCAAATATCGTAGCACTCTCATTAGTGCTTTCCAGTGTTCCTTACCTGGATTGCTTGTATACCTGCTTAATCGACTTACTGCATAAGTTATATCTGGTCTTGTGCAATTCATGAGATACATGAGACATCCTATTACACGAGAGTATTCCAGTTGCATCACACTCTCATTAGTGTTTTTATGCAGTACTTCTTATGGATTAAAAGGTGTCCTTACTCCTTTAATCCCAAGATTTTGAAATCTTTCAATCACTTTATCTACATAATGTGACTGAGATAATTCAATTCCATTAGGTGTTCTTATTATCTTAATTCCCAAAATAACGTTTGCAACACCAAAATCTTTGATATTGAAATTGTTGATTAGCATCTTCTTTATGATCTCTATAACTTTTATGTTAGGACCAAACATGAGCATATCGTCTACATATAAACAAACCATCACATATAATTGTCCAACTTGTTTATAATTTTATCACATTCGTTTATACGAAAACCATTTTTCATCATGACACTATCAAATTTTGCGTTCCATTGTTTTGGAGCTTGTTTTAGTCCGTATAATGATTTTACTAATTTACAGACTTTGTTTTCGTTTCCTTTGAAAATGAAACCTTTTGGTTGCTCCACGTAGATCTCCTCGTCAAGATCTCCATTTAAGAATTTGTCTTTACATCTATTTGATAAATTTCTAAGTTATAGATGGATGCAACTGCTATCAACATTCTTATAGAGGTTATTCGTGTTACCGGCGAATAAGTATCAAAGAAGTCAACTCCTTCTTTTTGAAGATAGCCTTTGGCTACTAATCTGGCTTTATACTTGTCAATAGAGCCATCTGATTTCATTTTATTCTTGAAAATCCATTTGCAGCCAATTGGTTTTATTCTAGGTGGAATATCAACAATTTCACAAGTTTTATTACTTAGAATTGAATCAATCTCACTTTGGATTGCTTCTTTCCAAAATGCAGATTCAGAAGATCTCATTGCTTCCTTGTTTGGGGTTCGTGTTCTAACATATATGTTAGGAATCCTGAACCAAATGTCTTGGAAGTTCTAGCCCTTACGCTTCTTCTAGGTTCAATTTCCTCAGTCTCATGAGAAGTTACATCTTCGTGTGATTTACTCGATTCTTCTCTTGTCCTTTTAGGTACATTTCTTTCATTCCTTTTGTGCAGAAACACATCTTCAAAGAATGAGGCATCTCTTGATTCAATGATTGTATTTACATTGATATCGGCTATATCAGACTTGAATACCAAAAAATATATAGGCACTACTATTTTGGGATGGCCCTAGATAGTAACAATCTACAGTCTTTGATCCAAGCTTGACTTTTTTGGGGGGCGGAACTGGAACCATTGCCAAGCACCCCCACACTTTGAGGTATTTAAAGCTTGGTTTATGCTCTTTCCATAACTCATATGGAATTATTCCTGTTTTATTGTGAGGAACCTTGTTTAAAATATGATTAGACATATTTAAGGCCTCCCCCCATAAGTTCGTCGGTAAGCCAGAGGTCAGTAGCATCACATCAATCATATCTTTTAATGTTCTATTCTTTCTCTTGGCAACACCATTTTATTTTGGTGAATATGAGGCTGTTGTTTAATGAATTATTCCATTTTCTGCACAGAATTGTTCAAATGGTGATTCAAATTCTCCACCTCGATCAGATCTCAATATCTAGATCTTTTTATTTAACTGATTTTCTACCTCAGCCTTTGTTGGCAATTCAACTATTGCCATCTCTGTTTTAGTAAGAAAACAGATTTAAAATTCTTCAGATGTTATACTCTAGTATACCAAAACAGAGAATAATCAATTCTAAACTCGTCGCACAAGTTTATGAGTTGAATTTCCACTACTCTGGAATTCAATATTTGCAATAAGTATGTTGTAATCAATTTACAACAACAACGTTATACTATTTTAAGAGATAGCATAACATAGAGAAAGGAGAGATTATAGAATAATGTATAAAAATATACAAATAAACTAGAAGTCTAACCCGATGATGTCTGAGGCTTGTCGTAACAATTTCCTTAAGAATTTTATTTCAAAATTCTTCCAAGATACAACAGACGTATTCTGCACGAGATTGTAATGAGTATGTCACTCTGTGATTATTTATAAGAGTATTACAGAAGAGAGAAAGAAGTTCGGATTGGAAATTCAGTGAGGAAAGTGATCAGGTTTCCTCCTTATTATAGTTTATCCGCATCCCTTCTGAACGTTCGCACCCGTACCACTTCGTGCGATTGCATCTCTTCTGAACAGTTGCACCCGTACCTCTTCGTACGATTGCATATCTTTCGAACGGTTGTACTCGTACCTCTTCGTACAGACACATCTCTTTCTATGAAAGGAAGTGTCTTTTCGCGAAGTGTCTTTTCGCTGAAATGTAACCGTTTGGCGAAATGAAGTGCCTTTTCGCGAAGTGTCTTTTCGTGACGTGTCTTTTCGCGAAGTGTCTATTCGCTGAGATATGACCGTTGGGAAATATGACCGTTGGTGAAAGGAAGTGTCTTTTCGCGAAGTGTCTTTTCACGAAGTGTCTTTTCACGAAGTGTCTTTTCGCAAAGTGTCTTTTCACGGAAAAGCATGCTTCTAATAGTCACATCCTTTCACTTAATAGTCTCACCTGTTCGCTTAGTGGAAAAAATATATTTCATTCAATACTTACGAATTCCAACACCTTCATGCTTTATTGATTCTGTGGATGCTACAACCTGAAAATACAGTTCTCAGAATAAAAATATCACCTCCTTAACATAACAACTCATGCAAAATGAGCAGACAAATTAGTACATGATCTGATTATTCATTTTTTCTACTAGATAATAAGATTAATTTCAAATTGAAAACATTTACTTATTATATTGCATTCACGTGACTTGCAAGTTAACTGATTGTAATGTGACGTATTTAATGCTACTTTTGATTATTTACGTTCTCTAACTTTTAATATTTATGCTAAACATAAAAATGACAATAATCAAATAATATATATATATATATACGTACATATGCTATATGCAAACCTTTCTCATATACCATTTAAGAAGACGATTACATATTTATTTTTAATAGGATGCAACCTACCATATTCGTTAGTCAATTTTTAATTTCATAAACCTACCAAATTTTAACATTCAATTCTGTACTTCTGTGTATTGTTATAATTCTTCCATTTTATCAATATAATTGCCTTGCTGTCATTTAGCTTACTTTTTGTTTGTCTATTTCTGAAAACAACCTTACACTAATCTTTTTTATTGTTTACAAACCAGTAACTATGGAAGTACTACTAAATGATAAAATGATTGTGTATTATTATTCTTATTCTCATTGTTATTCATATTTATTTATTTTAATTATACTATTCTTTTGTGCCTGCTACATATAACTCCACCTACTTTATCATCTATGTGTGTTACTTCAACTATTGTGGCCAGTTAATTCAATACTTAACATTTATTCCCTAAGCCTTTTTTTTAAAACTCGGCACATAAATTTTTCATTTTTTTCTATATCTTTGTGTAGTTTCTACTATCTTTAACCACTAGGATTTTCTGTTGAAAGTTCAACATGCAAATTTATTTTGTATTAGCAGATAGCTTAATGTAGCATAAAACCGGAACTTACATAGGAAGAAAATGAAATGGTGTAATGCTTAAACGTACCACTTTAAGCTTGAATAGTTTAATACTTAAGCGGGAGTTTTATCGAAGAACTCTTAAGTTGAAGGCATTTTAATTAGTATAATGATACAAAATTTGTTATAGTCATCATCTAACTTCTTTAATGTATCTGTGCAGGGATAGCTGATGGTGCTTGCGTTCTAATATGATTAAGGTTCTGTCTATCATATATTTTCCATATTTACGTGTATATGGTTCCAAATAATATTAATTTCGTATTATGATTATGTTTTTACCAATATGAATACATTTTCTTTTGGAAAAAATTATAAAATATTATATTCAGAACCACCTTTTAAATTCACAAAAGAAAACAAGTGAATTTATACAAAAGTGTGTCCACTACCTACATATGTATACAAACATATGCATGCATGTGTGTCTATATGGACATATGCATGCATGTTAATGTCAGAAAACAACATATACCCAGTCTCTTTAATTAATAAACAAACACTAATATTAAACTTAAAATAGGATATGCATTTACCTAAATGAAACCATGGATTCACACTTAACATGTATTAGCAGAATAATTGTTTCTTCAAATTATATTTTTCGGTTTTCATATCGGTTAACTAAAACACTTAAACATATTTTATCCATGCCATCGGCACATGATTTATACTATCGAATTCATAAATTTACATGTCAGTTTTAATAATTGAAAGACTACCACTGAAAACCAGAGTTTGCTAGTAGTATATTATAACCACAATATGCTTTTAGGTTTATTTGTTTACAATTTCTTCGTAACGAAAGCACTTCATTCGGGTTTATCGTGAAGAAAAGTTGGTGTTTGAGTGATGTTCATTCAGGTAATGGGTGGTTTCAGGTTGGTAGTAGATTGGTGGTGTGATAGAGGGGGAGATGGTGCAGTTTGATGTTAGTGCAGATTGATGTTGGGGTTGTAGTTTTGTACCCCACTGTCTTGATGCTGAGCATAATTTTCCTAACTTCATCAATGCATTTCTCCATGCATTGTTTGAGTGCTAAAGCATACAATTTGAATTTTTCCCGTTAGTTGTTTTTTCTTCGTTTATATTTTAACATATTCGAACAAGTTTTATGGGGATTATAACAAAAATAATTATAAAGAGAAGCAATGTTGATTACGATGAATATGATGACAAAGTAGATGATAATCTTGCTGACTGTCAAGAAGAATTGCAATGGACAAGTTGACAAGAAAACATGTACGCCAAGGTTTCTCAATGGTATTTAGAGTTCTATATTTTACTCTGTGATAGGCTGCAGAACAATACTCATATTTATATACCTTTTTGGTTTCAGGAAGCATGTAGTGTTAATGGAAGATGGTGCATGAAAATAATAAGTGAAAGATTAGTGAATCTGTTAGGATGCTGTCGTGAAGGAAATGAGAGGCTTCTTATCGCTGAATTCATGCCTCATGAAATGTTGGCCAAACATCTCTTTCATTGTAAGTTGATTTGATTTTCTTTTAGTCATATTTGGTTCAATTTTTTGTTTTCATCATACTTGTATAATCTGCAAGTATATATGACAATAGCGCAACTATGAACTCTCCTTTAAGATTTCCTCTCAGTGTGACTTCAGCTCTAACATCTTCTAGCCTGGACTATGTAATAATGTAACAAAACTGATTGTAAATAACTAACCTTGTTTGAACATCTCTTTCCATCCTCATTGGCCTATCATTATGCACATCGATTAAGATAGTAGAAAAGTAATTTTAATGCTATAAACATGTGATTCATGTAGTAAAAACATTCCTAAGTAGAACTATAGCCACTTGTTTGATATTTATGCAGGCCAATATTGTTTTGATGCATTTAAATTTCACAAACACCAGTGAAACGATTTTATCTTTTTATTATATCCTTGCTCACTAAATTCTGAAATAGCAGCTTGTAGACACATTTTTTTAGGTGGGAAATACTCAAATAGGTAAATATTATGACATTGAAAATTGTTGGACGTACACTAACATGAAAAGAAGTAGATAAACCCTTCTTAAAGAATTACCCTTTTTGTCTTGATTCCTTTTTGAAGTTTCTAATTGTCTGTTTCTTGGGTTAATTTTCAAGGTTACTGAAGCAGGCCCTTCTAATACAGATCACTTATCTCATTTTGTTGCAAATGGGATTCTTTGCAAAATTGGTTGCAAAAGCAATAGAGCAAAATAGTCAGTGTTCTATATCTTTACTAATTATGCAGCAAAATATTTTGCTATCATGAACAACATCAGCAAGCCTTCTAGGTTTAAAAAGGAAGATAATGAATAAACTAGCCTACACAGCATTTTCTAATGCTGAAATGTGGTGTATATTATTGCATAAGTTTTCAATTTGTGTATATCAGTTATATTTGCTCAAATTTTGTAGAAAGCTTGTTGGTTTTTGTGACACTCTTTATCATTTGAATATTTTTATAGTATATACATATGCATACATACACATATATATATTTATATATACACACACATATATATATATACACACACACATATATATTTATATATAGTCTTGAATTTTTTAGAATTGTTTATGTGATGAGATTTTTCACATTTTTGTTTCAGGGGACGCACAACCAATGAGTTGGGCTATGAGAATAAAAGTAGCTGCACAGGCTCTTAAATATGGTAGCAGTGGAGGCCATGCTCTATATTATGACCTAATGCATATAGAGTTCTATCTGATAGGGTAATATTTCTTGATTATCTATTTTCAAATGCCTATGGTATATATCTTTTATGCTTGTGTGGAATGCTTTCTCTAGTTGCAACAGTTTCTTGATGAAAATTTCTTCTTCCTTTTTCCTCTACTTCTAATTTGTTGAAATTTGGTAGGAGAGTAACATCAGAAAGTGTCATGTACAACTTTGGCACACTTTTACATTTATTGATATTATATCTATTATTTCAACTCAGGTTTCTGTTTTGGATCGAAGTGAAGAATGATGCTAGAAGCATTGTTGTATTATGGTACTTCATTGTCTAGGCTATGTTGCTTCTTAATGATTGTATGTATCAAATGTTTGAATAATTGTTCTAAAATGAGTTTATGAATCACTTTTTGTACAATTTATGGATATTATGATAGGTATTATCTTATTCAATCAGCATTTGTTTTCAGTTTGATTTTACTTAAAATGATTATAATATTGCATATAATGATTATTTGTTGTGAGAAAAGTCATTTTGCATCATCTACCAACATTTGAAGCAACATAGTGATATTTTTGCAAACAACCGATGCAAAAATAAAGGATGGAACAAAGCCAATGTTCCCTATCTTGCATCGGTTGATAGTAATAGATAGTGCAAAAATACATCTTTTGCACCGGTTGTTGCTGATAACCGGTGCAATGTAGTAATTAGTTTTGAGCCAAAAGCCTTCCTTTTGCATCGATTATTACTAAAAACCGATGAAAAAGTACATTTGTTGCATCGGTTCTGAAAACGATGCAATTTTTTTAACTTGTTGCATCGGCTGCATATGCATCGGTTGTTGAACTGATGCAACAGGGGGGGTAAACAACCATTGCAACTGGCCTGTTTTGTACTAGTGTACTATTTCGCCATACTAGGCTCTACAATCAAAACCGAAATGACACATATTGGAAATTGGATTCCATCTGTGAACCAAGGTAAGGGATCGTCCTTACTGAATTTGAGACACTTTAGCCCTTGCCTCAGGATCAGAACGCATCGACCTTTGGAGCGCCAGCGCCGGTCCACTAAGTGGATTAATAATCCCTGAACGATACTTTTCCCCACCGCCCTATGGGGCGTAAGTCCGGAAAGTATGTCAACCATGTCATCCATCGGCCCCGTAGTGACCTATATATCCGAGGCGCCTCTCTATCCATCAAATAATATGCAATATCCACATGAGTAAAATGTTTGGGCTCCATACCATGACACCACTCCTAGCTAGAAAGAAACGCATGTCCTCCCTGAGGTCCTCTCACGTTTCTGGTTCACACCGGGGTGTGAGGCTCGCGAATTAACGCTATACACAAAGTTATGCTATTTAAAGCCGTGCTTTGATCATCAACCAAAAGACTCTACTTTTCAACAGAAGCCTTTATCATTTGCATCCAGCATGCCACACAGGCAATTCACGCCATGTGACTGATGTCTATCGATATATAACCTCTAAGCTCGTACGTCTCAGAGAAGGGTGTTAAGCAAGAGAATAAATTCTCGGCCACCAATACAGAATAAAATCCAATGTCAGACACACATCCATTTACAAGTTTGTTTTGGGTTCGAACAAAACCGGAGGCAGCTTATTCCTCATTCCATATGTCCAATACGGAAGAGAGGTCCTCGCATATCCGGTCGATCTCCAAGTACGTCTGGACGATCACCACTTATTACCTCGCCTTGGGTGTACAGCCCAATTAGTACATCAGTAATCATCCAAACGATGTGAAGACCTCCGGTCTTCAACCACTGTCTTCATCGTTGACTTATCGTCGTATCAATTATTCAAAATGGGATAAACCCGGTCTTTTCGAATAACCCTCATATCTTATAAATAAGTGCTATAAAACACAATATACGCCTCATTACAATCCAAAATATTCTTTTATTCAAATATTCTTTTCACAATTTTAAACTAAATTAAGGTTTTCCAAACTAGTCGGGATTAGCGAACCTTACCGAAGAAATCATTTATTTTATTTCCCAATCCTAACCTATTCATCCCATGGAGCAAAACTAGTAGTACTCCATATCTAACACCACAGTGTTATTGGTAAAATTAATTACCATTTCACGTTCAAATCTAATTAAAGATTTAACTATCTCCTGGAGCAAAATTATTTATACTCCATTCTCGATCATTTCATGAATTCGATAAATTTAATTATCCCATTCACATTCCAATCTAATTAAAGATTCATTAAAACTCTAACTCAGTTTTATTCTCAAAAATCATTACTTAATGATTATCCAAAGTTAAGAAATTGACCTTATCTTTAACTGGGTTAAAGAGCTAATGTCATTTAAAACACGGTTCACGATAAACCCAAAATCACATTCCATTAATTATGGAATCTTCATCGAAAACAGATCAATATATATAATCGATATAAACTTCCATATCCAGCCAATAATATAAATGGAATAACGGCAAAGCCTTTTAAATTCCATATATAGTAACAGTCTTCTTCCATAGAAGTTCACTTCGATTATTACCAAAACGAATTCCATTCCATTCCAATTTATTTTATTAAATTGGAAAACCTTTCTTTGTAAAATTCCCTTAATCTTAATTAAAAGGTTTATAAATTCCAAATCACATTTCATTGTTAATTGGGTTAAAGAACGAATGTTGTTAAAAACATAGTTCACGATAAACCCAATTCACATTCCATTTTCTTCCAATTACTTAATATAACTGGAAACTTTGATAATCTTAATTAAAATATTTATTCTTTTCACACGGGGTTTAAGAACAGTGTTATTTAAGACGCCATTCATGAAAAACCAAAATTCCAAATTCAATTCAATTCCAATTAAATATTAGTTAATTAATTGGTAAACTTCTCTAAATCTTATTTAAAAGATTTATTCTTTTCTCATCGGGGTTTAAGAACAGTGTTATCTAAGACACCATTCACGACAAACCCAAAATCCAATTTGATATTAAATACAAGGCTCTAAACAGAAATTATATCGGCTTATATTCACTACCAAATTCTAAAACCAACGGATGTCATATTGGGAATAACGATATCTGTATCTTCCAAATTCCCATGACAATATCTGTATAATCACGGAATCCAATACCGAAATATTTCGAAGATTATTTCTATTCCAAACCATTCCAATTTAATCATTGGAAAAATTCTGGTTATTTTAAAACAATTTCAAATCCAATTTATTTATTTAAAAACATTGGATTATCTTTCTAGTTAATAACTAGTTCATTTTGGTAAAAATATATTTTAATCTTTCTAAACGTGGATTTTTTCATCCAAATTATTTCCAAATCATTTATTATGATTTTACACAAATTATTGATATTTTTAATAATTTTATCAAGGCTCGTACAGTCAGTTTCCAATAACGGCCACCGAACTGCATCCATAGCGACCTTTTCCAAATTTGATTTGGAAATAATTCCAAATCCAAACGTTAGATTTTAAATCTTTTTTATTCATTGAAAGCTCTTTCGGATACGAACCTAACGGTTCCGGTTTTAGGAGAATCCGACAGTCGGATCTCCCATAACGTCAACTCGAAGTCAACGGTCGAAATTCGCGAACGGTCGCTGCGTGACGCATTCTATTCAGGCCATTAAATATACATATATTATATATATTCGTCGATTTCCATTTAAAACGTATTTATAAATCGTTTTAAATTCGTTTTAAAAACGATTTTAACTTCATTTCAATTTTAAATCAAAGTTGAATACTCCTTATCATTATAATATTTAAATGATAATATTTTCAAAATATCAGATTTTGAAATCATTTCCTTTTCGATATTCATTATAAAAATGAATAAAATCAATATAAATATCGCTCGCGTCAAAATGGCGCATTTCTAATCAACACGGCTTCAACCATTTCAATATTTTCGTGTCTATCCAAAATTGGACATCAAATTCACATTTTAATCATTTATTGAATATTATTTTAAAAAATTTGTTATTTTAACGTTATTTTAAAATATTCGTTATTTTAAAATATTCTTTCTTTCTGAATTGGAATCAGACACAGTCAATTACCATATAATGTTATTTATATGGATTTCATACACACATGTACACAACAATAATCATACACCGTCAACCATCATCCAGAGTGCATTACACAACTGCATAAGCATTAAATATAAATAATTAATGCTTACAACAGTCTGTCAACCAATCGATTGACATACAACTAAACAATTGGGATTAGTGTACGTCAAATATCATCCCAATACCCGTATGGGGTTTCAACCAACATATACTGAATATTATTTGTGTAGTTGGGCGATGTGTAAAATTTACCGTCCCAATCCATGTCAGTCAAATGGGTGTACATAAACAAATCGTCCGATTTGTAAATGAATATTTATTTTAGGAGCATTTTATGTCGTTCATGTATACGTTAAAAATTATATTTTTAATGATAAACTATTTTATTCAACACATGAATATCTTATATAGTTCATATATTCCATAAAAATTATATTTTTATTGTTCAAACATTTTATTCAACATATGAATATCTTATATAACTCATATATAAGTTAAAAATAATATTTTTAACTAACCATTATATTTCTAACATATTTTAGAAAATTTTGGCAGTATAACGACGCGATACTAGAACCGGAATAAGGTCTAGCCTTATTCCTCGCCTAATACTGGCTCACGCCATACACATACGAATTCCAATCAATTCAATTAACATCCCAAATCAAATTCAACCAATTTCTTAATAGGGTTGCCAAACCCTATTAAATAACAATCAATCAAATAAAACAAACTACCAAATATCCATGGTTTCAATCAAAGGTGTCGGGTGCTACTAAGCATCGTCTGCATCCTAGTATATATTTAGCTTTAAACAAAATTAGAGTGAGAAGTTCTCGCCTTGGGTTTCCACTCCGTCATTCTTTATTGGACGATCTGGATTCCGTTATGCTTCCAGTCAGTTCCATCGCAATCTATTTCACGCGGTTTATATTAAAAATCACATCTTTAACAACGCTATATGTATTTAAAAATCGCATTTTTATAACGCTACTACATGTTTAAAAATCACATTTTTATTAAGCTATTATATATATAAAAATCATATTTTTATATCGCTACTATATATATAAATCATATTTTTATGATGCTACTACTTGTATAAAAATCATATTTTTATAACGCTATTTAAAAATCGTATTTTTACAACACTATTATATATATAAATCATATTTTTATTTACTAAAAAATATATTTTTACATAACTAAAAATCGTATTTTTAATCCAAAGCCAATTAAATAAAAATCACTTTTTTAAAACAAAGTCATTTCAACACATTTTTAATTACATAAACAAATAAAAATAAAAGCTCACCGGCGGACTGACGTCGAAGGAGGGTGGTCAGTGGTGGCAGCAGTGTTGCTAAGGGGTCGAGGGTCATTGCAGGTGGTGGCGGAGGTGGTCGATTTGGGTTGTGGGGCTAGGGTTTCTCGATTTTGGAAGGGGAGTTAGAGGAAGGAGGCGCGGAGGGGGGCCTGAGACCGGCGGCGGTGGCGCGGAGGGGGCGGCTATAAAAGGGGGGGTGACGGGTCTGGGTAGGGCATCGGGTTTTTTTTAATCTCTTTTTGAACGTTGACTTTGAATATGAGATATGGGGGGATATATAAATATATAATTATATTATTTTAATTTCAAAAAAGTTACTTTTTTCATTTCAACTCCAAACCAAACCGAACGACTGTCGCCCTAGTGTAATACCCCCATTCCGGACACAATGGGATATGTCCTAAAAGCAAATTCGACCGTTTCGATCAGTTTTCCTCAAATTTAAAATACAAATTAATTTAACATTCAAAATTGATTTCAACGTACATTTTAATTTACCCGGGCCACATACTGACTCCAAAAATGCGAGAAAAATAAATCTAGCTATGTTTTGACGATACGGTCCTAACAAAACTAAATTCATCGCATTTGGAGACCGTTTGAAAAACGGTCATTTTCTAGTCGATTAAATTCAAATTGAAATTACCAAACGCATTTTAATTCAACACGCTCACATATGAATTCTAACAATTGTGAAATTGGGTATCTAGCAATAATTTGACATTCCGGATCTAACAAAAGTGGTTTCGTCGAAAATGGAGGTCGTTTGCAAAATGGCTATTTTTAAGGGCTATATATTATATAAAATATATATAAATTCCATAGTGACTATTTTGAATTTTAAACTGGACATAACTTTCAATTTATATTATGAAATCTCAATTTTTCACATTCGTTAGAAAGATAGAAAGATATAATTAAACAGATTCAAATATTTCTTGTTTTACTAAAATCCGATTTATTTTGAATTCTATACATTCAGTTGAAAGTAGAAATCGAATTTTCAAACTACCACGCCATTTCAGGCTCGTTTTATAATTAAAATAAAATTATACGTTCTAACTTCATTTTAAATAAATTTTTAGTCATTATTATTTAAAATAAACCATTTTAAATATTAAAAATCCATTAAAATAGCTAAAATAAAAAATTTAAATTGGTTCTGAAAATCCGGGTTGTTACACATCACATGCTACTTACCCTGTCTCATTACTTCTGCTTTATGCCAAACACATGTCACCACGTTTTGAACTGCACAACTTGTTAGAGGAAATTTGAAATAAAGGAAAATTTTGATTTGTCCCACATCATGAAATATAACATGGTAGGCAACTATATATGTAAAAGCATGATGTGTTATATCAAAAGAAAGAGGAGGAGAGATAAGGCAAGAACATGATATACATGATAAGGAGAGGATGTTCTTCTTAGAACTTAACAGATTTATAATAAATATACTGTTGAGGTGTATGTTATAAGGCACTTCTGAAAAACCTACCTATATGAATGCAACGAAGGTGGTGCCGCCTTCTATGATATTTTGGCTTGATCTCTGAGGGAATTTCATGAAAGAAGATACAGACCCAAGGCCAATCCACGGGTCGGGCAAACATACTATCTGGAAAATATGAAAATGAGTGTGTGATAATCACGTCTGGTAGATCATATAGGGTTGATGGTTCAATGTTTAGTCAACCACTCCATCTTAATATACTTTGATGGGTTTTCACTACGTATAGATTCAAGTCTGTAAGACACCTATACTTATGCACAAATTTTCCTGTATAAAGTGACAAGAGGAATTTATTTTAATTTTGTGGAGGATTGTTAGAGGAAATTTGAAATAAAGGAAAATTTTGATTTGTCCCACATCATGAAATATAACATGGCAGGCAACTATACATGTAAAAGCATGATGTGTTATATCAAAGAAACAGGAGGACAGATAAGGCAAGAACATGATATACGTGACATTAGCATGAACATGATAATATTTAAAGGTCAAAAGACGGGCCTTGGCCTTTGGGGCTCTTGGGGTCTCGTGATCATATGGGCCTTGGAATGCCAATGGGCTTACTGTGAAACAAACCATTTTTGTTTTACTCACAGGAATTGCATTCGTTACCAATCGACTGGTGCTGTTTGCACTAGTCAACAGATGCAAATTTTTATCATTACCAGTCGACAAGTATTAAACAGACCAGTCGATTGGTAAGGCCTAAACGGACATGATTTGTTTGATTTCAAACAAATAGACACGACTGCTTGAAGAGTTGCAGGTTTATACATTAACCAATCGACTGGTACTATTTAGACCAGTCGACCTGTTCGAACAACTGTGACTTTTCTAAAAAGAAATGGATGCTACTGTTCGAAGAGTTGCAACCATTTATTCGAACAGAAGCACCTAAATGTCCTCACCGCTATAAAAATTGGACCACACTCCGGTTTATACACACTCGATTTCTTTCTTACAACTTCTACTTTCTACAATTCTCTGCATTTTTCTAAATAAGCATTGCAATTGAGTTATAGTTCTACAGGCTATAATTCTAATATCTTGTCACTGCAGCAATCTAATCAACGATAGTGAATCGTCGTGTTTGTACAACCACGTCGATTAAAGATATTCAATATATTCTCCGTTGTATCTTCGAACAGATTTGCCATTACTCGTGCACACAATATAAGAGGGCAAATACTATTTTAGGATAGCGATCACCACATCGTGCCTTAGAGTTTGTAAACAGAAAAATTAGCGACGAATTTAGTCTAACAATCTAAAATAGTATTTTGGCAATGGCTCCTCATAGTCCTAAGAAATTTGCCGCTGATTTTACAAAGCTAGAGAGATTCGATGGTGTTAATTTTCTTCGATGGCAAAGAAAGATGCATTTCTTTCTCACTGGAATGAAAGTGGTATATGTTCTAACTACGCCAAAACCAGCATAGACTAAAGATGAAACAATTGCGCAAACACGAGATCAGATCAAATGGGAATAAAATGATTATATTTGCAAGGGGCATATATGCAACGCAATGACGGATACTGTAACAACCTGGATTTTCAGAACCAATTTAAAATTTTTATTTTGGCTATTTTAATGGATTTTAGAGATTTAAAATGATTGATTTTAAATAGTAATGACTAAAAATTTATTTTAATCGAAGTTGGAACGTATAAATTTATTTTAATTATATAACAAGCCTGAAATGGCATGGCAGTTTGAAAATTCGATTTCAAATTTCAAATGAGTGTACAAAATTCAAAATAAATCGGATTTCAGTAAAACCAGAAATATTTGAATCTGTTTAATTATATCCTTCTAACGAATGTGAAAAATTCAGATTTCATAACAGGAGTTGAAAGTTATGCCCAGTTTAAAATTCAGAATAGTCGTTATGGAATTTGTATATATTTTATATAATATAAAGACCTTAAAAATAGCCATTTTGCAAACGACCTCCGTTTTCGATGAAACCACTTTTGTTGGATCCATAATGTCAAATTATTACTAGATTCCAACTTTCATAATTTTTGGAATTAATATGTGACCGTGATGAATTTCAACGCGTTTGGCACTTTTAATTTGAATTTAATCGACTGGAAAATGACCATTTTTTAAACGGTCTCCAAATTTGACACTATTAGTTTTATTAGGACTATATCATCAAAATATAGCTAGATTTATTTTTCGGGGATTTTTGGAGTCAGTATGTGACCTCGGTAAATTAAAATATGCATTCAAATTCAATGTATATTAAGATTTAAATTTTAATTTTAGGAAAAATTGATCGAAACAGTCGAATTGGCTTATGGGACATATCCCATTGCGTTCAGAATGGGGGCAATTAGCTAGGGACGACAGTCTTTGGGTTCGATTTGGTAAAAAGTTACTTTTTGGGAATTAAAATTAAATTAATTATAAAAAGTCAACCCTTATCCCTCCTTTATCTCCCACCGTTCAAACAAAAAGAAAAAAAACACACCCACGAAACCCGTCAACCACTCCCCCTTGGCCACTGACACCCATCGCCGGGGGCGCCCCACGCCAGCGCTGCCTGCAGGGGCCATCGCCTCCCCCCTGGCCACCAGCGCCTCCCCCATCGCCCCCCCTCTCCAAACTCAAAATCCCCAAAGCCAAATCGACCCCAAACCCTAGCCGCCACACCCTAGATCCGCCACCGCCCGCCACAGCACCTCACCCGCCGCCTGACCTCAACCCGCCACCATACAAAACCGCCGCCAGTCTCCCTCATCGATCCCAAACCGCCGCGACGATGAACTGGAGCTCGCCGGAGTTGAAGAAGAGGGCATGGATTTGAACCTGAGTTTGAACAGGAAGAAAAGGCAGCAAAGAGGGTGAGTAATTCAAATTTTTTTCTTTTCAAATTTTCTAAAATAACATTGATTTAAAAATCTGATTTTTAATAAGAAATTGAATTTATAAAAATGTGATTTTTAACCATATATAGCTTAGATAAAAATGTGATTTTTTAATAGAACTAACATTATATAAAAATCTGATTTTAATTATATAAAGATCTGATTTTTAATTAGATAAAAATCTGATTTTTAATTATATAGAAATATGATTTTTAGATATGTAAAAATATGATTTTTAGTCAGATAAAAATACGATTTTTAGTTATGTAAAAATATAATTTTTAGTAGATAAAAATATGATTTTTATCATAGCTATAATTTTTAGAAAGATAAAAACACGATTTTTAATATATATATATATATATATATATAGAAAGGTTTGAAAGTGCGATTTTTAAATATATAAACATTATATTAAAAATGTGATTTTTATTATGAACAGCGTGAAAAAGATTGCGTTGGAATTTCGGGAAAATCCAAACTGTTCAGAAATTCAAAAATAAAAATGGCGGAGTGGAAACCGAAGGTGAGAGCTTCTTCTCACTCTAATTTTGTTTACAGTTAAATATATACTAGGATGTAGACGGTGCTTAGTAGCACCCGACACCTTTGATTGAAACCATGGATGTTTGATTGTTTGTTTTATTTGATTGATTATTATTTAATAGGGTTTGGCAACCCTATTAAAAAATTGGTTGAATTTGATTTGGGATGTGAATTGAACTGATTGGAATTGGAATTGGTATGTGTATGGCGCAAGCCAGTATTAGGCGAGGATAAGGCTAGACCTTATTCTGGTTCTAGTATTGCGCCGTTATGATGCCAAAATTTTCTAAAAATGTTAGAATAATAAAAATATCATTTTTATTGTATAAATGAACTGTATAAAATATTCATGTGTTGAATAAAATGTTAGAACAATGAAAATATCATTTTTATTGTATAAATGAACTAAATAAAATATTCATGTGTTGAATGAAATATTTTATCGTTAAAAATATAATTTTTAACGTATATATGAACACCTAAAAATTCTTCTGAAATTGAATTTATAAAAATGTGATTTTTAATCATATATAGCTTAGATAAAAACGTTGTTTTTTTAATAGAATTAACGTTATATAAAAATCTGATTTTAATTATATAAAGATCTTATTTTTAATTAGATAAAAATCTGATTTTTAATTATATTGAAATATGATTTTAATTATGTAAAAATATGATTTTTAGTTAGAAAAAATACGATTTTTAATTATGTAAAAATATATTTTTTAGTAGATAAAAATATCATTTTTATCGTAGCTATGAAATAATTTCTAGAAAGATAAAAATATGATTTTTAATATATATAGAAAGGTTTGAAAATGCGATTTTTAAATAGATAAACATCATATTAAAAATGTAATTTTTACTATGAACAGCGTGAAAAAGATTGCGTTGGAATTTCGGGCAAACCCAAACTGTTCAGAAATAAAACTGGCGGAGTGGAAACCGAAGGTGAGAACTTCTTCTCACTCTAATTTTGTTTACAGTTAAATATATACTAGGATGCAGACGGTGCTTAGTAGCACCCGACACCTTTGATTGAAACCATGGATGTTTGGTTGTTTGTTTTATTTGATTGATTGTTATTTAATAGGGTTTAGCAACCCTATTAAGAAATTGGTTGAATTTGATTCGGGATGTGAATTGAATTGATTGGAATCGGTATGTGTATGGCGTGAGCCAGTATTAGGCGAAGGATAAGGCTAAACCTTATTCCGGTTCTAGTATCGTGCCGTTATGCTGCCAAAATTTTCTAAAAATGTTAGAACAATAAAATTATCATTTTAATTGTATAAATGAACTGTACAAAATATTCATATGTTGAATAAAATGTTAGAACAATAAAAATATCTTTTTATTGTATAAATGAACTAAATAAAATATTCATGTGTTGAATGAAATATTTTGTCGTTAAAAATATAATTTTTAACGTATATATGAACGGCATAAAATTCTCCTGAAATGAAAATAAATATTCATTTACAAATCGGACGATTTTTTTATGTACACTCATTTGACTAATATTGATTGGGATGATATATTTTACACATCGCCCAACTGCACAAATAAAATCTATGTGTGTTGATTGAAACCCACACGGGTATTGGGATGATATTTTACACATCGCCCAGTTGTTTAGTTGTACGTCAATCAATTGGTTGACAGACTATTGTAAGCGTTAATTATTTATATTTAATGCTTATGCAGTGTAGAATGCACTCTGGATGATGGATGATTATTTATCATTGTTGTTGTATACAAGTGTTGCATGAAATCTATATAAATAACATTATATGGTAATTGACTGTGTCTGATTCCAATTCAGAAAGAACGAATATTTTAAAATAACGAATATATTAAAATAAGGAATATTTTAAAATAATATTCAATAAAGGTTTGAAATCTGATTTTGATGTCCGATTTTGGATGGGCACGAAAATATTGAAATGTGTGAAGCCGTAATGATTAGATATGCGTCATTTGGACGCGAACGATATTTATATCGATTTTATTCATTTTTATAATGAATATCAAAAAGAGAAATGATTTCAAAATTTGATATTTTGAAAATATTATCATCTAAATATTATAATGGTAAGGAGTACTCAATTTGATTTAAAATTGAAAATGAAGTTGGAATCGTTTTTAAAACGAATTTAAAACGATTTATAAAATATTTTAAATGGAAATCGACAAAAAATATATAATATATAGTATATATATTTAAGGGACTGAATAGAACGCGCCACGCCGGGACCGTTCGCGAATTTCGATCATTGACTTCGAATTGACATTACGGGAGATTCGGCCGTCGGATTCTCCTAAGACCAGAACCATTGGGTTCGTATCGAAAAGAGCTTTCCAACGAACATAAGAGATTTGAAATCTAACGGTTTTATTTGGAATATGTCAAAATCCAATTTGGAAAGGGTCGCAGTAAGTGCAGTTCGATGACCGTTTATGGAAATCGACTGAAATGGCCTTAATAAAATTATTAAAAATATCAATAATTTGTGTAAAATCACAATAAATGATTTGGAAAGAATTTGGGTGAAAAATTACATATTTGAAAAGATAAAAATATATTTTTATCAAAATTAACTAGTTATTAAATAGAATAATAATCCAATATTTTTAAAGAAATAAATTGGATTTGAAATGGTTTTAAAAATAACCAGAATTTTCCAAATAAATTGGAATGGAAATAATCTTCGGAATATTTCGATAATGGATTACGTGTTTATACGGATTTTGTAATGGGAATTTGGAGGATACAGATATCGTTATTCCCAATACGATATCCGTTAGTTTCAGAATTTGATATTGAATATAAGCTAATATAATTTCTATTCTGAGCCTTGTATTTAATATTAAATTGGATTTTGGGTTTGTCGTGAACGGTGTCTTAAATAACACTATTCTTAAACCCAGTTGAGAAAAGAATAAATCTTTTAATTAAGGTTTAGTGAAGTTTTCCAATTAATTAATACTTAATTGGAATTGAATTAAAGAATTGGATTAGGTTTGTCATGAATGGTGTCTTAAATAACACTGTTCTAAAATCCCGTGTGAGAAGAATAAATCTTTTAATTAAGATTATCAGAGTTTCCAATTATATTGGGTAATTGGAATAAAACAGAATGCGAATTGGGTTTATTGTGAACTGTGTTTTTAATGACATTCGTTCTTTAACCCGATTAGCAGTGAAATGTGATTTGGAATTTATAAATCTTTTAATTAAGATTTAATGGAAATTTTCCAAAGTAAAGTTTTCCAATTTAATATATTAAGTCGAAATTAAATGGAATTCGATTTGGTAATAATCGAAGTGAACTTCTGTGGAGGAAGACTATTAATATATATGGAATTTAAAAGGCTTTGTCGTTATTCCATTTATATTATTAGTTGGATACGGAAATTGATATCGATTATATATTGATCTGTTTTCCATGAAGGTTCCATTATTAATGGAATGTGATTTTGGGTTTATTGTGAACTGTGTTTTAAATGACATTGGTTCTTTAACCCAGTTAAAGACAGGATTACATGTCTAACAATGTATTTTGAACTGTATTGTTGATCTCTGCTAAATATGTATCTGTTTGGTGGCGAGAATTTGTTCTCTTGGTTAACGCCCTTCTCTAAGACAAACGAGCTTAAAGGTTATATATCGGCAGAAATCAATGGTACGGTGTAGATTGTCGATGCGGCATGTTTGATTTCCCAAAGTTAAATAATCATTAATAATGATTTTGGGGAAGATCAAAACTAAGTGGAGTTCAATGAATCTTTAATAGATTGAAAAGTGAATATGATAATTTAAAATTATCAAATTTGGGAAATGATCGAGAATGGAGTATCACCAGTTTTGCTCCAAGCGATAGTTAAATCTTTAATTAGAATTGAACGTGAAATGGTAATTAATTTTACCGATAACACTGTGGTGTTAGATTTGGAGTAGTACCAGTTTTTCTCCATGGGATGAATAGGTTGGGATTGGAAAATAAAATAAACGATTTCTTGCTAATCCCGACTAGTTTGGAAAACCTTAATTTGGTTTTAATTGTGAAAAGAATATTTGAATAAAAGAATATTCTGGATTGGAATGAGGCGTATGTTGTGTTTTTATAGCACTTGTTTATAAGACACGCGAGTTATTCAGAAAGACTGGGTTTATCCAATTCTGAATAATTGATACGACGATAAGTCAACGATGAAGACGGTGGTTGAAGACTGGAGATCTTCACATTGTTTGGATGATTACTGATCTCTTGATTGGGTTGTACACCCGAGACAGGGTAATAAGTGGTGATCGTCCAGACGTACTTGGAGATCGACCGGATATGCGAGGACCTCTCTCCTGTATTGGACATATGGGACGAGGAATAAGGTGCCTCCGGTTTTGTTCAGACCCAGAACGAACTAATAAATGGATGCATGTCTAACATTGGATTTTATTCCGTGTAGATTGATTTCTATTAAATATATATCTGTTTGGCGGCGGAGAATTTATTCTCTTGCTTAACGCCCTTCTCTGAAACGTACGAGCTCAGAGGTTATATATCGATAGACATCAGTCACATGGCGTGAATTGCCTGTGTGGCATGCAGAGATGCAGTGATCAGGGCTTCTATTGAAAAGCAGAGTCTTGTGGTTGATGATCAATGCACGGCCTTAAATGGCATAACTCTGTGTATAGCGTTAATTCGCGAGGCTCAAACCTCGGTATGGGTCAAAAACGGGATCGTGACTGCAGGGAGTGCACGATGTTTCCTTCTAGCTATGGTTAGTGTCATGGTATGGAGCCCCGACATTTATTTATTTTTACCTATGTGGATGATGGATTGCGAGGCGCATCCGATATATCGGTTACTACAGAGCCGATGGATAGGTCCGATAGGACCGGGAAACGTGTGTTATTGAATAACCAATCCTCAAACGTAAGAGAGGACCAGCCCAGAAGCATCACAGGGTTGCCCAGAGTGTGTAATCCTGAGGCATTTGCTAGAGTCTCTCGAAACCGGCGAGGAGATGATCCCTTGCTTCGACTTATGACGGAAATCCAATTTTCGATACGTGACATTTCGGTTTTGATTGTAGAGACTAGTATGGCGACATGATATAGGGTACCCATGCCATCTATGATTGACACATTTATATTTGAAGTTGTTTTATACACTATGCACTTATAATGGTATCAAAAGATTTTTGTTTCGAATGTACCAAGCATGTTTGGCTATTATAAGGGAAAACTCTATCCTTCGGCTTGCGTTGCATTGTGTGATGGGACCTGAGTCTTATAATAGCTTCATTTTTCGAAAAGCATTGCGCTATTTATAAACTGTTTTATGCACTGGTATTCTTGGGAGAAAACCCGTTCCGTGTTATACGGCGTGGTCCCTTGATTTACTTTATTTTTAAAGTAAAGCTTTAAATAACTGTTTTAGTTCTCACCAGTCACATGACTGACCTAGAGTTCATTGTTTTAACCTAAACTCTGGGTGCCCATATTTTCCATATGGGTAACTAGTAGTTTTGGTTTTGCAAATATTATATTCACAGGATCCTGGTTTACTGCTGGAGCGATATTCGGAAAGCTCTGTATTCGTGTATCTCTTTATGTTGTATTATGTATTATTTTTCTGCTGCTATGTAATGTATTTTAATCTTTGATATTTTTCTGATGTATAATATTTATTCATACTCTATAAATTCTTGTACTCTGATGTAATTGTGGTAATAACAATGAAATGTTCTTCTATTTGTTTTCTGATTTGTCGTGTTCTCAACTCAATCCGTGCTGGGTCGTTTTATTTGTGGTATCAGAGCTTTGGTTACAAAGCTCGAGAACAAGGCACATTAGAACCGAACGAAAGAATTCATCAGAGATTGGATTAGTAATATCCAATAAGAATGACTCGTTAGAGATAGGATCAGTAGTATCCTAGAATGAGTTAGACGAGTGTTATTTTTAAAATAAAAATGAAAACAAACTTTGTTTTGAAAATTTAAATCTTATTATACGTATTTGAATATTTATTTTATTTTGAATTTGGACTATCGGGTATATGAAGATTTTGCATATACGCCTAGCTAGCGTGTGTACGAAGTCTCAAATATATTGGTTGGATATGGAATCACACTCTAGTCGCCCGTAGATAATTCTGATGATTGATATATCATCATCAATATTTATTTTCGAGTGCCGAAAGTGGGATATCTATATATTTCAAATTGACTGGTGTGAGAGCCAAAACATAGTTAGAATTCATTGTTGTGATTTGGCACTAAAAACATGATTTTTGAGTATATTAAATATATATGATTGAAAAGTTAATCAACTAATTGATTGATGGTTGTGTTGTATGATAATTAGTGTGACCAAATAAAAATATCGGACTAATAAAACCAATAAGAAAATGTAAGGCAAATTTAGCCAAATTGAATCAATTATTGAGCTGAACTAAAATTGTTTGAAATTGCATACATGTACATATATATATGTGAAAAGGTCATAGAAGAGAAGCCGAGAAGAGGAATAAAATTGTATGCCCGACAAATGGGTACATGTTTAATATTTTCTTGGGTTTTGATGATTTTATGAGCCGCTTGGCTTTTTCTTTTTTGGATGATGACGGCCCTATGAGGCTAGTTGCGGTTTTAAAGGTATCCCCGTACAAAGAAGGTTATGGCGGAATTTTTCGTAAATTTAGGGTGTTAGCCGAATTTTTGAAAAATTTGAAAATTCTTAGAAACTGAAAAGTTGAAGAATGAAAGCCAAAATGAAAGTTGAGTTGGTTAGTTAAACAACTTTTAGCTCCGTTCCTTTTCGAGGACGAAAAGATTTTAAATGGGGGAGATTGTAACAACCTGGATTTCCAGAACCAATTTAAAAATTTTATTTTGGCTATTTTAATGGATTTTAGAGATTTAAAATGATTTATTTTAAATAATAACGACTAAAAATTTATTTTAATTGAAGTTGGAACGTATAAATTTATTTTAATTATATAACGAGGCTGAAATGGCGCGGTAGTTTGAAAATTCAATTTTAAATTTCAAATGAATATACAGAATTCAAATAAATCGGATTTCAGTAAAACCAGAAATATTTGAATCTGTTTAATCATATCTTTCTAACGAATGTGAAAAATTCAGATTTCACAATAGGAATTGAAAGTTATGTCCAGTTTAAAATTCAGATAGTCGCTATGGAATTTATATATAATTTATAGCCCTTAAAAATAGACATTTTGCAAATGACCTCCGTTTTTGATGAAACCACTTTTGTTGGATCCGGAATGTCAAATTATTGCTATATTCCAATTTTCATAATTTTTGGAATTAATATGTGAGCGTGGTGAATTTAAACGCGTTTGGTACTTTCAGTTTGAATTTAATCGACTGGAAAATGACCATTATCCAAACGGTCTTCAAATTCGACGTAATTAGTTTTTTAGGACCGTATCGTCAAAACATAGCAAGATTTATTTTTCGAGGATTTTTGGAGTCAGTATGTGGCCTCGGTAAATTAAAATGTGCATTCAAATTCAATATATATTCATTTATATTTCAATTTAAAGAAAAACTGATCGATACAGTCGACTTGGCTTACGGGACATATCCCATTGCGTTTGGAATGGGGGCATTTAGCTAGAAATGACAGTCGTTGGGTTCGATTTGGAGTTCGAGTTAAAAAGTTACTTTTTGGGAAATTAAATTAAATTAATTATAAAAAGTCAACCCTTATCCCTCCTTTATCTCCCACCGTTGAAACATAAAGAAAAAAACAAAAAAAACGCACCCACGAAACCCATCAGCCCCTCCCCCTTGGCCAGCGCCGCCTGTAGTGGCCATCGCCTCCCCCCTGGCCACCCGCGCCTCCCCCATCGCCCCCTCTCCAATCTCAAAATCCCCAAAGCCAAATCGACCCCAAACCCTAGGCGCCACCCCCTAGGCCCGTCACCGCAGGCCGCAGCACCTCACCCGACACCTGACCTCACCCCGCCACCACACAGAACCGCCTCCAGTCTCCTTCACCGATCCCAAACAGCCGCGACAATGAACTAGAGTTTGACGGAGTTGAAAAAGAAGGCATGGATTCGAACCTGAGTTCGAACAGGAAGAAAAGGCAGCAAAGAGGGAGAGTAATTGAAATTATTTTTCTTTTCAAATTTTCTAAAATAACATTGATTTAAAAATCTGATTTTTAATATGAAATTGAATTTATAAAAATGTGATTTTTAATCATATATAGCTTAGATAAAAATGTGATTTTTTAATAGAATTAGCATTATATAAAAATCTGATTTTAATTATATAAAGATCTGATTTTTAATTAGATAAAAATCTGATTTTTAATTATATAGAAATATGATTTTTAATTATGTAAAAATATGATTTTTAGTTAGATAAAAATACAATTTTTAGTTATGTAAAAATATAATTTTTAGTAGATAAAAATATGATTTTTATCATAGCTATGAAATATTTTTAGAAAGATAAAAACATGATTTTTAATATATATATATATATAGAAAGGTTTGAAAATGCGATTTTTAAATATATAAACATTATATTAAAAATGTGATTTTTATTATGAACAGCATGAAAAAGATTGCGATGGAATTTCGGGAAAATCCAAACTGCTCAGAAATTCAAAAATAAAACTGGCGGAGTGGAAACCGAAGGTGAGAACTTCTTCTCACTCTAATTTTGTTTACAGTTAAATATATACTAGTATGTAGATGGTGCTTAGTAGCACCCGACACCTTTGATTGGAACCATGGATGTTTTGTTGTTTGTTTTATTTGATTGATTATTATTTTATAGGGTTTGGCAACCCTATTAAGAAATTGGTTGAATTTTATTTGGGATGTGAATTGAATTGATTGGAATTGGTATGTGTATGGCGCAAGCCAGTATTAGGCGAGGATAAGGCTAGACCTTATTCTGGTTCTAGTATCGCGCCGTTATAGTGCCAAAATTTTCTAAAAATGTTAGAATAATAAAAATAACATTTTTATTGTATAAATGATCTGTATAAAATATTCATGTGTTGAATAAAATGTTAGAACAATGAAAATATCATCTATTATATTATATGAAAGCACAATCTTTCTTCGAAGACCTTTCAAATCCAGATTCTTAAAAAAATTGAGAGGTTGACACGTGTACAATGGTTCAATCATCGCCATTCATTAGACTAACTGCCCTTATCTCTTCAGTGACCACCTATGCCCTTTAAAATGAATTCTCCGATCCCTCCGACCAAAATACCTTCTGTCGCCCTATTAAACAGAACGCTTCCTTCCTCAATCTTGAACCCTCTTGCATTGCCGCCATTATCGAAATTGAAGAAACGGAATTCTCAGGAGTCGAGCGGCCAATCTATCCTAACCAAAAAAATAAGGTCACCGTTCTTCTTCTATTAACCCTAGCCTCATTTTTTTTCCGAATCGGACGTATGTCTTCCCCGATCTCTTTGCTTATTGTTGATACTTGATAGAGAACCCGTCATTCCTCAATCTCTTTGCTTATTCTTGATAGTGAATGGTCTGCAACACCCTATTCTTCATTTATTTGATTCGTTCATTTCCTTGGATCTCTTTGCTTATTGTTGATAGCGAATGGTCTACTGCACCGTCTTCGTCATTTATTTGGCCACAAGAGGAATAATTCATTGTACCCCTCTACTTGCCGCAACTCCTACTAGGTGATATCAGATGCCAAGTACTGACTGCCGGCTCTGCAGGGGTTTCTGGATTGAACTAACAGTCTTTAGTGGTCAACCTGATTCGCGCTGTCCTCCTTCTATTTGCACGACGAAGCAAATATCTGGTATGATTATTAAACTCTTTCCATGGTTTCGAACATTCATCTGACACCAGATTATGGTATTCTATATGCATTTTTTTGGTCCTACCGTTTTCATTTCTTTCTGTAGACTGTAGAACTACTATCTTAATGAATTAGTTTGAGTTCTACAGTTTTAACTTTCTATTTTATGTTGCTTTCCACATTTATACCTTCCCCCTACCGTAGTTTTGTTTGCGTATTCAACTATTTTTGTTGTTCGGTTCTCTATGCGTATTGTGTAGTTCCATGACTATTGTTTGTTATGTAAACGTCAGTTGAGTTTCACAACTACGATTTGTTTTCCATGCTAATAGTGTCTTCCTAACTTTAGGATGCACGGGGATTGGAAAGTGTATGGGCAATCTTTCTATACTGCTATCGTGTGCCAATATATGCCATGTTTTCAAGCACATTAATGTTGATTTTCAGCTATAGTTTATCCTTATTATTTAGGTAGACTGCTGCTGTTGGACATGAATATTTTCATTTGATGTCAACAAATATAAATGTTCAATTTCTTTGTAAATTTCAATTCTAAGTTATGGTTTTGTCATCAGATAATATATTCCTATTTATGAACATTTGTTTATTATAAGTTACAACTATATATTTTCATTCAACCGTGTAGTTATACCGGTTTCCCAAAAGAAAAAGTAGACATCGAAGAAATGAATGAAGCCAATATAAGTAGAATTTTGCTTAGCTATTACTTCACTTTTGTAGAAAACTTTCTTTGCACATCTATTTCATTTGCTTCATTTCCATATATATTTAGTTTTCATATTATTATTTTGCTACGGTTAATTTAACCTGTGATCACCATACTGTAACAGTTAAATATTTAATACAATACATAAATGAATAATTAACGAAATATATTCTCTCTGCACTTGAAACAGATTTATATACACGTTCATGACCCATAAGTTACATATAAGTGCATTCACTGCATTGTGATTATGGATCAAAATGATAAATACATTTCATGACACATTTGAATAATCGAAAATCTATCAGCGGTTTCATTTAAAAATTAATATAAACTTCTATATTTGAGTCAAAATTATTTTCAATTGCTTCCATTTTTTGTACTGGTGATTAATTGTTTATTCAGAAAACAACAATTTCTAAATCAATCAGTGCAACCTTAATTTGTTTATCATTATTCAATTGGTATATGACGTTGTTGTGATAGAGAGAAAGGCTATTATTTACACCATTATTTAGTATTTTAATGAATTTAAATTTTGAATTTTGACTTTTTGTTACACTAGCTGTGGCTTGGATTGATGAAAGATTTCTCTAAATATGAAAACACGAACACTATGCCACATAGTATCATCCATGGTTTTAATACATGATTTATGGATATTTTATTCATGAAGAAACCATAAAGATAGTGAAAATTTACTATTTTCCTTACAGAAAATAGGTAGGGCATTAAATTGAATATTTATTACTTGATTCATTGTATGATTTGGAAGTAAAGGTTGAGAGCCTAAATTGTGTTTAGAAGAGATTTTCTAAGAGAACAGAAGAATTATTGAGTTAATCTTGATGGTGGATTGGTCATCAAATTGAACCTAACCTACAACCTGCATGCATGAAAGAGAGGCCAATTGTTTTCATAGAAGTAAAGGATGAAAATAATAATAATAATAATAATCTTTTAAGGTGATTACGTTTTTGGTGGACATGAAATCAAGATGCACATTTATTGAAAATAAAAAAGGCTCAATCAAGATAATTTGATCGTACAACAAAATGACATGTATGCATAATTGCTTATTATCTCAAGATATACAAATACATGAATGTGAAGCATAAACCTCAATGTAAAGCACTCAAAGAGTAATACGGCAGCAGTATATGATGTTGATCTTTTGCATGCATACTTGCTAGATGTAACATTAATTCACAATTATTGAAATGCTTACAAACTATTCTGCATCTACCTCAAATTCCACAGTCTAACAAGTCTGTGTCCCTAAACTATGAAAACTCTGCAAGCTTATCTTTCGCTTTTTGCAATGAAACGTTTAATTCTTCTAATATGCAAATATGATTACAGGTTGTATTTCCTATCTTCCTGAGTCTTGGAGCTTAGAATATGGAATTGTGTTATGCTTGGTAAAGTAGTTTGCACTATTAAAGGAATTTGGTATTACTATAACTGCGGTTCATTAGCTTGATTAGGTAGCTTCAAGCGCTTTTTTCCCCTGAAGCAGTTGCAATTGTATATCGCAATAAGAGCTGTAGGTTGCTATAGTCTTCTTCATCTATTTTTTTTCCATCAAAATACCATTATATATACTATTTTTTGTACATTTTAATCATTTTTTTTGAAAATGGGTAAACCGCCTCGTTAAAAACCTGCACTAGAACTCAGTGTGAGGACTAGGCAGGAAAAAAGAGTGGGGTGCTTTATTAATAGCACATCAACAAAAAATGTACATAGTACATTGGACAGCAATACATCACAAACACCTGATGTCTACCCTTACAAAGATCGGCACATAATAAAAGTAAAACTTGGTAACTGACACGTGCCATCTTGGCAAGCTAAAGCCAACGCGTTAACATAGGAAATAACGCATTTCTAAGCTCAGAACTCCCCCAAATTGCTCCGAACCCTAAAAGAGATGCTGCTACATCAGAGAATCAGCCGGTGTCCAGAAGATTGATCCCCCCATCGTTCGGCTACGTCCATGTCAGATCTACTGCCGTCTGTACGCTTCTTCGATTTCCCAAGTAAGTATCGCACTTCTATATCAATGAAATCCCATCTTCTGTACTTGTCCCATTTCTTGTTGGTATGAAGTCTCATGTTGCTTTCATTCCATATGTGGTATATTGTAGTAGTGATAGCGCAGAACGCAACATCTTGTCTAAAAGATGCGGATGAAAAAGTGTTCTTCAGGCAGTCGATTTCATCGTCCAGAGATAAACCGCTCGTTTGTGATGGGATAATACCCAGTTTGAGGCGACATCTGACCCACAGATAGGCAGCATATGAACACTGGAAGAACAGGTGATTTCTCGACTCAATTTCTTCATTGCACAAGACACAAATCGGGTCAACGTTGTAGCCCCATTGTATCATAGAATCCTTAGTACTTAGCCGATTAAGTACTGCTTTGTAAGTACACAGCGACATTTTTGGACTATTTAAGTGATGCCACACCACTTTACACCACGCTTTCTCATTATCATGGCTCCTAACACTATCCCAAGCTGAGTAGAAGGTAAAACCATCCTTTTTGTCAAGCCAACTCCAGTAATCCTCGTCTCCATTAGATTGCATGTTCACATCATTAATTTGAGTGGCTATTTGTCTTGCAGCCGCTAGGCAGTTTGGGTTTAGAGCTCCATCTTGAATTATATTATTAACAGTATAGTCTTCACCACCAAAAAGGCTTAGATGATCCCAGCCTAGCATTTTGGCCATGATATCGCTGTTGATTCATGGATCAAACCAAAGCTTAGTATCCCTTCCATTTACTATACATCTGTTAATGCATTTCAGACTCTCTTGTCTATGCCTTAGTATAGTCTTCCATGTTCCTGAACTATTGTTGTCCACATTCATCACCCAAAAATTTTTACCATTACAATATCTTGCCTGCATCCATTCTTTCCATAGGCTTTTGTCGTTGACGAAATGCCACAGTAGTTTGAGGGCAGCTGCTGTTTTTATGCCTCTAAAGTTACGAAGTCCTACTCCTCCTTCCTTTTTAGGTGTGCACATCTTGTCCCACGCGATTTTGTGTCTTTTCCCAGCCCAAATAAAATTTGCACAGAGTTTATTTATTTTACTGATCGTAGCCTCCGGTAGTTGGTACGTCATCATCCAGTACATAACCATGGGGGTTATTACTGTGCGAATCAATTCAATCTTCCCTGCCATAGACAGAAGTCTACAATCCCAGCTGTCCATCTTACATCTGATTCTGTCAAAAAGATCACCACAGTCTGAAAAGCGAAGGTAATTACATGAGAGAGGGACACCCAAATATTTAATCGGAAGTCGGCCTTCTTTCATATTTAGCAACTGAAGCAATTGATTTTTATTATTTACTCCTTTGCTAAAATAAACCTTTGATTTCAACTTATTTATTTTAAATCCAGCATTCTCCTTCAAAAGATGTAGAATAGAGCATATTTCTTTGATGCCACTAGACTTAGCTTTAGAGAAAATCATTAAGTCATCAGCATAGATCAGATGTGTAATATGAGGCACTTGATTGTAAATAGGATGAATTCTCCTTTCTTCCGAAGCTTTGTACATGAGGATTGAAAAAAATTCCATGGCTATGCAAAAAAGATAAGGAGAGAGAGGGTCTCCCTGTCTCAAGCCTCGATTGCTATGTAAAAAACCTTTGGGGCTACGTTGAACCAAGATAGAGTAAGTAGGAGTAGATATACAAGTTCTTATAATACGCACCAGTTTTTTAGGGAAACCCATTCGTGAGAGCATATGTCAAATAAATTTTCGATTAACCATATCATACGCTTTTTGAAGATCTATTTTAATGCAGACTTTTCCACTGCCTTTCAAATTAAAATGTCTAATCTGTTCATGTGCAAGCAGGATATTCTCTGCAATGTGTCTTCCTGGGATAAAGGCTGATTGGTGGTCTGAGACAAGGTGTTTAAGGTATGGCTTTATTCTGTTGCAAATCACTTTAGAAATAATTTTGTAAATAACGTTGCAACAAGCTATGGGTCTGTAATCTGAAATAGCACTGGGTTTCTCAACTTTTGGAATCAAAGTGATGAAAGTGTGATTAACGCCCTTTGCCAGTTTCCCAGTTCTAAAGACCTCTTGTACCAACTCAAGAATCTTTTCTTTCATGCCATCCCAGTGAAATTTGGAAAATTTAGCGGTGAAACCATCTGGCCCCGGACTTTTATCGTCAGGAATAGAGAAAGTAGCCTTTTTAACTTCATCCAGAGTGATAGTTTCAGTCAAATGTCTTCTACCCCTGTCATTAATCACAGTAATACAATTAATTTCAGGAAAATTATTATTCATAGGAGAGTTAGAATTAAATATTCCTGAAAAATAAGATATAGCCTCCCTTTCAATGAAATCTGCATCATGAACAAGGTCACCATTACTCATCAGTAAATTGCTCCAGTTGTTAACATGCTTCCTCATTGACATCCTTGCATGAAATTTTTTTGCACATGAATCTCCTTCAGTAAGCCAATTGATTTTAGTCTTTTGCCTTGCGTTACAAGCTTCTATATGGCTTTGATCTTTCCAATTGTTGTACGCAGTTCTCAGATTTTCAAAATTATTAACATCTGTTGGGTTTTCATCCAACTCAGCAAGTATAAGCCTGTAATTTTCTTCCAGCTTTTTTAGTTTATCTCCATCTTTCATGCTTCTATAGTTCCAGTCCTTTAAAAACAATTTACAAATTTTCAGGAAAATTTGGAACTTATGTAGTTTAGATCCCTGAATGTTAGGTTCCATGTAATTTACTGCGGTGTAGAAAGTGTCTGCATATCCATCTTTGATAGTCCAAGAATTTAAGAATCTGAAGGGCACATTTTTGATCTCCCCGCTTTTTTTCCTAAAGTTAACACAAATCGGAATGTGATCGCTCAAAGGATTAGCCACCCCAAAAGCGTTTAGATCTGGGAAAATGTCAAGAAACTGATGATTACATAGGACGTTGTCAATTTTGGTAGCCACCCCCTTCTTTCTCCAAGTATATTTGAAACCAGCAATCGGGATATCCGTTAGTCCCGCATTTGAAATACAGTCTATAAGACCAGTGATGTGTCTAAACGGAACTGCTGACCCTCCTTTTTTATTGTTAGGTGACAAAATATTGTTGAAGTCACCTAACAGCAGCCATGGTATATTGACATTATGAGATTCAATGACCAAATCCAACCATAACTTTTCTCTATCACTTAAGAAGTTGCTCGCATAAATAACAGAAAATCTACATTCGAAACCTCCAGTATTTTCCGCTTTAAAAGAAATGTGTTGGTACGATAAACTTTCGACAGAGATTTTCCAAATATTAGAATCCCAAAGTAGGAGAATTCTTCCTTTTGTACCAGTGCTATTATTATCCACTACTTTCCATTTATTGAGCAATTTTATTTTGAGCTTGTCTATCATATCATTGCTAAGCTTATTTTCCAAAAGGCCAATCAAGGATGGCCTACACTTGTTAAGGAACTTAAATACTTCAAACTGTTTATTATCGGCATTTAGTCCCCTAACGTTCCATGCGACAATGGTCATTTAATCGTACTCTGGCTCCTTGTCGAAACATTAGGAGGAGCGGTTGTGATAGATAGATTAATTTCTTCTTGATGTTTTTGTAAGCATTATCCATTTCTTCCAACAACTTTTGGTTTTTTCGATGTTTTGTGACACGTCCAATTCTTTTTCAGGTTTGCTGGGTTGCTTCTCCTCTGCAGAAATGAGGTTATCAATTAAGTTTTCCTCTTCGGAGTCTTCCCAGTCTTCTACAAATCCTTCTGCATTGTCAGGTGAACCATCTTCTTTTTGAACATCTGCTGCCATGTGAGGATGCTGTGGGTCAGCAGTCATCCGTTCTGACGTTGCATTAGTATTAATATTGTTCAATAGTGTAGTAGGATTGTCCGAACTCATGTGCTGTATATTTCCTGCAATGACATTAGTACCTGTAATCTTATTTGATTCATCCCGGTTCTCAGTTATAGTATTTGCATCTGGTTCGTCGCCAATGTCTATAGGCACGGTATTTGTTTTTTTATTTGCACTATCGCTCTCATGGCTGTTGTCATTAATGTTTACCTCATCAGGTTTCTCAGCTGACATATCTACAAAATCGTGATTTACTGATAGGTCTGCCTGGTTTTCATTTAGTACTTTCTCAGCAGTATCCGTTGGTCCACCAGTCTTTGGCACCCATTTTTTATTCGTTTTAATTTTACATTGTGCGTGAGAATGACCAAAAACTTCACATACATTACAACGAAGTGGTTTGTATAGGTAGTCGACTCGTACTTTCAATTCTTCACCGGTGTGTAATAAAACTTCAACCTCGTTCGGGAAGTCAGAACTAGCATCAATTTCGATCAAAATTTTCGCAAACGCAACCCTGGATTCGTCAGCAGTTATTTTATCCATCTTAATGGGTCTGCCAATTACACTAGCAATTGCACTCAGTGCTTCCCTATCCCATAATTCCAATTCTAAATTAGAGAACTTAACCCATAGCGGCATCGAGGACAGCAGGTCCTTTCTAAATCTCATCCCCATACTCCATTTCTTAAGAATAATGATTCTATTATCAAATAAGTATGGTCCCCCTTGTAAAATTCTATCACAGTCTGTGCTGCTATCAAATCGAATAATAAAAAAACCGTTTTCTCTTGATAACAGTTGAAAATTTCCGGTCGGTTTCCACATTCGATCAACATAGTTTTTCAGATGGATGTGGTACGGTTTAGTGCCAAACACATAAAATATAATTGAATTTCTCCATTTACTTGTAGATCTATTGGCTGCCATTTCAGTTACCACCGCCTTCTTCTTCATGTTAACTATCTTAGGCGGAATAAAACTCAGATCCACGTAGTCCTCTTGTTGTTGCCCTATTCCACCAACTGTCGCCTGCTTCCATGATTTTGCCCCTCCAGCAGCAAGATCCGCCTGAATTGATTTCCAATCTAAGCCTTTCTTCCCTCGATAATTACGTTGGATCTGGCGATTGGCAGGTACGGATCGAGCAGTCGCTCCCCCCGCAGTCTGCAATCGTGGATGACGATCCGACGCAGCAGAATTTTGAGGATCTGATCCTCCGTCATTCCTCAGATCAAGACGTGTTTTGTTGCTAGGGAAGGATACCCTAGAAGCTTTACCCCCTTTTCCAACCGACACCCATTCAGTTGCCTCCATGTCATCAGCTGTATCATCGGATTGCACCACTTCCTTACCCGGCCTCCGATCTGGAGGTCGCCCTGATTCAGTTGTTACGTTGGAATTGTCATGCGTGAGATTTGTGGTCGCCATTGTATTATTTAATATTCATTCATAACACCGCGCTCTTCATTTGGTTGTATTATTTAATATTCATTCATATTTAAATGTCTTTTGACCTATTTATTCATTTGGTTGTATTTTATTTTTTATTATTTATTAGATAATGGATACCGCAGAAATCCTACTCATTTTAGTCTCAAACATAAGTCGTTGTATATTCATTTTGATATGTCATTGTATGTTTATTTTGATCTTGACATAAGTCATTTCCAAACTTTTTCCAGTTTCATTTTAACTCATTTTACAACCCAATAGTAGGTGTTGGATGTTGGCTGGGAGTTGAATAAATTTCACTTTTTAGTTCTTTGCAACATTATCATTAATTCAATACTGCCGATCAATGGTTACTTTAGCCTAAAACTTTCCTTCTGTCCTAAACTATAATGTTAAATGAAATGGCCTTTGAGCCTTTTATGATAACCTTTCATGAAACAGCTTTCGCAACCGTTCCATTGTATGTTCACTTATTGATTTGGACATTGTGAATTATGTGTTATAACAGCTCAAGATTTAGTTGGTTGATTGTTTGACATATTGTCTTGATCTTAAGTTTATAATGCTAAATTAATAGTCATCCATCTTTCCATTTTTTGGATCATTTTACCCATGTTTATGGTACAGATAAAGCAATATATAAGAATTGCCAACGAAACAAACTCTTAACTCTATGCGTTTCGACATTCATGTTTTATGCAGTAATTAATTACAATTTCAACCTGGTAAATAAATTTCGTCCAACAACTGAAAACGTCACATGACTTATATTTCATTTTTATGAGTTATAACTTAATTATGCTTCTCCTACAGTAAACAAGCCTTTATATAGTTCATTTATTGGTAGGGTCATTTTGGTTTTGTTCGGTTTTTATTATAACTATTATAAAGATATTTAAAATTTAAATAAAACAGTTGCTAACTTGCTCCTATTGAATCATGGTCTCTTTTTTCATGGTTAGAGCTGTAACCCATGCTATGGACCAACGCTTTACTGCTTTCGTATTTCACCATCACCACAACGCATTTGCTGCTTTCCTTTTACTGATGTTAAAATTTCCTTTCACCTTTTCAACATACATATGTTGGTAAGCATTCAATCCTACTACATATACTTGATATGGATTATGTACTAATTTTAATATTTATATTTGATATTGTTTTAAAGTTCCTAATTCCTTTTTGAAAATAACCCAGACATTCAAGCATGATTGACCTCAACATATAATTTTTTGTTTTCGATTTTCATATGTTAATGAGGTAGATAATCATGAAAAGACCTCATTTTTGGATTAGATTTCCATTTATATCATTACTAAATTGAAAGACAGATTGTGGAAGAGCTTAGCAGGCATCTGGATGTATTTGTATTTGGATTTGGATTTTCAGTTGACACCACTGTTCTTAAAATTTTGGAGACGCAGCCTTGGTAGCTTGATGTATATTGATATTAACAACTAATCTTTATGCTCGATATCTTACATTCTATTATTTACATAAATATAGTTAACATCAATCTATGAGGAATTTCCAATCTGATTAATAGCATAAATATAAAAAAATTCTTCGGTTTGAAGTAACATTTTAATTGAGCGTATTATATATACTATTGAATTTTATTGTTCAGCAATTACTATTGTTTAATTGGGGTTGAATAAGGTAAGAACAATAATTTCCCCTCTTTTTTCTAAATGACTACTCAACTTATACCACAATAGTGGGTAGTTAGTTTAACAGCTACATATACATAGCTACAAAACACTACTGAACATTGCACTATTGAGCATTGACCAAACCAGAAAAACTAAGTCTTATGCATCGTTTATTAGTATGTCGTTATAATGCTAGAAATTTCATATTGATCGATTTTGACTTTTTAAGTTCCTTATACAACACTAACGTCATTTTATTTTATGGACTAGCTTGAGCCTTGCATTTATGTTCGACAGCATCAATAAATAACATGCTTGACTATTTTATATTTTACTTCTTTCTGGGTGCTACCATTGTTTGTCTGGACTAAAAAGTAAATGATACTAGAGGACAATTTTGTGGAAAAAAATATGACCCAACTTAGCATATGTCGAGACACTGAAACTTCCTAAAATCAGGACATCTTTCAATGAAGATCTGTCAAGGATCTATGCTTTAATGCAACTCATGTTTCGTATATCTTCTCCAAACCGAGGATGCTTTATACAAGTAATACAATTATTTTTATTTCATTTTATACAGGTAATCTATCTATGTTTTAATACACATTACATTGATTATTGGAATTTAAAAAGTTTAAAGATTTTGAGTTGCTTGGCTGAAGCTGTTATTTTGATTGCAAACCTGTTGAAATATAATTGATGTTTCATGTTTAATAAAGATAGTCTCCTTTTATGAATTAATTCAGAAAAAGCCAGTTCATTTGTATGAGTTAATCAAAGCCAATTTCACTTTTATCCAAAATTCATGTTAATGGTTCCTCTGTTTTCATGACTAGGCAAAGGCATCAAAAAATTTCCCCCCATTCCTCATTTTTGAGAAACGCACCGTGAGAGTCATTTGATGCTTAAAGGTTATGTTTTTGTTATAAATTATCAACATTTGGGTTTAGTTTAATTCCGTGGAAGAGGATATTTATTTTGGATCAATTTCATTTGCGTTGTAATGCGTTACATATTCATAATTTCCACTGTGATTGAGAATTTATGTTATTAGGTTTTAAAGAGAAAATAAACAAATATAGTTTCATGATCTCCTCTCAAAAGGTTTCATAAATGTTTGATTTATTTACATTGCTTCCATAATGCATGTAAAGGATAAATGTTGCACGGTACTAGAGAAGGAAAATTATTGGAAATATTGGTTCTTATCTTCTTGTGTTTGCTGTACATGGGCTACGGCCCAATACTCTATTCTATATTAAACATTAAGCCTTTGTAACACCCCTTGTATGCAAATATAAATACAAAGGGGAAAACCGAAGTACTTATCATTTAGTAAATAGAAAAATAAGAGACATAATATTGTAACGTTCTTCTGTTTCAAATAATATGGTATCAGAGCTACTCGCCAGACGGCTGCATTCATTGTTCAGAAATCTCGATTGAACAAAGAAGTGTATAGTGTCAGAAGCCTCCTCAGGAAAATTTCATCATCGGAGGGTTTACCTTTCTCGGTGATCAAGGTGATCAGTTCATCAGTTCTTGTTTCAGTTCTTGACGTGCCTCGTGGAATCCGATTCAGAATCTTCATCTTCCACCGGCTACAAGACTGTCATTTCAATTCTTGGCATCATCTTTAGCACTGACATCATCAGTGCATTTCTGTCCACCGTTCCCCGCATTTATTTCCTACTGGCTGCAGTTGTTACTGCCTCGCCAAGTAATTTCCTGTTTCTCTTTTTCATCAAGAACCGGCATCTTTTTCATCAAGAACCGGCATTTCAAGCATTCTTGAATCACCATGGCTCGTGATGATGAAAGATCCAGCGCTGTATCCTCTACGATTCCACCAAACCCACCTGCTCCGATCAGCCTTGACCTAATAAAACCAAAAAGCGGAGTTATAACCATACCATTAGATGAATACAACTACATCCTATGGAAATATCAAGTCGAAACTGCATTAAAGGGGTATGGCTTAATTGACTTTGTCAAAGGAACAATCAATGTACCTGCCATGATGATTCTAAATCAAGATAACACCACCAGTATTAACCCTGATTACATAAAATACCAGAAACAAGATAACTTGCTTTCGTCTTGGTTACTTTCTTCAATAAGCGCAAGTCTATTATCACAAATAGTGGGGTGTAACACTTCACATGAAATATGGTCATCGATAGAATAAATATTTAATTCTCAATCATCGGCTAGGATCATGCACTACAGGAGATAACTTCAGAATTCTAGGAAAGAAGAGATGACAATGAGGGACTATCTAACCAAGATCAAGGGTCTTTGTGATAAACTAAAGGCTGTGGGTCACCCTATTTCAGACAGTGAACAAGTCCTTATCATAACTAACGGGTTGGATGAAGAGTATGAATCTCTGGTTATGTTTCTTGCCACCCAACAAAAATTACCAGACCTACAGTTCGTACACTCTGCTCTCCTTGCTCATGAAGGCAGAGTGGATCAAAGAAAGGCTTTAAAAGGCGAATTCTCTACAAATTATGCAGCGGCATCCAAAAACAAGGGTCTAACCAAGCAAGGCAACAGTCAAAACAAGCCAGAAAATACTTACCAGGGTACTGGTCAAGCGCAAAGAGGTCGCGGCAGGGGAAGGTCGAACTACAACAACAGAATAAAGTGTCAAATCTGTGATAAGCCTGGGCACACAGCCAACAGATGCTATTTCCGGTTCAACACTGAAGTCAACAACCAACCAAGGAATCAAGGCAATCAAAGAGGGGCCAATGCTAACCTAGCTCAAGTAAACAATCAAAGCAGGAACAACAGTGACAGTGCCAGGGGACAAAGTAATGGCAGTGATGATAACATGACGAATGAAGACACTATTAATGATGACTGGTTTCCAGATTCAGGTGCTACCAACCATATTACTAATAATTTACAAAATTTGAATCTTGGCAACAAGAACTACTCAGGTACGCATTCTTTACACATGTGCAATGGTGAAACCATTAGTATCACACATATTGGCAATGGCACTATAAATGGAAAAAGACAAATGTACTTGAACAATTTATTAAGAGTGCCAGATGTTAAAAGAAACCTATTAAGTGTGTCACAATTTGCCAATGACAATCAGGTATACTTTGAGTTTCACCCTAAATCTTGTCTAGTCAAAGATTTACTGAGTAAAGAAATATTATTACAGGGTAGGTTGGATCACGGCTTATACAGATTCTCTCCTATGAAGTCTGGAATTTTATTCAATACCGGGAGACATTGTAATAATGTTGACAGTAGTAATGCTTGTAATAAAAACATTGATGTGATCAATTTATGGCACTGCAAGTTGGGACGTCCCAATTTTAATACTGTAAAACGTTTCTTAGATGATAATAATATTTCCTATAAGAATTTGCCTGTTCCACAATTATGCACACCTTGTTAGCTTGGCAAAAGCCATGAATTACCTTTTAGTGATTCCTTAAATAACTATGAGAGGCCACTTGAGTTGATAGCTGCTGATCTATGGGGTCCGGCACCATTAAATTCATGTAGTGGACACAGGTATTATCTCTCCATAGTTGATGCTCACTCCAGATATACTTGGATATTTTTTCTCAAAGCAAAATCAGAAACATGTGAGGCAATAATACAATTTGTTACACAGGTTGAAAATCAATTAAACAACCGTGTCAAAGTTGTACAAACAGATGGTGGCACAGAATTCAAATCACTTAACCATTTTTTCAATAAAAAGGGCATTTGCCATAGAACTACCTGTGCCTACACATCTGAACAAAATGGTTTAGTGGAAAGGAAGCATAGGCACATCGTAGAAACCGGCTTAACACTCCTGTCTCAAGCCTCGTTACCAATGAAATATTGGACAGATGCATTTGAGACTGTAGTGTATTTGATAAATAGATTGCCTACTAAAGTATTAAATTACATGTGTCCACATGAAAAATTACTTGGACGCAAACCAGACTACAAAAATTTAAGGATATTCGGTTTCCTATGTTTCCCGTGCCTTAGACCATATAACAATCATAAGCTGAACCTAAGGTCAAGCCCTTGTACTTTTCTGGGTTACGCCAACAATCAGAAAGGGTACAAGTGCTTAGACAAAAAAGAAAAAATTATTATTTCTAGACACGTTATGTTTAATGAGAGTGTTTTTCCATATGCAGATTATAGCAATAACATCAAATATAAGGAAAAACATGACACCAGAATAATTCTACCCGATGTGCCAACAATATCAGAATGGTCTGACATTGCCAACAAATCAAGTCAAGATCAGATTGATGACAATAAATCAGTCGCTAGTACAAAATCAGGGTACAGTACAGATAACACTGATGAACAAGAAGATGAACCCCAAATTCAGTTTCCTACACCTCAGAGTGGCAGATCAGGGAATCAGGATAATGACAACAATCAAGAGGTGGAACAATTACAGCCAGCTACTACGACACAACACCCTATGATCACAAGATCAAAAATGGGTATCTTCAAACCAAAGGTCTACAATGCAAGCATGTACAACACAGAACCACACACATATGAAGAGGCTGTCAAACATGAACATTGGAGAAAAGCTATGGACATAGAGTTCAATGCACTCATTAATAACCAAACATGGAGTATTGTAGAAAAAACTCATCATAGAAATATAGTGGGATGTAAATGGACTTATAAAATCAAAAGGAATAGTGATGGAAGCATATCTAAATATAAGGCCAGGTTGATGGCTAAGGGATACTCTCAGCAATATGGCTTTGACTTCACTGAGACATTCTCACCGGTTGTTAAACCCACAACATTTCGTATCATGTTGTGCATTGCTCTAAACAAGAATTGGAGGATCAGACAATTGGATGTTCAAAATGCTTTTTTGAATGGCGAACTACGTGAAGAAGTGTATATGCAGTTGCCAGTTGGGTACTATGAGAACTTAAACAAAGACAAAGTCTGCAGGTTACACAAAGCTATCTATGGGCTAAAACAGGCCTCAAGAGCCTGGTATGACAAGCTAAAGGTAACATTGAACAGACTGGGGTTTAAAGCAACGAAGTCTGACAACTCATTATACATAAAGATGCAGAACAATGACACTACTTATGTACTCGTATACGTTGATGACATACTAGTCACTGGCAACAATAATTCAGCCATTAACGGTGTCATACATCAGCTTGACAAAAGTTTTGCTATAAAAGACATGGGTGAGCTAAACTATTTTTTGGGCATTCAAATTAGCAGAAAGAGCAACACATAATTATTTCTATCACAGAAAGGATACATTAATGATATACTCGCACGAGCTAGCATGCATGAGGACAAATCTCTACCAACTCCAATGGTGAGTAACTTACAACTTTCTAAACATAAAGGAGAAACAGTGGATAATGTGAAACTGTATAGAAGTGTCGTCGGGGCTCTACAATATGTGACGATTACTAGGCCCGATATAAGTTACAGTGTGAATAAAGTATGCCAACACATGCAAAATCCTTCAAATGAACATTGGAAAGCAGTTAAGCGAATACTAAGATACTTAAGAGGCACTGTTAACTATGGATTAAATTTCAAAGCGAGTAGAGAGTTAAACCTGCAAGCTTACAGCGATGCTGACTGGGCTAATAACCCAGATGACCGCAGATCCATATCTGGTTATTGCGTCTTCCTCGGAGAGAACCCCATTTCCTGGTGTACGAAGAAGCAAAACACCATTTCACGCTCAAGCACTGAAGCAGAATATCGCTGCATCGCAAGTACCACAGCCGAAATCGTATGGATTAAAGCCCTAATGTCGGAACTAGGGTTTGCTCTCTCGAGAAGGCCAGTTATATGGTGCGACAATCTCAGCGCCATTTCCCACTCAAATAACCCAACTCAACACTCACGAACGAAGCATATTGAAATAGATTTACACTTCGTTCGTGAGAAAACAGAAAAAGGAGAATTGACAATCAAGCATGTTCCAGCCTACTTCCAGAAAGCTGACGTGTTGACTAAAGCATTATCGTTTAAGAACTTCGATAGATTGAGAAGAGAATTGAAGGTAGAGAAGGAAGACGGCGGCATGGAAGAAGATAAAAACCCTAGCTCAAATTGAGTCGGGGTATTGGAAATATTGGTTCTTATCTTCTTGTGTTTGCTGTACATGGGCTACGGCCCAATACTCTATTCTATATTAAACATTAAGCCTTTGTAACACCCCTTGTATGCAAATATAAATACAAAGGGGAAAACCGAAGTACTTATCATTTAGTAAATAGAAAAATAAGAGACATAATATTGTAACGTTCTTCTGTTTCAAATAATAAAAATGAAGTAAATATTGACGTCAAGTCTGGCTACTATTGGGTAGATGGAGGTAAGCTTTTGTTATATTTTTTCTTGAATGTTAAATTTAACAAAGACAGTGAGTTCAGTTAACATGGAAAGAACATAAGTGCTCGATTAATGTGTTATTAATTATCACCTAATATGATTTTACCTACTATACCATCCTTACAAAATATCATAAGTCAACCGCTAATCCGATGTAATTCGTATACAATACAATACATTGCTGATGCTATCCATACAACATCAATGAATCTACACCCATTGTATGACATTCCAAAAATTATATGTAGGATCGCCTTAAATCCACATTCAAGATAAGTCCTTGGATCTATTACATTATAATTTTTATAATGTTTATTTCAACTACTTGAGATGGAGGTAAAAGAGCAATATAAAAAGTATATTGGGACTACTGATAAAAAATACACCTTCATGTTCATGACAACATTTGCTACTTTCAACAACCTTGAAGTATTATTGCAGTAAATAAATTTTATCAAAAAATTAGGTGCGATGGATATCTGTTGGGAAAGAAAGCTATCAACGGCAGTGGTATCATACACTATGAAAATATATAAGTGCTCTATAAAATATCAAGAGATTTTATTTTGAGCCAATGCACGAAGTTTAGTCTTTGCAGAAAGGCAAATACGGGGGGAAAGTTACTGATTTTGTCCCTTGACAAGATTTATCTAACATGAGAATAAACATGTACACAGGACACAAAAATGACCACTATTTAAAATTATGTATGGGGGGAAATTGTCTGATAAAAACTAGGATAAAATAGTGAACTTTATTTACATTCTTCTTACGCACTTTTAATACATGGTAACTTGAGATGTACAAAGACATGATAGACTTTGATTCAATAACATTTTATATTATTCCGAATAGAATAGCTGGAAAAGAAATTTAAATAATTATGTGAACCACGCGGTTCAAATCATAAATAGTGTTTTTTAATTTGCGGGGGGTGTTTAAAGCACTTGAGAACATAATAAATGAATGGACTAAACTTTTGTGATAATAATCACTATTAGTTGTGCCGCAACAATTGCTTAAGAATACCGACTTAGATGCTTTTTCAATGTACCATACATACTTGCCTACCTGATGAACGAACCTACTTTACAAATTACAGCTTAAACTGGAACCAACTTTTCACTACTGGGTCTGGATAATCTCAAACGACTACTGAGCATTGCACACCAAGCATTGCTTAACAGCTACAGAACGGAAATACACAACCAAGGCTCTCTAAGGAAATAGCGAGTTGAATTTGGATTAGCAGCCGAACAGGCAACGAGGACAATTGCAGCCTACCAAATATCACTGAGCATTACTCGGCAAGCTAAAGTAGATTCAAAGCAAATAGAGATCCAAGCTTTAATTATTGTTATCAATCTGCATCTTTTTCCCCTTTTTAATATAAAAATAAATTTGTCTACAGGCCATATGCCATGTGTACATTACAAATGTTTACTTATTATGTAACACAATTATGTGTTGAGATTGCATGTTTATAGATATTTAAGTCCATAGGGTTGTCCTCTGATCATTATGAATCTGTGCAAACGAAATTTTCATTCATATCAAATAGAAATATAGCAGATCACGAATACATGTTATTTCTGAGTCTGACAACAAATTCTGGAATTGGTGGGGTTATATGCTGCCTTCTTATTTTTATTTATGGAGGTATATATGCCTGTTACATTTGCACTAAATCTGTCAGTAAATTATGCAGCTCTGATAACTTCTAAAATCTACGCACCTTTTAAGGAGCTGTGTTACAAAAGAGACGTCACATGACTTACATTATTGTTAAACTTGAGAAGTATTGCATTGTTTTATCAATAGTTTGACGAACAACCGTGTGCATAGCAAGGGTTTGTTGTATACTTGATAAGTTCACACAAATCATTGCAAGGTCAGTTAATAAAATATTTTACATTTTTTTCAATGCAACCTTAAAGCAGCAAGCCGTGTGCGTAGCACGGGTTCGTACTAGTTTTTATTGTATAAATGAACTAAATAAAATATTCATGTGTTGAATGAAATATTTTATCGTTAAAAATATAATTTTTAACGTATATATGAACACCTAAAAATTCTCCTGAAATGAAAATAAATATTCATTTACAAATCGGACTATTTGTTTATGTACACTCATTTGACTGATATTGATTGGGACGATATATTTTACACATCGCCCAACTGCACAAATAAAATATGTGTGTGTTGATTGAAACCCCACACGGGAATTTGGATGATATTTGACATACACTAATCCCAATTTTTTAGTTGTATGTCTATCGATTGGTTGACAGACTGTAAGCATTAATTATTTATATTTAATGCTTATGCAATGTAGAATGCACTCTGAATGACGGATGATTATTTATCATTGTTGTTGTATACAAGTGTTGTATGAAATCCATATAAATAACATTATATGGTAATTGCCTGTCTGATTCCAATTCGAAACGGACGAATATTTTAAAGTAAGGAATATTTTAAAATAATATTCAATAAATGATTAAAATCTGATTTGGTGTCCGATTTTGGATGGACACGGAAATATTGAAATGTGTAAAGCCATATTGATTTGATATGCGCCATTTGGACGCGAACGATATTTACATCAATTTTATTCATTTTTATAATGAATTTCAAAAAGAGAAATGATTTCAAAATCTGATATTTTGAAAATATTATCATCTAAATATTATACTGATAAGGAGTACTCAATTTTGATTTAAAACTGAAAATGAAGTTGTTATCGTTTTAAAAACGAATTTATAACAATTTATAAAATACGTTTTAAATGAAAATCGACAATATATATATATATATAATATATATAATATATATAATATATATATCATATATAATATATATATATATCATATATATTTAATGGCCTGAATAGAACGCCCCGCGCAGCGACCGTTCGCGAATTTCGACCATTGACTTCGAATTAACATTACGGGAGATCTATATAATACATATATTATATAGATACTCTATATATAATATATATAATGTATATATTATATATATTTAATGGCCTAAATAGAACGCGTCGCGCAGCGACCGTTCCCGAATTTCCACCATTGACTTCGAATTGACATTACGGGAGATCTGACCATCGGATTCTCCTAAAACCGGAACTGTTGGGTTCGTATCGAAAATATCTTTCCAACGAACATAAGAGATTTGAAATCTAATGGTTATATTTGGAATTATGTCCAAATCAAATTTGGAAAAGGTCGCTGTAAGTGCAGTTCGATGACCGTTTATGGAAATCGATTGAAAGGGCCTTAATAAAATTATGAAAAATATTAATAATTTGTGTAAAATCACAATAAATGATTTGGAAAGAATTTGGATGAAAAATTCCATATTTGAAAAGATAAAAATATATTTTTATCAAAATTAACTAGTTATTAACTAGAATAATAATCCAATATTTTTAAAGAAATAAATTGGATTTGAAATGGTTTTAAAAATAACCAGAATTTTCCAATGAATAAATTGGAATGGATTGGAATGGAAATAATCTTCGAAATATTTCGATATTGGATTATGTGGTTATACGGATATTGTTATGGGAATTTGGAAGATACAGATATCGTTATTCCCAATACGATATCCGTTAGTTTCAGAATTTGATATTGAACATAAGCCGATATAATTTCTATCCAGAGCCTTGTATTTAATATTAAAATTTATTTTGGGTTTGTCGTGAATGGTGTCTTAAATAACACTATTCTTAAAACCAGTTGAGAAAAGAATAAATCTTTTAATTAAGGTTTAGTGAAGTTTTCAAATTAATTAATATTTAACTGGAATTGAATAAAAGAATTGGATTTGGGTTTGTCATGGATGGTGTTTTAAATAACACTGTTCTTAAACCCCCTATGAGACGAATAAATCTTTTAATTAAGATTATTAGAGGTTCCAATTATATTTGGTAATTGGAATAAAATGGAATGCGAATTAGGTTTATTGTGAACTGTGTTTTTAATGACATTCATTCTTTAACCCGATTAGCAGTGAAATGTGATTTGGAATTTATAAATCTTTTTATTAAGATTTAATGGAAATTTTCCAAAGTAAAGTTTTCCAATTTAATATATTAAGTGGAATTAAATGGAATTCGATTTGGTAATAATCGAAGTGAACTTCTGTGGAGGAAGACTATTAATATATATGGAATTTGAAAGGCTTTGTCGTTGTTCCATTTATATTATTAGTCGGATACGGAAACTGATATCGATTATATATTGATCTGTTTTCCGTGAAGATTCCATTATTAATAGAATGTGATTTTGGGTTAATCGTGAATTGTGTTTTAAATGACATTGGTTCTTTAACCCAGTTAAAGACAGGATTACATGTCTAACACTGTATTTTGAACTGTATTGCTGATCTCTACTAAATATATATCTGTTTGGTGGCGGAGAATTTATTCTCTTGCTTAACACCCTTCTTTAAGACGTACGAGCTTAGAGGTTATATTTCGGTAAAAATCAATGGTACGGTGTAGATTGTCGATGCGGCATGTTTGATTTCCCAAAGTTAAATAATCATTAATAATGATTTTTGGGAAGATTAAAACTAAGTGGATTTTAATGAATCTTTAATAGATTGAAAAGTGAATATGATAATTTAAAATTATCAAATTTGGGAAATGATCGAGAATGAAGTATCACCAGTTTTGCTCCAAGCGATAGTTAAATCTTTAATTAGATTTGAACGTGAAATGGTAATTAATTTTACCGATAAAACTGTGGTGTTAGATATGGAGTATTACCAGTTTTGCTCGACGGGATGAGTAGGTTGGGATTAGAAAATAAAATAAATGATTTCTTCGGTAAGGTTCGCTAATCCCGACTAGTTTGGAAAACCTTAATTTGGTTTAAATTGTGAAAAAAATATTTGAATAAAAGAATATTTTGGATTGGAATGAGGCATATGTTGTGTTTTTATAGCACTTGTTTATAAGATACGCGAGTTATTCGGGAAGACCGGGTTTATCCCATTCTGAATAATTGATACGACGATAAGTCGATGATGAAGACGGTGGTTGAAGACCGGAGATCTTCACATCGTTTGGATGATTGCTGATGTCTTGATTGGGCTATACAACCGAGACAAGGTAATAAGTGGTGATCGTCCAGACATACTTGGAGATCGACCGGATATGCGAGGACCTCTCTCCTGTATTGGACATATGGGACGAGGAATAAGGTGCCTTCGGTTTTGTTCAGACCCAGAACGAACTAATAAATGGATGTGTGTCTAACATTGGATTTTATTCCGTTTTGATTGATTTATATTAAATATATATATGTTTGGCGGCGGAGAATTTATTCTCTTGCTTAACGCCCTTCTCTGAGACATACGAGCTCAGAGGTTATATATCGATAGACATCAGTCGCATGGTGTGAATTGCCTGTGTGGCATGCAGAAATGCAGTGATCAAGGCTTCTGTTGAAAAGCAGAATCTTGTGGTTGATGATCAAAGTACGGACTTAGATGTCATAGCTTTGTGTTTAGAGTTAATTCGCGAGCCTCACACCTCGTTATGAGTCAAAAACGGGATCGTGAATGCAGGGAGCGCACGACGTTTCCTTCTAGCTATGGGTGGTGTCATGGTATGGAGACCAGACATTTATTTATTTTTACCTTTGTGGATGATGGATTGTGAGGCGCCTTAGATATATCGGTTACTACGGAGTCGATGGATTGGTCTGATAGGACCGGGAAACATGTGTTCAGGAATAACCAATCCTCAAATGTAAGAGAGGACCGGCCCTGAAGCATCACAAGGTTGCCTAGAGTGTGTAATCCTAAGGCATTGCTAGAGTGTCTCGAAGCCGGCGAGGAGATGATCCCTTGCCTCGACTCATGACGGAAATCCAATTTCCAATATGTGACATTTCGATTTTGATTGTAGAGCCTAGTATGGTGACATGATATATAGTACCAATGTCGTCTATGATTGATACATTTGTATTTGAAGTTGTTTTATACACTATGCACTTATAATAGTATCAAATGATTTTTGTTTTAAACGTACCAAGCATGTTTGGCTATTATAAGGGAAAACTCTATCCTCTGGCTTGCATTGCATTGTGTGATGGGACCTGAGTCTTATAATAGCTTCATTTTTCGAATAGCATTGCGTTATTTATAAACTGTTTTATGCATTGGTATTCTTGAGAGAAAACCCGTTCCGTATTATACGGCATGGTCCCTTGATTTACACTATTTTTAAAATAAAGCTTTAAGTAACTGTTTTAGTTCTCACACCAGTCACATGACTGACCTGGAGTTTATTGTTTTAACCTAAACTCTGGGTGCCCATATTTTCCACACGGGCAGCTAGTAGTTTTGGTTTTGTAGATATTATATTTACAGGATCCTGGTTTACAGCTGGAGCGATATTCAGGAAGCTCTGTATACGTGTATCTCTTTCAAATGTGTTATGTATTATTTTTCCGCTGCTATGTAATGTATTTTAATCTCTGATATTTTTCTGATGTATAATATTTATTCATACTCTGTTATATTCTTGTACTCTGATGTAATTGTTATAATAGCAATGAAATATTCTTCTGTTTGTGTTCTGATTTGTCGTGTTCTCAACTCAATCCGGGCTTTCCCTTACTGGTGAGTTCAGGTCGTTTCATTTGTGATATACTCTTCGATATGTACTTCAACAAGCCCACTGCAAAAGACGTCTGCGATTCATTGGAAGCAAAGTATCTTATGGAGGACGCAACTAGTAAGAAATTTCTAGCTACTAAATTTTTTAATTACAAAATGACTGATGATCATCCAGTTGTAGAGAAATTCAATGATATCATGCACATACTTAACCAATTCATTCAACATAAATTAAATATGGATGAGGAGATTAAGGTCTCATCGATAATAGACAAATTACCCCCTTCTTGGAAAGATCAAAGGAAACTATTGAAACACAAGAAGGAGGATATAAGTCTAGATGGCCTTGCATAGTATTTGCAAGTTGAACAACAACTGAGATAGAAAGATGCTCAAGATGAAATAGTCGTTGATACATCAAAAGTCCATATGGTGGAGGAAAAGAAAGCAAACAATGTTTCGAATAACTCTTCCAATAAGAAGAGAAAAGGGCAAAACAACAATAATTCCCAGAATAAGAAAAGCAAAAATTGTTGCTACTTTTGTGGTAAACCAGGACATTTCAAAAAATATTGTCGCTTCTGGAAAAAGAAACAACAATCTAAAAAAGAAAAGTTTGCAGCAGTCATATAAGAAGTGAATATGATTGAACAAGACAATTCTTAGTAGATCGATTCTGGTGCTACTAAGCATATCTGCGTAGACAAGAATCCATTCAAGAAACTGGAACCAACCAAAGATGAAGATTACCTATACACGGGAAATTGAGCAAAGGTGGAGGTCAAAGGGAAGGAGACCGTGGATTTGGAATTCACATCTGGAAAAGTTTTGACTTTAAATGATGTATATTATGTACTTGAAATTAGGAATATTATTGTTTTAGGAAGTCTTCTTAATAAGTTTGGTTTCAAATAAGTCTTTGAGTCAGACAAATATGTATTGACCAAAGGTGGTGTGTTTGTAGGAAAAGGGTACATGTGTGATGGTAGTTTAAACTGAATGTTGGTATTAATAAAAGTATGAATTTTTCTTACATTGTTGACTCAATTTCATTATGGCACAATAGATTAGGACATGTTAATCATAAACGTATGATTGATATGATATCATAAAATCTGATTCCCAAACACCAAAATGATATGCTAGATAAGTGTAGGATATGTTCTTTAACAAAGATCACTAGAAAACCATTTCCTAATAAAGCGGAAAGTGCAAAAAAATTGTTACAACTTATTCATAGTGATGTATGTGATATGCATAGTACTCCTACTAGAGGTGGAAAGAAACATTTTGTCATGTTTATAGATGATTACTCAAAATATTGTTATGTTCATCTTATGCATGCTAAAAGTGAAGTGTTAAATTCATTTATGTCATACAAAACTGAAGTAGAAAACCAATGTGATGCTAAAATAAAAACACTTATATCTGATAGGGGAGGCGAGTATCAATTTCCTGAATACTGTGAATCAGTAGGAATTATACATGAAACATCTATTGCTTATACTCTACAACAAAATGGAGTGGCTGAAAGGAAAAATAGAACTCTTACCAAAATGGTAAATGCAATGTTGTGTAATTCTTGACTGAATACTAGTTTCTGGGGTGAAGCTTTAATTACCGCATGTTATATTCTGAATAGAATACCTTATAAGAAAAGTAATGTCACTCCTTACGAACTTTGGAAGAAAATAAAACCAAATCTTGATTATTATCAAGTTTGGGGATGTAGAGCAAATGTCTGATTACGTGAATCAAAAATAAGGAAATTGGCACAAAAGGCTATCGAGTGCATATTCTTAGGATATGCTCAACATAGCAAAGGATAAAGGTTTCTAGTAACAGATCCTAATAGCTCTATTGAAGTGAATACAGCAATAGAATCAACGGATGTAGTGTTTTATGAGAATAGATTCAGATCTATTCAAAATAAACTGATTCATGAAACGGTGGAGGTCAATACACCTATTAATGAAATGGTGGAGGTTAATGAACCAACTATTGAATCTGTAGAAAACACTGATGGAAATAACGACGAAAATGGTGATCCTCTTAGGAGAAGTAAACGAAGAAGGATAGAAAAATCTTTCGGACCAGACTTCGTTGTATATTTGGTTGAAGGGTCTAGAAATAATGTAGAGCATTAATTAATGATATCAACAAATATAGAATCTGATCCTTTAACATATAATGAGGCAGTGAAATCTTAAGATTCATCATTTTGGCAAGAAGCCATAAATGATGAAATGGATTCTATTATAGGAAATAAAACTTGGAAAATAGTAGATTTACCTCCTGGTTCTAAACCAATAGGATGTAAATGGATATTTAAGAAAATTTAAAAGCAGATGGCACAATCGAAAAATTTAAAGCAAGATTAGTTGCCAAAGGATTCACACAGAAAGAAGGAATAGATTATTTTGATACATATGCCCCAGTTGCAAGAATTTCAACTATTAGGACTTTAATTGCATTAGCTTCTATATATAGTTTTGAAATTCATCAAATGGACGACTACATTTCTAAATGGAGAACTTGATGAAGAGATATATATGTATCAACTAGAAGGCTTTGTAATGCCTAGACAAGAGCATAAAGTATGTAAACTTGTCAAATCACTTTATGGTCTCAAACAAGCACCAAAGCAATGGCATGAAAAGTTTGATGAAACTATTGTATCTAATGCCTTTAGGATCTTTGAATGTGACAAATGTGTCTATAGCAAGTTTCATTCAGGTAAAGGTGTATTTATATGCCTTTGCATATATGATATGCTTATACTTGGAACGGATACTTCGAGTATTGAAGAAACTAAAAGATATCTATCTTCATGTTTTGACATGAAAGATACGGGAGTAGCTGAAATGATTCTTGGAATAAGAATCGTAAAAACAAAAGATGTGTAACACCCCGTATTTTTTTAACTAAAGATAATAAAGTAAGAATAACTAAATTAAATATTCAGAATTAAGTAAAATGGATTGTACCGTTGCGTTCGCCTCAGAATTCTGGTTTAGATAGAGACTGAGTTTATGTAAAACGGACGTCGTATGAAGAAGTTATGGGCGGTAGAATTTTATCAGAAAAAGGAGGAAGCGGGTCAGAAAAAGCAGGTAGCGGGCAGAAGTTTCTCAACTGGCGCACCTCCCAGGTGCGCCTAGAGCTATTTTCAGCCTCCGTACCCATGGGGGTCGATCCCTTCAAGGGGGTTCGACTCACCTGAAGGGGGGTCGACCCCCGGTGGCAGATTTTGGAAGATTAGGGTTTTCTTCGATCTGGGCGATTATGATGACTTTTGGTCAAATCGCGGGGGGGGGGGGGTGGGGGGGTGTAACACCCCACCTCCGTCAAGGTCACTCACAAAGGGAATGCCTTATCTTTGATGGAGCATTTTTAGTAGACAGAACAGAATATTACAAGAACAGATAAAGCAGTACTAGAAAATTTTACAACTTTATTACAGCGGGAAACAGAAATCAGTTTGGTTACATCTTTCAAAATCACTTTACCAAAACTCAAGTACATATATATCAGCCTTGTTCAAAAGCCCTTAGAGTACAAAACTTTAAAATCATAATCCCCACAGAAGATGCCATAAGAAGTCAAGCCATACTTTAAGCGCTTCAACCACTTTAAGCAGAAGAAATCCGGATCAAGCTAAAGTATTCCCTCCTTGGAAACATGGGGGGGTACGAAAGAAGAAGGGGCGAAAACAAGCAAGGTCAGACATAAAGTCTGGCAAGTCCAGTGACTTTCAGCATATGAACGGATAATAATAATCATGGCATGCAAATAAAACCGGATGAGAGATAACAGTAACAGGAGTAGCAGATATACTTAGGTTAAACAGAAGAAACGTAATGATATAAGATATTACTTTTCACTTCTCTGCACTGATACTAGTATAACAGAATTAGGTGTTACCCTAATGTCTAAGCAGAAATAGAATAATGGGCCTTTACCACCCGAACAGAAGGTACAGGAACAGAAACAAAATAATCCTTACGGAAACAGAATGTTAGAATTAGGAGTACACTAGTAAATGGGCCTTTACTACCCCAACATATGGTACCACGCAGAAACAGACAGGCATTACCACCCAACAGAAACAGACGGTACCCCACAGAACAGACAGAACTAAGTGTACCCTAAATCCTACCCCATGCGATCGGCTCCCTAATATATAAATACCCTGTGCCAGCCCCACAAAAGGGTGTATCATTCCCTAAAGTGGCAACCTTTGAATGACACAGACCTATTTACAGATGTCACGGCGTCATACATCCTCAGAGGCAGACCGGGATCCATGCACGCATATGACCCGGTTGGAACGCACCATCAGCACCCTTCGCCATTATCAGAATGAACCACTTATAATTAGTTCAGTAAGCGTGCCCGGACCCTACCTACTGTTGGGTCATAATTTTGATACTAGAAAGGGTTACTGACTAATATGGGTCCCAAACAACAGATGACACAAGTATTTTCCCTCCTAACCTTGTGTCCCCAGACTAACAGATTTCAGATTAACTTGTTTACAAGTTTTCAGACATACAGAGTTCAAGTCAACTAGTTCACAGATCAGAAAATCAAGTTAACAGGTTTTCAGACTAACGGATCAGATGTAAAGTTTTAACAGACTTACAGATTGTCTAACTTTGTATTGGGCCTACAGATTCACGAAACAGGTTAATTAAATTCATCAGTCCAGTTGGTTTAGCCCTATCCACCCAACACGTTTTAGACATCGTATTTATTTCAGATTTGCATTAATTGAATATTAATGCACAGACCTCTCACATTAGGTCGGTAGCTTGTGGCCGCTGGATATGCCGGGCGGTTCCGGGCAGACTTCTGCCACAAGCCAGACCTAACCTCGTGTCTAAGCATATTTTAGTTATGCCTACGACCTCTCACATTATACTAGCAGTTTGCGGTTGCTAGTTAAGCCGGTTGGTTCCGGGAAGGCTTCCACCGTAAACGGAGTCTAACCTCGTGTCATAGCCACTTTACTCCATTATAGAAAATATCAAACTAATTATGTTCATTTAACAGATTTGACTTCTTTACAAGTTACGGCATATTATCCAGGGTTCTATTTACATGCTTTACTCAATCTTAGATCGAGCCTACGGATTACATACCCAAGTTATTTAGCTTTCAACAGATATAGATAACTTATCTAGCATATTAGGCAATTTAGTAGATCTAGCAGACAACATATTTAGCAGATTAGGCAATTCAGCAGATTAGCAGAGCAGATAACAAATTTAGCGAATTTAACATTCCTTAAAATTCTGTTTACTTATCTTGCCTAATCATAAATTAAGCCTAAACTTACATGCCCAAATCATGGTCATGATTCATAAGAGCATCTCCAACAGCGTTACGGGCCGTAACGTTACGGCCCGTAACATGTTGGGAGATATCGTTGATATCTCCCAACAAGCGCGAGCCGATTTTATCGGCTCGCGAGCTCGCGAGCCGATAAAATCAGCTCGCGCCTCTCTCGAGCCTATATATGGCTCGGGAGGGGGGATGTATACTTTCCCCAATTTCCCCTTTTTTATTTTTTTTATTGGTTTCGACACCGGGATGCCGCCACACGTGACGAAGATGGGGAGACGGACAGTTCCAGTTATGCCAGATGACGCATCTGGTCCAGCTCACCTTCCTCCACCTGCTCGGACGACGATTGAGGACTTACGGATCCTCCACGAGATGCCAGAGGGATTCACTCATCGATCTTTTACCGCGCTAGACACCATTCAGGTATTAATTTTTATTTATTTACTACTTATAGGTACTGAATTGTTAAGTAGTATGCCTTGTTGCTTTTACGTTATAGTTTAGTGCATGTACGTTGTACGTTTTAATATTATGAACTGTTGGTTTTATAGTCATTTAACTGTTATGATTTTAATAGACTGAATACGTCTACCTTCATGGGAGTTGGGCGAAGTTTGTTTCACATGCCCTGGACATATTACCATTGCATATTCGGGAGAGGCTACTTGCTAGTCCGTTCGGACTCTTTTTACATATTATACCTCCCTAGTCCTTCGATCGACCATTGGTACGGGCCTTAGCAGAGAGATGGTGGCCTACGACACATACCTTTCACTTTCCGGATTTTGAGCCAGGTATCACCCCAGCCGATTTTTACATGCTTACGGGGATTGAGATAGGCCATCCAGATAGAGTCCGTTGTCCATTTGATTCCTCTTTTGAGTCACCCGATTCCTACCTACAGTATTTGCCAGATTTGTCAGCGGCTCGTATAGCTAATGGTGCCGTTTCCGTCACATATTTACTTGAGTATATTACAGGGCATCTTGATGTGATAGATTTCCACGACATAGTATACAGGGCTACCATTTTATACCTCCTTGGTTCGACATTATTTTCGAACCAACAGAGTACGATTAGGCTGGGATACCTAGCAGCACTAGCCGACTTAGAGCAGCTGCATACGATTGATTGGGGCTCTTCCATATTGGGTTATCTATACGCCGCTCTTGACTCCTATGCTTTTGGAGAGGTTGGCCAGATGTTCGCTTTTTGGGACATGTTGTCGTGCTGGTACTACGAGTACACGGCCAACATGCACCCACGCATGCAGCCCACCGCCAGTCATGCTGTTGAGACCTTTTTCCCACGCATGCGTAGATGGGAGAGTACTCATGGAGTTCGGCGTGCTCCTTCTGGTGTGAGACATGATTGGATGGAGGCTCGTACCCAGTTAGATATGAGGGAGAGGGGGAACATATTACGAGCACCTTGGACTTCTTATTGGATGTTAGTTTCAGCGGATGGCCCACTACCTGATGCCCATCCATTAGCCATTGCATGTCACTTACGTGTCCTCTTGTTCCCACCAGCCCACCTTCCTAGTTGGTACTTGGGAGATCGATGTTATTACCAGGGTCCTGGTCAGATACGTGTACCTGGAGATCCACCTCTTCCACTTGATATGTTTGGACCGCAGCGTTCTATAGGGAGACAGTATGTGCATGGTCTGAGACAGACAGGATGGGTTGATACGACCGATTTTCACTTACCCGGTGCAGAGTCTGGTCCTTATTGGCTTAGGGTAGCTCCTAGACGGTACTTGCTGCCGGATTATAAGCGGGGTGTGAACTCCGATCACATTGGTCCCCGATTGGTTACTGGTAGAGTTCATCCTCCACCGTTTACTTTTGACCCGACCCCATCACAGATCTCCGACCCTCCTACGGATTTCGCTCTGACCGATACATTTCAGACATTTGATCTTAGCGGTGCACAGATATCCTTGCCTATTGTTTACCCACCTGCATACATGGTGCACGGTGTCCCTACTGTTGGATTATATCCGCCACATAAGGTAAAATTTGTACATGTGAATTCACGTTGTATGTTATCCGCTGTAGAAACTGATTTTATATGTTCTATATATGCAGTATGCACCCCAGTTAGACCAGCATAGGTTACATATTGCGGCTATTCAGGAGATGGCCTTGCAGCATTCTCAGTCAGTATTTCAGGACCACCAGGCCATAGTTCAGGGATTGCAGGAGCAGATCGCTGATTTACAGGCCAAATTAGTGGCAGCAGGGGGTGGCGATACCACAGCATCAGGTACCGCTGTTGGGTCGTGTACTGGAGGAGGTTCAGGAGGCGGATCAGGAGGGGGTGGCGGACTAGGAGGGGTTGACGGATTAGGAGGTGATGGAGGTTCGGGAGGTGGGGATACGGGATTAGGTGGGGGAGGAGGATTAGGTGGTGGTGATGGATTAGGTGGGGGAGGAGGATTAGGAGGGGGTGACGGATTAGGTGGTGGTGACGGATCGGTAGGTGGTAGTGATGATGAGGATATTCCGTATTATGACCCTTCTGATAGTGGTTCAGACATGGTTTTGGATGGTACTGATGATGATGCTGCAGATTTATCATGATGTGTATATGTGTATCTCTCGATGTTTTGGACTGTATGATATCTCATTTCATATGTATGTGTATGTCTCGATGTATGTTTGTGTATGTCTCGATGATTTGGACTGTATGTTATTTTATTATGTGTTATGTGATATGTGTCATTTAATATGTTCTGGGTAATGTTTGCTCGTTTCATATATTCTGTCTAATGTTTGCTCGTTTCATATGTTCTGCGTCGTTCCATATGTTATGTGTAATGTTTGCTCGTTTCCCTAGTGCCAAACCTGGTACTTTGCCACATGCCAAACCTGGTACATTGCCAAGTGCCAAACCTGGTACTTTGCCAAGTGCCAAACCTGGTACTTTGCCAAGTGCCAAACCTGGTCGACCCTCCTTTGTAACTCCTTTTTAACTCCGTCGTGTGCATATATGTTTAAAGTACGAGGGCAAAGTGGACGACCCTCCTTTGTAACTCCTTTTTAACTCCGTCGTGTGCATATATGTTTAAAGTACGAGGGCAAAGTGGATGACCCTCCTTTGTAACTCCTTTTTAACTCCGTCGTGTGCATATATGTTTAAAGTACGAGGTCAAAGTGGACGACCCTCCTTTGTAACTCCTTTTTAACTCCGTCGTGTGCATATTTATTCAAAGTGCGAGGGCAACGTGGACGACCCTCCTTTGTAACTCCTTTTTAACTCCATCGTGTGCATATATGTTTAATGTACGAGGGAAAAGTGGGAAAAGAGAATAGTTCCTTTTCTAATGTTCAAAGTGGTCGACCCTGGACCCACACTCTTGTTTTCCCTATATATAGCGGTTTCTCTGAGACCCTTACTCACAAGTTATTTTCTTCTAGGCTCCACCTCCATCCTCTTTCTCCAAAGGAGCCAAGTTGTTAAGAAGAGAGTATAGTTCCTTTTCTGGAGTATGGCGGAACAGGGAAACGAAAGTGTAGCTTCCAACATGGACAAATGGGAAAATGACGACGAGGGGGTAGCAAATCAAAGGCCTGGAAAAGAAACGGTTCTTGAAGGACGCGTTCTTAAGCCAATACGTCTGGGTGGATCCAACCCTGCGTGCCGTTACGGAGAAGAATCGGTCGTCGTTGTTTCGAAGACCAAAAAAAATGCTGGGCGTCGATTTTTTGGTTGTGCCGCCTATCAGGACCACACCATTTTTCCTGACGAAATTGACTGTTGTTACTTTAAGAAGTGGATTGAACCTCCAATGTGCGAACGTAGAGTTCAATATGCATTGGAAGCGCAAGCCGAAATACGACGTTTGAACAAGAATGTTGCTGACGCAGCTAGGGCTGGATTTTACCCACGTCCGTGGTAGGTGTGGGTGGAAACTATCGTACCGTTTATCACTGTACTTTAAATTTGACGTTTATGTGTCCAGTTGTCGTACTTCCTTCAAATGTACTTCGGCATTTATTCATGCTGTAATTTTCATTGTAGTAAGCTTCTAAGTTCTGTAATGCAAAATATTTACGTAATGCAAAGTCCATCGCTCCATCCAATAAAGAGAAAAACACTCTATCCAATATAAAGTAGCACTTGGTCCAATAAAAGACACTCTATCCAATAAAGGATCACTTGGTCCAATAAAGCACAATCTGTCCAATTAAGAGGCACTCTTACCAGTAAAGGAGAACTCTGTCCAATAAAGAAAGGAACACTCGACCCAATAAAGGATCACTTGGTCCAATAAAGCACAATCTGTCCAATAAAGAGGCACTCTTACCAGTAAAGGAGAACTCTGTCCAATACAGAAAGGAACACTCTATCCAATAAAAGAGCGTTTGGTCCAATAAAGCACAATCTGTCCAATAAAGCACAATCTGTCCAATAAAGAGGCACTCATACCAGTAAAGGAGAACTCTGTCCAATAAAGAAAGGAACACTCTACCCAATAAAGGAACACTTGGTCCAATAAAGCACACTCTTTCCAATAAAGGAGCACATGGTCCAATAAAGGAGAACACTTGACCCAATAAAACTACCCACTTACCAATACCACATACCTTATATATAACAGCCACATTCCAACTCATATCTCAAATCAAAAATTATTCAAAGATATAAATGGATTCTAGTTTTACAAAATGTTTGCTGCCTTTTGCTAGCGATTCAGATGAAATCCTTCAAGGGGAGGCACAAGAAATACGGGAGCTATACCGTGAAGCGTACGGTTCATCATCCACAAATAGAGGGGGATCGGTTCCTGTAAGGAGGTTTATACACCAAAATCATGCTAAATACCACAAGTCTTTGATGCAAGATTACTTCGTTGACGATTGCACTTACGGGCCTGATATGTTTCGTAGAAGATACAAGATGCGGAGAACTCTATTTTTTCGGATATTGGCTGGTATTCAAGGTAATAATGACTACTTTAAGTACAAACAAAATGCATCGAAGACACAGGGGTTGTCCGGTGAATAGAAAATGACGGCCGCTATGAGAATGTTAGCTTATGCCACTCCAGCCGATGCTTTTGACGATGCATACCGCATAGCAGAGAGCATGGCACTAGAAACACTTGAAACTTTTTGTCAAGCAGTTGTGGACGTCTACGGAGAAGAATACTCACGGTCTTCGAACGAAGAAGATGTAGTGCGAATCAGAGAGATGCACGAAAGCAAGGGTTGGCTAGGAATGTTAGGAAGTCTGGACTGTATGCACTGGGAATGGAAGAACTGTCCTAAGGGATTACAAGGTGCGTACAATGGCAAGGAAAGATGACCAACCATCATTTTGGAAGTTGTGGCATCGTACGATCTATGGATATGGCACGCTTTCTTCGGAATACCCGGTTCGAATAATGACTTAAATATTCTAGAAAGATCAAATCTGTTCAATGATCTTGCTCAAGGCCAGGTACCTCCTTTAACATTTACCCTAGGCCAAAATACTTACAACCATGGCTATTACCTCGGTGATGGCATTTACCCGAAATGGAGCACCATTGTTAAACATGTACAAATCCTTTAACTTCTAAACAAGTCATGTTCGCGGCGATGCAGGAGGGACAAAGGAAAGATGTGGAACGTGCTTTCGGGGTTTTACAATCTAGATTTGCAATGATAAGTAATCCATGTCAGCCGTGGTCCAAGAGTAAGATGTCTACAATCATGTTTGCTTGCATCGTTCTTCACAACATGATTATAGAAGATGAAAGAGATATGGATGAAGAACAACATCACTGCGATTACGACGGTGTTACGCTACCACCGCAAGTATTCCGACAAAACCTACCACTAACACTAAAGGAATTCAACATTCATTTGACCCGTCAGGTTATGTATAGAGATGTAGAACTCCATAACCGGCTGCAAAAGGATCTTATGAATCATTTATGGAACCACTTCGGCGATACCTAGTTATAAAGAACCATTATCTATTTTCGTTTTTTATTTTATGCTTGTCCGAACTTATCGATCATGTATGCAGTGAAGATGTTGTCTTTTTCTATTGAACCAACTCATTATTTTGTATTTGTAAGGGTTATTAATCATCTATTATTACGTTTCAAAGTTTATTTTATAAAAAAAATAATGGTTTTGTTTTTGTATATATGACAAAATATGGTATAAAAGTAGAAAAAAAAATATTGTCCACGAGCCGTTAAGATCGGCTCGCGCGCCCCATTCAGAACTCTTAATTCAAACTGTAACATTTGCCTTAATGTTACACCACGTAACATCTGTTGGGTGCAAAAACAACCAATATTACGGTCCTTTACATGAATTGCCTCCTCTGTTGGAGATGCTCTGTTACAATATATATGCCCAAGTTTTTCGTTAAACTTTGCACAGTACAGAACATTTCCTAAAAGCCCCAAATCATGATGTAAAATATGAATTATGCAAAATTATGGCCTTTAATGTCAATATCCAAAAATCCACATTTAGGCGTATTCGCATTAATGGTTATCCTATTTTAATATAGGTATTTATGCCTAAGTCACATACAAAATAATTCTCCTTCTTCCAAATTACAAACGATAATATATATATATATATATATATAGTATGTCCAGATGTAGATCTTAAATTTCAACATATACTATGTATCCAAATCAATTACATGTTTACAGTTAAGTTTTATGCCCTAAATCCCAAATCATATGTCCAATATACTTTATGCCTCAAATCTCAAGTCATATGTTCAATACACTCTATGTTTTAAATACAACATGTCCAATTATATGCCTCAGACTTATGTCCTAAGTTACAACATGTGTTGTGTCCTCAAATCAGTCATAGATCAGTCATGCCCAATTATGCCTTATTCAATATTTTTCCCAAATTTAGCGTTTGTGCGTCAATCTCTTATGAGATTTGGCTCAGGCTCGTGGTAGCCTGGCTATAGAACAGAAAGAAAAGAGAGATACAGAATAGTTACAATAGGATAGATCTAAACAGAACAAAATATGCATAACCTCATATTCAGATTTACAACCATGTCACGATCATAATTAAAGTTCCTATCTAAAAATAACTGTACTCAAAACAAAAGGAGAAACCAGATTTCTGGAATCTGTATTTTGAAATTGGATAGCTTTCCTTTGTTGTAGACGTTGAATTCCCTTAGTTGAATTAGATTTTGATTCTCTTTTAATTCTATTCAGTTTTGGAAGAAGATGCACTAGTTCTAGTTTTGATTCCAGCAGAGTAGCGACGCCATTATTTTATTTAATAAGAACGGAGGCAGAGTATAGGTAGAATGAAATTGTGCAGCATAAGGTTAGAGAATAATGGTGTAAAGAGAATGGGGCTAGGGGGCTGTTTATATAGGATTAGGCGGATGAATCTAGACTGAAAACGAGACCAGAAACATCAGAATGAACCCAGGCTCAAAACTGGGTTTCAGCACCAGGTCGACCATAGGGTCGACCTGGTCTCTGGGAGGTTGACCATAGTGTCGACCCCCAGGTCGACCTGGTCCTGGGCGGGAAAATTCCCGCCCAGTCTGCGCTGGGGTTTGAATTCGAATTTCGAATTCGAATTCGAGCTGTTTTTATGTTCTGAAAATCCTTGAAACTTCGGAGGGTCATATCTCCCTCATACGGACTTCGTTTCTCGAAAACTCGAACTCGTTTCCAAGTAGAATTTCGATACGAATGCAATGGCGCAACCCGTTTCCCTTGATTCTTATTATAAAAAGTAATTATTTTGTGATTTGTTACTTATACGTTCAAAGAAAATACAGGGTGTTACATTCTCCCCTCCTTAAAGGATTTCATCCCCGAAATCTACAAGTTAAGAAGAATGTGTCCTACCATCCAGTCATCCATCTACTCAACCATCATCCACAAGCATCCATTGTCCTTATAAAACTTCTAATGTTGTATGAACATATGAAAAAGTTTGTGTATATGTTCCTTATCTAATGCAAAGATCAGGCGGTCCACTGATTCAGTTGACCTCCTTAATGCGAATTATGTCAGTGCCATGAGTCCAATATGTATGCAATTTTCCTATTTGATACATATCATTCTTATATGGGTGACAACCATTCATTCATATGCAACATCCATGTGATGGGTCAATCATTTTGCATCCACAAAAATTGAAAATGCTCGCACATCCATATGCAGTATGAGAGTGTTTTCGAGTCGATCTAGTGCCTAATGTGTGTATATGCATCCACGAGCAACCACTAGCAACCACTTGCAACCATCAAACATAACATGTCTCAAACACATGTTTACACCCATTAATTTCTACCTAAAGTTCGAAGATTCGATCGATAGGATACAGTCGAATGATGGAAGAGAGTACAGATAAAACAAAAACTTGGTTCCCATTAGACATTGGTTGGGAGAATAATTCCCCTAAGTATCAACCCCGAAGACCGAAATCAACATCATATTGACACCCAGAGGATTACCCTCTTTAAACAATATCAAAACTGGAAATCTTAACCTTATCAGAAATATTCAGATATTTACAGATTACTGGTACAGATCAGATTACCGAATGATTCTTAGGAAACTAAGCATGATAAAAACCCAGAATGTATGCGTCATAGTCAACTTAACGCTCAACACAGATACCCAACTTATCACAATTTGATGAGTCATAACCCTTATGGGTCTGAGTCTACAGCGGAATCAGAAACAATACTAGTACTAAAGTGCAGAGTATCGATTACAGAATCAAAATGCCAGAATCAGAAAAGAGTTCTAACTCATAAATCAGATAAAGAAATTAAACCTCCTATAGAAAGTTTCCATATTTCTATCCTATCCACTAGCCTCGAGAGTGTTCGTCTGCCCTCCTGAAGTTGGTCCTGCCCTCTTCCCTTGCCCTCGTTTCTTCGGGCAGTCCCTAGTGAAGTGTACCATCTCACCACAGTTGAAGCAAGTGCCCTTTCTTTTTCTGCAATCCTTGTTCAGATGAGTCGAGCTTCCACAAGTAAAGCACTTTTTCTCCTTCTTATCTTTAGACTTCTCATCCTTCTTTTTTGTTCCCTTTTTGGGCCATGCTTTCTTGTTCTGTGGTTCTTCTTTCTTGCCCTTGTCTTCCTCATGCAGTAGTGCCATGTCCACCAATCTCTCGTAAGTCACTCCCATGGATACATGTGTCATGGCTAGGCTGTTCAGTGGCTCGTTCAATCCTTTAACAAAGCGGAGAGCCTTTTTATGCTGAGCGTTGACTAAATCCAGTCCGAACCTAGCCAGTTGGTTGAAATGGTTGACGTATTCCTTGACCGTCATGCTCCCTTTTTTAAGAGATAAGAACTTCTCCACCTGCAGACTTCGCTCAGCTTGTGAGAGGAATCTCATCTCAAATCTCATCCTGAAATCCTCCCAAGCTTCCATCGGTCTCTCAGCATGGGTAACCTCCCACCAATAAGAAGCTTCGTCTTTAAGCAATCACACTGCCAACCGTACCTTTTGCCTGTCGTCCACCTCGAAGATGACGAACAAATCTTCGGTCTCCTTCAGCCAGTTCCTTGCTGCCACGAAGGATTCAGTTCCATAAAAGTCTTTTCCACCCATAGCCTTGAAGTCTCTACACGTCTTTGCGAAAGCATTTCCACGAGGAGGAGGAGGAACCGCTGCAGCTGGGGGGGAGGGACATCAGCTGGGCCCACATCATTAGCCCTAGCTTCTAGGTACCTTCTGAACCAGCCATGTACCAGTACGCCCTCAGGAAGGTTAAGATCCACAGACATTCTGTAACGAAAGAAAAAGGATTCAAAACGGAGAGCTGAAAAGATAGATATATGGCTTTCGGGGATTATGTTTTTCAAAATAAACTTTATTTTTTGAAAATACTTTCTTTTAAAACCTTTTTTGAAAATAGTTTTCAAAAACTTTACCCAATCTGGTAACCTTCAGCTCTGATACCAAGTGTAACACCCCACCTCCGTCAAGGTCACTCACAAAGGGAATGCCTTAACTTTGATGGAGCGTTTTTAGTAGACAGAACAGAATATTACAAGAACAGATAAAGCAGTGCTAGAAAAATTTACAACTTTATTACAGCAGGAAACAGAAATCAGTTTGGTCACATCTTTCAAAATGACTTTACCAAAACTCAGGTACATATATATCAGCCTTGTTCAAAATCCCTCAGAGTACAAAACTTTAAAATCATAATCCCCACAGAAGATGCCATAAGAAGTCAAGCCATACTTTAAGCGCTTCAACCACTTTAAGCAGAAGAAATATGGATCAAGCTAAAGTATTCCCTCCTTGGAAACCTGGGGGGGACGGAAGAAAAAGGGACGAAAACAAGCAAGGTCAGACATAAAGTCTGGCAAGTCCAGTGACTTTCAGCATATGAACGGATAATAATAATCATGGCATGCAAATAAAACCGGATGAGAGATAACAGTAACAGGAGTAGCAGATATACATAGGTTAAACAGAAGAAACAGAATGATATAAGCTATTACTTTTCACTTCTTTGCACTGATACTAGTATAACAGAATCAGGTGTTACCCTAATGTCTAAACAGAAATAGAATAATGGGCCTTTACCACCCAAACAGAAGGTACAGAAATAGAATAATCCTTACGGAAACAGAACGTTAGAATTAGGTGTACACTAGTAAATGGGCCTTTACCACCCCAACAGATGGTACCACGCAGAAACAGACAGGTGTTACCACCCAACAGAAACAGAGGGTATCCCACAGAACAAACAGAACTAAGTGTACCCTAAATCCTACCTCACGCGATCAGCTCCATAATACATAAATACCCTGTGCCAGCCCCACAAAAGGGTGTACCATTCCCTAAAGTGGTAACTTTTGAATGACACAGACCTATTTACAGATGTCACGGTGTCTTACATCCTCAGAGGCAGACCGGGATCCATGCACGCACATGACCCGGTTGGAACGCACCATCAACACCCCTCGCCATTATCAGAATGAACCGCTTATAATTAGTTCAGTAAGCGTGCCCGGACCCTACCTACTGTTGGGTCATAATTTTGATACCAGAAAGGGTTACTGACTAATATGGGTCCCAAACAACAGATGACACAAGTATTTTCCCTCCTAACCTTGTGTCCCCAGACTAACAGATTTCAGATTAACTTGTTTACAAGTTTTCAGACATACAGGGTTCAAGTCAACTAGTTCACAGATCAGAATATCAAGTTAATAGGTTTTCAGACTAACGGATCAGATGTAAAGTTTTAACAGACTTACAGATTGTCTAACTTTGTATTGGGCCTACAGATTCACGAAACAGGTTTATTAAATTCATCAGTCTAGTTGCTTTAGCCCTATCCACCCAACACGTTTTAGACATCATATTTATCTCAGATTTGCATTAATTAAATATTAATGCACAGACCTCTCACATTAGGTCGGTAGCTTGTGGCCGCTGGATATGCCGGGCGGTTCCAGGCAGACTTCTGCGACAAGCCAGACCTAACCTCGTGTCTAAGCATATTTTAGTTATGCCTACGACCTCTCACATTAGACTAGCAGTTTGCGGTCGCTGGTTAAGCCGGTTGGTTCCGGGCAGGCTTCCACCGCAAACAGAGTCTAACCTCGTGTCATAGCCACTTTATTCCATTATAGAAAATATCAAACTAATTATGTTCATTTAACAGATTTGACTTCTTTACAGGTTACGGAAGATTATCCAGGGTTCTATTAACATGCTTTACTCAATCTTAGATCGAGCCTACGGATTACATACCCAAGTTATTCAGCTTTCAACAGATACAGATAACTGATCTAGCAGATTAGGCAATTTAGAAGATCTAGCAGACAACAGATTTAGCAGATTAGGCAATTCAGCAGATTAGCAGAGCAGATAACAAATTTAGCGGAATTAACATTCCTTAAAATTCTATTTATTTATCTTGCCTAATCATAAATTAAGCCTAAACTTACATGCCCAAATCATGGTCATGATTCATAATACAATATATATCCCCAAGTTTTTCGTTAAAATTTGCACAGTACAGAACATTTCCTAAAAGCCCCAAATCATGATGTAAAATATGAATTATTCCAAGTTATGGCCTTTAATGTCAATATCCAAAAATCCACATTTTGGCGTATTCGCATTAATGGTTATCCTATTTTAATATAGGTCTTTACGCCTAAGTCACATACAAAATAATTCTCCTTCTTCCAAATTACAGACTATAATATATATATATATAGTATGTCCAGATATAGATCTTAAATTTCAACATATACTATGTATCCAAATCAGTTACATGTTTACATTTAAGTTTTATGCCCCAAATCCCAAATCATATGTCCAATATACTTTATGCGTCAAATCTCAAGTCATGTGTTCAATACACTCTATGTTTTAAATACAACTTGTCCAATTATATGCCTCAGACTTATGTCCTAAGTTACAACATGTGTTGTGTCCTCAAATCAGTCATAGATCAGTCATGCCCAATTATGCCTTATTCAATATTTTTCCCAAATTTAGCGTTCGTGCGTCAATCTCTTATGAGATTTGGCTCAGGCTCGTGGTAGCCTGGCTATAGAACAGAAAGAAGAGAGAGATACAGAATAGTTACAATAGGATAGATCTAAACAGAACAGAATATGCATAACCTAAGATTCAGATTTACAACCATGTCACGATCATAATTAAAGTTCGTATCTAAAAATAACTGTACTCACAACAAAAGGAGAAACTTGATTTCTGGAATCTGTATTCTGAAATTGGATAGCTTTCCTTTGTTGTAGACGTTGAATTCCCTTAGTTGAATTAGATTTTGATTCTCTTTTAATTCTATTCAGATTTGGAAGAAGATGCACTAGTTCTAGTTTTGATTCCAGCAGAGTAGCGACGCAATTATTTTATTTAATAAGAACGGAGGCAGAGTATAGGTAGAATGAAATTGTGCAGCATAAGGTTAGAGAAGAATGGTGTAAAGAGAATGGGGCTAGGGGGTTGTTTATATAGGATTAGGCGGACGAATCTAGACTGAAAACGAGACCAGAAACATCAGAATGAACCTAGGCTCAAAACTGGGTTTCCGCACCAGGTCTACCATATGGTCGACCTGGTCCCTGGGAGGTCGACCATAGTGTCGAGCCCCAGGTCGACATGGTCTTGGGTGGGAAAATTCCCGCCCAGTCTGCGGTGGGGTTTGAATTCGAATTTCAAATTCGAATTCGAGCTGTTTTTCTGTTATGAAAATCCTTGAAACTTCGTAGGGTCATATCTCCCTCATACGCACTCCATTTCTCGAAAACTCAGACTCGTTTCCAAGCAGAATTTCGAGAAGAACGCAATGGCGCAACCCGTTTCCCTTGATTCTTATTATAAAAATTAATTATTCTCTGATTTGTTACTTATACGTTCACATAAAATACGAAGTGTTACAGGGGGTCCTGGTTGTTCAATGCACCTATAAATAAGACCTTAGACCTAACCCTAAACTTCATAATTCGGAGACTACGTTGGAGCTCTCCCATTACTCTCCAGAAAATTAGATTTATGAATTAGAAAATCTTAAATTAAGATCTAGAGGGAGGAGATTGATGTTTTTTTAAAAGGCGTTCAGAATTACGTGAAAAGAAAGGTAATGTTCCAGATCCGATCTATTCAATTATTTCCTTCTCTTTCTTTCCCCTTTCTCTTTTAGTAAAAATAGTAAATCCATGATTATTAGGTTCTGAATTCAATTTGGGGAAAATCATGGAAGATTACATCTGGACCTGGTCCAGGATTTGGAAAGCTTACGAGGTGAGTGGATTTAAGCCATATTATTTTATATAATGGTAAATAATCGTTTAGCATTCCCCTTTTTATTAATTGTGAAATTGCCAGATTAATTATAAATTGCTGTTGTAACGAGTTGAAATGTTAATATGAATATGTCAGGAAATTCCTATGTTGACTTGGCTAAAGTATTGAATGTTTACATGTTGGAAAAAAATAAACTTGTTTGGATATGTATAGCCAATTCAGTGATTGTAACTACATGATTTACTTGTTGCATATTATTGAGTAATTGACATGTAACTTGTTAGATTTGAATAATTACCCGATTAATTGCTTACATGTCAAAAATTAGAATTAAGTACATGTTAAAAAGGACAAGCGCCAAAATATAGGCATAACTTGACGACATGTAAATTTGATTACAGTAAACATATGAAGAGCATAATATGCAAAAAAAAATTACATGGGAGAAGAAAAAGGATAACTATTAAAATATGAACATGCCTAAATACACAGTAATTTGAAACTGTAACGCCTTAGATACGAGGTTAGATTGCACTTGTGATAGAAGTCTGCCCGGACCCGCCCGACATATCCAGCATTCATAAGTGGTAAATCTAATGTGAGAGGTCTAAGTGCATAACTAAAAATGGTGCTAAGGCACGAGGTTAAGTCGACTTGTGGTAGAAATCTGCCCGGACCCGCCCGGTAAAATCAACGTCCACAAGTGTAGGCTTAATGTGAGAGGTCTAGGCATATGTATGTACATATATATAAATATATGTATATAACCAGATATGAATAAATGGCAATAATAATAATTAAACGTGTAACTCAGAAAACAAGAAAGGAAGGAACGTTGTAACGACCCGGATTTCTGGTCGATTAATTTTGAATATTAAATATTTATTTTAAATATTGAGTTGATAATATAAATGAATTTTTAACGATTTAATAATCGATTTCGATTTAATATCGAATATATTAAATTATCGTAATACGAAAAATAATTCAATTCGAATTAAAATAATTCAATTCGAATATATTAAAACAGTTCAGATGATCAGTACGAAATTCTATTTGAATCAGAATAATAATATTTATTTATTATCGAGGAAATTAATTGTTTGAAATTAATTTATATTTAATTTATATTTAATTTAAATTTATATCTCCTCCACACGATAAAATTTGACTTAGTAACTCGTTCCAGTGTGTCCAGAATGGTAGTATTACCCTAGAATTGTCGGTTAATGGGTTCATAAAGGTGTTCGGAATCATGTGGTATTTTAATTAGAGGATACTGGATCAAAACTAATTAAAATAAAATAAAATATCGTTTAGTAAATCCCTTCGTTGTGTGGACACAACTAAAACAAGAAGGAGGAAAATTAAGGCCTTGTTGTTCACATTTTAAACCACACCCTTTCCTTTATAATTTCATGGCAAGCAAAGGACCACATCTCCCTTTTTCCTTTATAAAACGCGAGAGACTCAAACTAAATTAGAGATGCTTTAGCAAATCCAAATCGAAATCGGAGCTTCAGCAGTAAATGGTCGCTCCTCATCTTGCCAAATCAATCCCATATCCTCCCCTTCCACTTCTCTAATCCAAATCAAACGAAAACTAAATCGCTCATAGGCAGGACGCACTCGCGTTCAAGAAACAAAAAGGGAATCGCAAGTTCAAACATCTCCTGGTCAGGAAGGGATTCAATCAAAACGAGGAGTCGTGATGGCTCCAGGTCAGTGATTTTAGGGTTCGAACTCGAGTATGAAGGATTCGTGATTAGAAGTTCATGAGTTCAAATCGACCTGGAACTGGGAGTTCGGACTTTTGATTTTGGGTATAATGATGGAAGTCGATCACTGTTTGAGTGGAGGAGAATGTAGGGCTGAGTTCGGCAGAAGGTCTGGGCTGAAATAGGGAGATCGATCCCTGAATTTTGAGCGGTGGAACTGGGTGATTGGAAATTGACAGTAAAGAAGCTAGGGGAGTTTGGTTTTCTGGTGAGTTAAAACTAAAATTTTAATTTCTAATTTAATTAGTAAGTTATTTAATAAAGTCCGCAATCCAATTAGTATACTGTTAAGAAGAAAGAAAATGTTATCAATTGTTAATCTAGAGTTGGAAACCGAAAAGAGAAATTTGTTTGTAGAATCATTTTATAAATTGAAAATTTGTTGAGTTAAAAATTTGGACTTTAAGTTGTTAGCTGCTCAAACCAGGAGGATTAGAGAATAAAATTTATAGTATGTTTTTAACATAAACCCTTGTTAAGGGAATTCATTAGCTTATCTATAAAATTCGGATTTTTCATAGGTAAGGATAAATCGAATGGAATCATTCGTGTGGAGTTGGAACCTCGAAAATCAATGAAAAGAAATTGAAACTGGAACAAGTGCAAATTTAAAAGCCTGGTGAGTAAATCTCACTCACCATTTAACTAGAATTATTTTTAGTTGTTAAAAATAATTGATTGTTGCTTGGATACGTTTAAATATTTTTGTGTTGATAATATATTAGTTATTTAGGGTTGACTATTATATATATATATATATTGGGTTGATGATTGGATTGTCCCCGCAGTCTCATTAGCGGATGCCCGCAGTTTCATAGCGGATGATTTCCCTATGCGCCCCACAAATATATATTAGTGGATGACCTTCATTCAACAATATCCTGCCTCGAAGCAGGATGGGTATTATTTATGTTGACTAATATATTTTGATGCAGGAAAACAGGTTGGAGGGATCCGACTGGATTCCTTTAAAATATATTATCTGTTTGTTTGTTTGTTTGCATATATACTGTCATATATGATGTGTTAGAAAACCTGAAATAAATAATTGGGTGTTTTGTATGTTTAAAATATCACTGGGCCTAAGGGTTGATTTATAAAAATATCATGAAAAGGAAATTTCCAGTTTTAAAAAGGAAATTCTATTGTTCTAAAAATAGAATTTGAAATTCGAATAGAATAAAAATATTAACTTGTTTTGAATATTTAAAACAAGTTGTTCTTTATAAACAAAGTTTATAAAGGAGGTGAAATGAATTATCATTTGATAAATTCAGGAAATATAAATACAAGTGTGAATTAGAAAAGGGAAACTTATTTTTCCAAAGTAAAATATTTATTTCAAATGAAGTTGAAGTCGAGACTTGTTTTAATATATATATAAACAAGTAATATAAGGCGATGTTTACAAAGAAAAGTGAAAAACCATAAATTGGATAATATGGATATTTTAAATTCAAATGGAATTTAAATAAAGGGAATTCAAATTTAGAATTTGAATATAGAAATTTAAATGGAATTTGTTGATTGAAATTTGAATGGAATTTGAATATAGAAATTCAAATGGAGTTTGAATATAGAATTTGAATATAGGAATTCAAATGGAGTTTGAATATAGAATTCAAATAGAATTGAAAATGGAATTTGAATATATGAAATGTAAGTGAAATGGATTTCACTTAGTTTATAAGAAGGTTGAAAATATATTTGAACATGTCATGTTCAAATATACAAGTGAAGTAGGCAAAGAATTAATTAACGAATTAATTAACGAGTTGAGTTAAAACGAGTATAGTAAGTTGAAATGAATTAGAAATGACGGATATACATGAGACAGGTTTGGAATGAAGTGTTAGAAGAGTATAAATATAATGCTCGACAAAAAGGTATGTATTTAATTTGAATATGAGATTTTATGCGCCGTATCGGCTAGCCGCTTGGCTTTTCCTTTTTCTTTTTGATTGGAAAGGGCCTGTGTGGCAGTTTGGGGATTTTCCCGATGCTCCCGGTACAAAGGAGGTTATGGCGAATTTTTCCGGGAATTTAAGGAGTTAGAATATTTTTAAGAAGATTTGATAAACTAGAAATCGATATATCGATATATACAGAATTCGATAATGAAACGAACTTAAAATAGGATATTATAAACGAAAAGGAATTTTATAAATAAAATCCTTAGAGATATACGTTTTAAAGTGAACGATGATTTAAAAGCAAATGATTTGCCGATTTAAAATGATCGTGTTGATAAGAAATTAATCAAATGGAGTTGAAGAAATAGAGTTAAGCAGAATTAGAAACTGGCTGGAAATTAGTTGAGTTGAATGACTTTTTGAGTATCGATCTGATGTTGGTTTCGGCCTTCGGGGTTTATTCTTTGGAAGTTGTTCTCTTACTAGTTTACAGTTAGAGTCTGATAGATGTGGAAGAATAGTGATACGAAAATTTGCAATGGGAATGTTTTCCAGAGTTAATAACATATATTTTCTTAATATAGAAAATAAGGAAATATGAATATATATATATATATGGTTGACAATGTGATCGATAATTCCTTTTGGAAATAAGATCGTTGTGTGTACATGGACATTTTTCATTTGATAGTTAAATCACTGACTATCAAAGTTTTGACCATTTTAACGTTGTTAATATGGAGAGACCGGTTGGATTATTATCCAAAGAACCATTCCGTATTGCATAAGCGTTGCGAATCATGTATGCTGAAGATAATTGAAGACGGAGTAAAGTGCAAGGGCTATTGTATAAGTCCTAGGTAGAGATTGCCTAGGATGGATGTACTAAATAGTGCCTTCGGTTTCGTTCCGTCCCAGAACGAACGTATATGGACGAGTGTCTGACAGAGTATTTCCAATGATCGAATATGTTGGTCTGTATAAATATATATGGTGGCAACGGATTTATTCCCTTAGCATAATATCCAGAATATTTGTGCAGATAAATTAGTGAATAACGGATCTAATAATGTGGTATTCAAAGTGATCGTGTTATAAATGAATGGAAAGAAATCGTAGCCTCTGGCCTCAACAACCGGGAAATGACAAAAATCGGGCAGGCAACATGGCTATGTAGGTCGCACCTATTAGGGTGTATAATCACCTGATCTAGAGTTTCATTTACTTCTAAAAATCTATTGTCGATGTTGTCCCATTCGGGAAACGGTTGCTTATTCCAACCGTTGGTGATATACATTCAATACACTCAAGCGAAATGAGTGGTCGCTCATGTGTGGCTGAGTTGCAAGATGTTCTTGTTGAACTCGGTGTATTCTCCTCTAGAGATACACCAGTGGCAGGTGGTTCCATATCTTGTCATAGTTGGAAATCCATTACCCAATACGTGCTTGCGGTTTTGATTATATACTATATATGTAGAACGTGAGATGAAAGCGTTTCTGCTAGATGATTATTATATTGTGGTTGATAGGCATTATTATAAGATCAAAAGGTTTTTGATATAAAGATATTTTGGATTCTCATAAGGGAAAAAACCGTTCCGTTATACGGCGTGGTCTTATGAGATATCGTTTACTCGTTCAAGTTGTTTTAAACTGTTTACTCATACCAGTCCCATGACTGACCCGGAGTTTATTTTGTTTTGTTTTACCTAAACTCTTGGGTGCCTAAATTTGTACAGGCAGTAAAGTAGCTCAGGTGTTTACAGATATTTGGAGGAGCTTGGAGCAGGAGGCTTCAGCGTTAGTTATACAGAGTTTTGTTCCGCTGTGTTGTAAGTTGTACTCTAATAGTGATACTCTGATAAGTGTATGTTATACAGTCAAATTTTGTATTTCAAAAGCTGTTATATATTATATTTTATTCCGCTGCGATGTGAGATTATGTGTTGTGTTTCTGTTCTTCTTCTTCTTCTATTCTAAGTTTCTTTCTTTCTATTTCTCATCCTCTAACTTCTTTATATTAATGATTCCTATTTCTGTGCAATTTGGGTTGGACATGTGTTGTATTTAGTCAACTCAGATAGTACAGATTTGCGGGCTGTTACAGTTGGTATCCGAGCCAGGTTGAGCGAACACCTAGGCTTTGTGGGATGTGCTCATTAGAGATAGGGTCAGTAGTACCCTAGAATGAGTTGAGTGTGTGTGTGTGTATATATATATATATATATATATATATATACACACGAGAGAGCGTATTTGTTAATTGATTAAAACAATTATTTTATGTTGTGTTGGCTAGTCTGTTGGGTGGATTATAAATTTTGGTCGATTCATGGGACGCCACGAAGTCGATAGGAATTTATAAACACTTGAACAGAAAATTTCGACACGATATTGTTTATAAGTGGGTAAATGAAATAATTTTACCCAATTTTCTTTTTTTTTATATAGAAAGAATAATTTCCTGAAATTATTATAATATATGGATGTGTTGAATGTTAATATTATAATCAAATTAGATTATAAAATGGGAATGGTTATATATAACCAAATATAATTTGTATAAGAACATGATGTACGAATGAGATGAATTAAAATTGAATTCAAGCCAGAATTACGAATTTAAATCCTAGGAAGATGGATAATCATTCGAATTAATTGAATATAAGCATATTTGGTGAATAAAAAGAATGAAAACCAAAAATTTTGGTAGAACTGAAATTTGTTGATTTATGAAATGTTGAATTCAACATAAATGAGTTATGAAAAGATAATGGTTCTGAAGCATTTTCCTACCTTACTAATTTCGGGGACGAAATTCATTTAAGGGGGGAAGAATGTAACGACCCGGATTTCTGGTCGATTAATTTTGAATATTTAATATTTATTTTAAATATTGAGTTGATAATATAAATGAATTTTTATTGATTTAATAATCGATTTCGAGTTAATATCGAATATATTAAATTATCGTAATACGAAAAATAATTCAATTCGAATTAAAATAATTCAATTCGAATATATTAAAACAGTTCAGATGATTAGTACAAAATTCTGTTTGAATCAGAATAATAATATTATTTATTATCAAGGAAATTAATTTTTTGAAATTAATTTATATTTAATTTAAATTTATATCTCCTCCAGACGATAAAATTTGACTTAGTAACTCGTTCCAGTGTGTCCAGAACGGTAGTATTACCCTAGGATTGTCAGTTATTCGGTTCATAAAGGTGTTCGGAACCATGGGATATTTTAATTAGAGGATACTGGATCAAAACTAATTAAAATAAAATATCGTTTAGTAAATCCCTTCGTTGTGTGGACATAACTAAAACAAGAAGGAGGAAAATAAAAGCCTTGATGTTCACGTTTTAAACCACACCCTTTCCTTTATAATTTCATGGCAAGCAAAGGACCACGTCTCCCTTTTTCCTTTATAAAACGCGAGAGACTCAAACTAAATCAGAGAAGCTTCAGCAATCCAAATCGAAATCGGAGCTTCAGCAATAAATGGCCACTCCTCATCTTGCCAAATCAATCCCGTATCCTCCCCTTCCACTTCTCTAATCCAAATCAAACGAAAACTAAATCTCTTATAGGCAGGAGGCACTCGCGTTCAAGAAACAGAAAGGGAATCGCGAGTTTAGACATCGCCAGGTCAGGAAGGGGTTCGATCAATACGAGGAGTCGCGATGGCTTCAGGTCAGTGATTTTAGGGTTCGAACTCGAGTATGAGGGATTCTCAATCAGAAGTTCATGAGTTCAAATCGACCTGGAACTAGGAGTTCGGACTTTTGATTTTGGGTATAATGATGGAAGTCGATCACTGTTTGAGGGGAGGAGAATGGAGGGCTGAGTTCGGCAGAAGGTCTGGGCTGAAATAGGGAGATCTATCCCTGAAGTTTGAGCGGTGGAACAGGGTGACTGGAAATTGACAGTGAAGAAGCTAGGGTAGTTTGGTTTTCTGGTGATTTAAACTAAAATTTTAATTTCTAATTTAATTAGTAAGTTATTTAATAAAGTCCGCAATCCAATTAGTATACTGTTAAGAACAAAGAAAATGTTATCAATTGTTAATCTAGAGTTGGAAACCGAAAAGAGAAATTTGTTTGTAGAATCATTTTATAAATTGAAAATTTTTTGAGTTAAAGATTTGGACTTTAAGTTGTTAGCTGCTCAAACCAGGAAGATTAGAGAATAAAATTTATAGTATGTTTTTAACATAAACCCTTGTTAAGTGAATTCATTAGCTTATCTATAAAATTCGGATTTTTCATAGGTAAGGATAAATCGAATGGAATCATTCGTGTGGAGTTGGAACCTCGAAAATCAATGAAAAGAAATTGAAACTGGAACAAGTGCAAATTTAAAAGCCTGGTGAGTAAATCTCACTCACCATTTAATTAGAATTATTTTTAGTTGTTAAAAATAATTGATTGTTGCTTGGATGCATTTAAATATTTTTGTGTTGATAATATATTAGTTATTTAGGGTTGACTATTATATATATATATATTAGGCTGATGATTGGATTGTCCCCACAATCTCATTAGCGGATGCCCGCAGTTTCATAGCAGATGATTTCCCTATGCGCCCCACAAATATATATTAGTGGATGACCTTCATACCGCGATATCCTACCTCGAAGTAGGATGGGTATTATTTATGTTGACTAATATATTTGGATGCTGGAAAACAGGTTGGAGGGATTCGACCGGATTCCTCAAAAATATATTATCTATTTGTTTGTTTGTTTGCATATATACTGTCATATATGATGTGTTAGAAAACCTGGAAAAAAATTGGGTGTTTCGTATGTTTAAAATATCACTGGGCCTAAGCGTTGATTTGTAAAAATATCGTGAAAAGGAAATTTCCAGTTTTAAAAAGGAAATTCTATTGTTCTAAAAATAGAATTTGAAATTCAAATAGAATAAAAATATTAACTTGTTTTGAATATTTAAAACAAGTAGTTCGTTTACAAACAAAGTTTATAAAGGAGGTGAAATGAATTATCATTTGATAAATTCAGGAAATACAAATACAAGTGTGAATTTGAAAAGAGAAATTTATTTTTCCAAAGTAAAATCTTTATTTCAAATGAAGTTGAAGTCGAGACTTGTTTTAATATATATAGACAAGTAATATAAGGCGATGTTTACAAAGAAAGGTGAAAAACCATAAATTGGATAATATGGATATTTTAAATTCAAATGGAATTTAAATAAAGGGATTTCAAATTTAGAATTTGAATATAGAAATTTAAATGGAATTTGTTTATAGAAATTTGAATGGAATTTGAATATAGAAATTCAAATGGAGTTTGAATATAGAATTTGAATATAGGAATTCAAATGGAGTTTGAATATAGAATTCAAATAGAATTGAAAATGGAATTTGAATACATGAATGTAAGTGAAATGGAATTCAATTAGTTTATAAGAAGGTTGAAAATATATTTGAACATGTCATGTTCAAATATACAAGTGAAGTAGGCAAAAAATTAATTAACGAATTAATTAACGAGTTGAGTTAAAACGAGTATAGTAAGTTGAAATGAATTAGAAATGACGGATATACATGAGACAGGTTTGGAATGAAGTGTTAGAAGAGTATAAATATAATGCTCGACAAAAAGGTATGTATTTAATTTGAATATGAGATTTTATGCGCCGTATCGGCTAGCCGCTTGGCTTTTCCTTTTTCTTTTTGATTGGAGAGGGCCTGTGTGGCAGTTTGGGGATTTTCCCGATGCTCCCGGTACAAAGGAGGTTATGGCGAATTTTTCCGGGAATTTAAGGAGTTAGCATATTTTTAAGATGATTTGATAAGCTAGAAATCGATATATCGAATAGAATTCGATAATGAAACGAACTTAAAATAGGATATTATAAACGAAAAGGAATTTTATAAATAAAATCCTAGGAGATATATGTTTTAAAGTGAACGATGATTTAAAAGAAAATGATTTGCCGATTTAAAATGATCATGTTGATAATAAATTAATCAAATGGAGTTAAAGAAATAGAGTTAAGCAGAATTAGAAACTGACTGGAAATTAGTTGAGTTGAACGACTTTTTGACTATCGATCTGATGTTGGTTTCGGCCTTCGGGGTTTATACTTAGGAAGTTGTTCTCTTACTAGTTTACAGTTAGAGTCTAATAGATGTGGAAAAATAGTGATATGAAAATATGCAATGGGAATGTTTTCCAGAGTTAATAACATATATTTTCTTAATATAGAAAATAAGGAAATATGAATATATATATTTATATATATATGGTTGATGATGTGATCGATAATTCCTTTTGTAAATAAGATTGTTGTGTGTACACGGACATTTTTCATTTGATAGTTAAATCACCGACTATCAAAGTTTTGACCATTTTAACGTTGTTAATATGGAGAGACCGGTTGGATTATTTTCCAAAGAACCACTCTGTATTGCATAAGCGTTGCGAATCATGTATGCTGAAGATAATTGAAGACGGAGCAAAGTGCAAGCGCTGTTGTATAAGTCCTAGGTAGAGATTGCCTAGGATGGATGTACTGAATAGTGCCTTCGGTTTCGTTCCGTCCCAGAACGAACGTATATGGACGAGTGTCTGACAGAGTATTTCCAATGATCGAATATGTTGGTCTTTATAAATATATATGGTGGCAACGGATTTATTCCCTTACCATAATATCCAGAATATTTGTGCAGTTAAATTAGTGATTAACGGATCTGATAAAGTGGCATTCAAAGTGATCGTGTTATAAATGAATGGAAAGAAATCGTAGCCTCTGGCCTCAACAACCGAGAAATGACAAAAATCGGGCAGGCAGCATGGCTATGTAGGTCGCACCTATTAGGGTGTATAATCACCTGATCTAGAGTTTCATTTACTTCTAAAAATCTATTGTCGATGCTGTCCCATTCGGGAAACGGTTGTTGATCCCAACCGTTGGTGATATACATTCGATACACTCAAGCGAAATGAGTGGTCGGTCATGTGTGGCTGAGTTGCAAGTTGTTCTTGTTGAACTCGGTGTATTGTCCTCTAGAGATACACCAGCGGCAGGTGGTTCCATACCTTGTCATAGTTGGAAATCCATTACCCAATACGTGCTTGCGATTTTGATTATATACTATATGTGTAGAACGTGAGATGAAAGCGTTTCTGCTAGATGATTATTATGTTATGGTTGATAGGCATTATTATAATATCAAAAGGTTTTTGATATAAAGATATTTTGGATTCTCATAAGGGAAAAACCCGTTCCGTTATACGGTGTGGTCTTATGAGATATTGTTTACTCGTTCAAGCTGTTTTAAACTGTTTACTCATACCAGTCCCATGACTGACCAGGAGTTTATTTTGTTTTGTTTTACCTAAACTCTTAGGTGCCTAAATTTGTATGGGCAGTCAAGTAGTTCGGGTGTTTACAGATATTTGGAGGAGCTTGGAGCAGGAGGCTTCAGCATTAGTTATATAGAGTTTTGTTCCGCTGTGTTGTAAGTTGTCCTCTAATAGTGATACTCTAATAAGTGTATGTTATACAGTCAAAATTTGTATTTCAAAAGCTGTTATTTATTAGATTTTATTCCGCTGCGATGTGAGATTCTGTATTGTGTTTCAGTTCTTCTTCTTCTACTCTAAGTTTCTTTCTATTTCTCATCCTCTAACTTCTTTCTATTAATGATTCGTATTTCTGTGCAATTTGGGTTGAACATGCGTTGTATTTAGTCAACTCAGATAGTACGGATTTGCGGGCTGTTACAAACGTAGTGGACTGAGTTAGTGTGATGCGAAGGAAAAGTGATGTATTTCCCTAAATGACCTATTTCTGAGAACGTTGTTGTAAGTAAGCCACGGTAAATAAAGTAAGGAAAGTAAAGAAATTACTTGCTACCATGGATTTGGATGGGAATACGTTATGAAAATAAATCACTGATTCCTTCTATCAAACTGATAAGGTGCATGAAGTATTTTCCTTAAATATAATGTGGAATATATATTACAGTGAATGGGGAATAATGGTTTACAATAGTAAATGGTTTTAAAAAAAGGGGAATGATAATCACCTATTATAAATAAATAACATTAGTGAAAATGTTGTATAATAGTTAGACTTGTCCTTGGGACAAGTGAATATTACAACTTAGGTTATAATAAATTAATAAGGAAATGGGATAACTGGTGAAATGAGATAAGGGACACTTAATTGTAAATTAAGTAATCAACAAATGAGGAAAAGCCGGAAACCAGTTGAAAAAAGGGGGAAATATATGAATTATAAGAAGTTGTACTTAATTGATAAGAATAACATGTTTACACTTGTCCTAGGGACAAGAAGAAATTATAACATAGGTTATAATAAATGGGTAGAAAACTTATTAATGGGCCTTAGTTAAGAGAACTAAGTTAATAAGTAAACAACGACAAGTTGTAGTAATGGTGTAAAATGGAATTATGATTAAATGAGAAAGAATGAGGAAAACTTATGAAATAAGTTATATTTAATCATTACTAATAACTGACATGTTAATAGAAAGCTTGTGAATTGAGATATACTTAATTACATATTAAGTAGAACATGTTATTATAATGATGAAGCCAAACAAGAATATAAAGGGTTGTGGATTATAGACCTTGGACCACAATCAAGAGAATAACATGTTGTGGACTTATTAATAAACTTAAATGAGTTGAGTTATATAACTGAAATTAATAAGCAAGAAGAACTTGGTAATTTGATTAAGAATTCAATATGAATTGGAATAACCTAGTTAACCGGTAACCTGATGAGGTGAGGCAAGCGCGTAAAAGAATGTTCAGACATAGGGTCTAACAAGATATTAAATTGGGGCGCTTGAACCAGTCTGCACATTCGAGAGTGAATAACCCAACGGGGTAGATCATCGTGGTGTTATAAGGCACGAGGGGAGCGCACGTTCATCTGATTGTTCTGACGACTCCGAAGAAATGGAAGGGGAAGCATGCGGCTTGCTGAGGTACGTAAGGTGCTCCTAGTAGTCCTCTGTGCGGTGGCAGATGTTTTAGGGTGTGCTCGCAAAGGTTGGGTCTGCGTGTAAGTACTAGGTGGGTGGGCCTTAACTGCAAGTGTAGCTTTGCAGTCAGAATGTTGTGACGTGGTGACACTAGGGTGATTCGGCGGTTGCCTCAACGGGGAGGCGGAGGGTCACGACCAATAAAGATAGTGGATCGTCGGATACTCGTCATCGACAGCCATTGGGATGCGAAAAGACTAAAGCTAAACCCAATAGACCATTCACCTTTTGCTATCGGGGTACGAGGGTTGAGAGGAGACGCCAAATAGATGATTAGATTGTTTGTTGTTAGGGGCACGTCGCTTATCTCTTGTAGTCTTTACTAGTTGAAGGAGGGGCCTAGGTAGGGCCATAACTACCATGAAAACAGAACCTAGGAATATCTGCAGAGGCTCTTAAAAGACAGGCCTATACAGGTATGGAAAAGCTCCCGACCAAGTTCTGTGTTTCTTGTATCGCCTTGCCACGGAACTCGGTGCACATCATAGGACGTGCGATTGAGGCATCGAGTTACAATTAACGATACGTACGTGGGACAGTCTAGGTACATGCATATCTGCTCTGGGTGGTGTATCGTAGACTTGAGGGCATTACTCCGGTATGGAGTTTGATTCGAACTTGGATGGTAGTCCATACATTTGCGTAGCATAGTAATGACAGATATATGCAGAACGTAATATATAGGTATGTACGTCACTCCGACGTAGGATAAGGGACTGCGTACATTTCTGTATTACGGTGGAGACCGTGCGAGTAGGGTACCATAGGGTGTACCTTAATACTGGGGGTATCTACATATATACTATTTAGGTTAATCCACTGGGAAGTAAATGGGTACGACGTGTGTGTATGCCTTGAGTGTTGATAACCCAAGTAACCTAATAAATAAGATAATATGATTGAACGGTATATGTAGGATTATCCAAAGTGTATAGTTTGAATCCAGTCACCAGAATTTGTGTTCTGACACCCTCCTCATAACATACTCGCAGGTTAGATTTGTGCTAGAGACATGATAGCTTTGGATACTGGTTAGGCAGTATTAATAATACGGTAAGGCTATGTTTCGATTATACTATATTTTATCCATTCCGCTGTGAGATATTTTCTGAGCTTTGACATATTTCATGTCTCTGTCTTTTCTGCAGGATACCAGAGCACAACAACTTGAGTTTCGATGGATTGGAATTTTGAAAAAAAATCGGTCTATCGGAATCTGGGTTGTCACATCTAGTATCAGTGCTTAGGTTTAGGATTCCTATATAAGTAGTGAGTGAACGTATTTGTATTTTAAAAAAAATATAAATATATTATGTATATACCTAGATCCATAGAGGAACCCACTAAATAGAAAGAGTAAAATATGGTAAGAAATGGGATGCTTGTTTTGTAAACTAAAGGATGAATAAGGAAATCTGAGACCCTTAGGTAATTTGGGTGGAGAGTGTACAATATACTTTGTATGAAAGGAAAGTGAATCCCATATGATTAGTATTTTGGGTTAGCGGATTTGGCAGTAAAACCATATAGATTGGAAAAGGTTAGAAAGAGAAAAATGGATTAGGAATATATATAGTTGAGAGAATTGATATTGGGGATGTCTAGGAAAGCCTGGAAAATTGGAAACCCGCTTTGAGTCTAACCTCATTATTAACTTTTAAGAACTTGAGATAATAAAAGTTTTGGGAAAATGGTTTATGGTATTTTCAAGTTTTTATCTTAAAAGTTATTGTTTTAAAATATGTATAGAAGTACATGTTGAGTTTTAAAGTAAAATTCTCTTAGTAAAAAGTTGCATATTATAGATCATGTATAGCTCGCTAGTTTTCTTGTTATATTTCATACAAAAAATTTTAATAAAGAAAGATTTTAAATCTCTATTCTTATGACAACCCTTTTGATAAATTATTTTAAGATAATTTTGTGGGTGGACAAAATAAGTTGTAGAAAATAAGAATAAAATGGATTTTGGCACCTTGTAGTAGGAGACAAAACCGACCTTATAGGTAAGAACATGTCATAAACCCGATGGAGAAAATAGTTTTCCGTATCTACTCCAGTTTTTGTGATTTGAAAAAAAAAATGATGATTTACATTTTTTAAGATGACATGATTTTATGGTTTGGCAAAGGAAAGTTTTCATGAGGAAAATAAAGCTTTGATGCATTTAATTTTTGGAAGAAAATTTTAATGAAAAGCGCCAAACCATGTTTAAAAAAATTGGAGTAGGTAAGGATTAGTGGCTAGGGAAGATGGAAAAAGTTTTGAGGCTATGAAACAGGTAGCGAGAATTATCTTGGAATAATAATGAGTTCCCATAGAATGCATAAGCATTGAAAAGCCTAGGTTGTTGCTTGAAATAATTATTGGTACACAGCTAAAGTTAGTGGTGACTATTAGATAGTAAAGGGAAAGTAAGTGTTTAGATCTTGTTGCTAATTTTCATGTTAGGGGTAAAACCCGTTATTTCATTTCTGTTAGGATTGTCCTGTTATTTTGTTCTTGTTGGATAGTTAGGGTAACACCTAAACCTGTCGTAGATCCCATAGTTTGGACTTTTCAGTCTGAAAGGGACATAGTCCTGAGATTCTTGGCCCTTTGTAGTAGCTGTGTAGGGTGTCTGTTCTCCTATTTTAGTTGAAAGACTAGAAGCTTATTTAAATTTAAACTAAGATAAGAAGATTAAATAAGCTAAGGAAAGAGAAATTGTACAACTAAAAAGGAAACAGAGAATTCAGTAAAGCAACAAAAATGGAAAATTACGAGAAAAGATGGATAAAGATAAAAATTTCCAAGACAAGACGAAAAAGAAAATCAGTAACAAAAGAAAATTTTCTTATGTGGGTTGTGCTTGGATAGGGAAATAGGAGAATCTTTATAATAGTTTCATAAAATCCAAGTACGGTTGAAAAAAAGGTATATAAAAGAAAAACGGAATAAGTGAAATATTCCATTTTCCACCCTTTTGTAACGAAAGAAATCGATTTTAGAAACTTAGATTTTTTTGAAATTCGAAAAATAAAGCTGGTTGGTAGGATTATGGATGCAACAATTAGATGAACCACGCTCCTACTCACTAAGATTATGGGAAAATTTGGATGAAAAAGCTTTTTGATTTTTAAAATATTGCATTCATGTAGAACTGCTAGTATATTTAGGATGTGAGCATCATATTTTGAAAGGATTTTTGAGAAATTTGCATACACAAAGGAGGTACCGCTTAGGCATACATGCATTATTATGTTGTATTTCACATTGCCCAAGTGCACGATGTTTGCAAGAATTGGATGCACACATGATGGATGTATATTATGCGAGGGGTTAATTGATTTTACCCTTATCAAATTTCGGGGATGAATTTTCTAAGGGTGGGAGAATGTAACACCCCGCATTATTTTAACAAAAGATAATAAAAAAAATAACTAAATTAAATATTCAGAAATAAGTAAAACGGGTTTTACCGTTGCGTTCGTCTCGGAATTCTGGTTCAGATAGAGTCCGAGTTTACGATAAATGGACATCGTACGAAGAAGTAATGGGCGACAGAAGTTTGTTAGAAAAAGCAGGAAGCGGGCTAGAACAACTGGCGCACTTGCAAGTGCGCCAGGCCTTTTTTGCACTGGCGCACCTCCCAGGTGTGCATAAAGCAATTTTCGGCTTCCGGATCCATGGGGGTCAACCCCTTCAAGGGGGGTTCGACCCCCGGCGGCAGATTAGGGTTTTCTTCGATCTGGACGATTCTGATGGCTTTTGGTCAAAACTGAGGGCCCTGGTTGTTCCATACACCTATAAATAAGACCTTAGATCTAACCTTAAACCTCATAATTTGGCGACTACGCTGGAGCTCTGTCATTACCCTCTCTCTCTCTCTCTTCTCAAATCTATTTAGAAATTTAGATTTATAAATTAGAAAAATCTTAAATTAAGATCTGGAGGGAAGAGATTGATGTTTTTTTTAAAAGGCGTTCAGAATTATGTGAAACGCAAGGTAACGTTCCAGATCCGATCTATTCAATTTTTTTCTCCTCTTTCTTTTCACTTTCTCTTTTAGTAAAAATAGTAAATCCATGATTATTAGGTTCTGAATTCAATTAGGGGAAAATCATGGAAGATTAGATTTGGACCCGATCCAGGATTTGGAATGCTTACGAGGTGAGTGGATTTAAGCCATATTTTTTTAGATAATGGTACATAATCGTTTAGCATTCCCTTTTTATTAATTGTGAAATTGCCAGATTAATTATAAATTGTTGTTGTAACGGGTTGAAATGTTAATAAGAATATGTCAGGAAATTCCTATGTTGAATTAGCTAAAGTAATGAATGTTTACATGTTGAAAAAAAAATAAACTTGTTAGGATATGAATAGCCAATTCAGTGATTGTAACTATATGATTTACTTGTGGCATATTATTGAGTAATTTACATGTAACTTGTTAGGTTTGAATAATTACCCGATTAAATGCTTACATGTCAAAAATTAGAATTAAATACATGTTAAAAAGGACATGCGCCAAAATATAAGGATAACTTGATGACATGTAAATTTGATTACAGTAAACATATGAAGAGGTTAATATGCAAAAAAAACATGGAAAAAAAGGAAAAGTATTAAAATATGAACATGCCTAAATACATAGTAATTTGAAACTGTAACGCCTTAGACACGAGGTTAGATTGCACTTGTGATAGAAGTCTGCCCGGACCCGCCCGGCATATCCAGCATTCACAAGTGGTAAATCTAATGTGAGAGGTCTAAGTGCATAACAAAAAATGATGCTAAGGCATGAGGTTAAGTCAACTTGTGGTAGAAGTCTGCCCGGACCCGCCCGGCAAATCCAGCGTCCACAAGTGTAGGCTTAATGTGAGAGGTCTCGGCATATGTATGTACATATATATAAATATATGTATATAACCATATATGAATAAATGGCAATAATAGTAATTAAATGTCTAACTCAGAAAACAAGAAAGGAAGGAACGTAGTGGACTGAGTTAGTGTGATGCGAAGGAAAAGTGATGTATTTCCCTAAATGACCTATTTCTGAGAACGTTGTTGCAAGTAAGCCATAGTAAATAAAGTAAGAAAAGTAAAGAAATTACTTGCTACCATGGATTTAGACGGGAGTACGTTATGAAAATAAATCACTGATTCCTTCTATCAAACTGATAAGGTGCATGAAGTATTTTCCTTAAATATAATGAGGAACAATATTACAGTGAATGGAGAATAATGGTTTACAACAGTAAATGGTTTAAAAATAGGGGAATGATAATCACCTATTATAAATAAATAACATTAGTGAAAATGTTGTATAATAGTTAGACTTGTCCTAGGGACAAGTGAATATTATAACTTAGGTTATAATAAATTAATAAGGAAATGGGATAACTGGTGAAATGAGATAAGGGACACCTAATTGTAAATTAAGTAATCAGCAAATGAGGAAAAGCCGGAAACTAGTTGAGAAAAGGGGGGAAATATATGAATTATAAGAAGTTGTACTTAATTGATAAGAATAACATGTTTACACTTGTCCTAGGGACAAGAAGAAATTATTACATAGGTTATAATAAATGGGTAGAGAAACTTATTAATGGGCCTTAATTAAGAGAACTAAGTTAACAAGTAAACAACGACAAGCTGTAGTAACGGTGTAAAATGGAATTATGATTAAATGAGAAAGAATGAGGAAAACTTATGAAATAAGTTATATTTAATCATAAATAATAACTGACATGTTAATAGAAAGCATGTGAATTGAGATATAATTAATTACATATTAAGTAGAACATGTTATTGTAATGATGAAGTCAAACAAGAATATAAAGGGTTGTGGATTATAGACCTTGGACCACAATCAAGAGAATAACATGTTGTGGGCTTCTTAATAAACTTAAATGGGTTAAGTTATATAACTGAAATTAATAAGCAAGAAAAACTTGGTAACTTAATTAAGAATTCAATACGAATTGTAATAACCAAGTTAACTTGAAACCTGATGAGGTGAGGCAAGCGCGTAAAATAATGTTTAGACATAGGGTCTAACAACATTAAATTGAGGCGCTTGAACCAGTCTGCACGTTCGAGGGTGAATAACCCAATAGGGTAGATCATCGTGGTGTTATAAGGCACGAGGGGAGCGCACATTCAACTGATTGTTCTGACGACTCTGAAGGACTGGAAGGGGAAGCACGCGACTTCCTGAGGTACGTAAGGTGCTCCTAGTGGTCTTATATGCGGTGGCAGATGTTTTAGGCTGTGCTCGCAGAGGTTGGGTCTTCGTGTAACTACTAGGTGGGTGGGCCTTGACTGCAAGTGTAGCTTTGCAGTCAGAATGTTGTGACGCGGTGACACTAGTGTGATTCAGCGGTGGCCTCAACGAGGAGGCGGAGTGTCACGACCAACAAAGATAGTGGATCGTCGGATACTCGTCATCGACAGCCAGTGGGATGCGAAAAGACTACAGCTAAACCCAATAGACCATTCACCTTTTGCTATCGATGTACAGTGGTTGAGGGGAGACGCCAAATGGATGCTTAGATTGTTTGTTGTTAGGGGCACGTCGCTTAGCTCTTGTAGTCTTTACTAGTTGAGGGAGGGACCTAGGTAGGGCCATAGCCACCATGAAAAAAAACCTAGGAATATCTGTAGAGGCTCTTAAAAGATTTCTTCCATTATGATTTTAGACTTTATTTTCTAGTTTGATCTTCCCCTTCCCTTTCTCGCCACAAGGAGCACTTCTATAAATAACAAAAGGGGGAGGCGGAAGCAATCAAAGTGATGCGTAAGATCGGGGCTAAAAGACGGGCCTATACAGATATGGAAAAGCTCCCGACCGAGTTTCGTGTTTCTTGTATCGTCCTGCCATGGAACTCGGTGCACATTAGAGGACATGCAGTTGAGGCGTCGAACTACAATTAACGATACGTACGTAGGACAATCTAGGTACATGCATATCTTCTCTGGGTGGTGTATCGTAGACTTGAGGGCATTACTCCGGTATGGAGTTTGCTTCGAACAAGGATGGCAGTCCATACGTTTGCATAGCATAGTAATGACAGATATATGCGGAACTTAATATATAGGTCCGTACGTTACTCCAGCGTAGGATATGGGACTGCGTACATTTCAGTGGTATTGAGGTGGAGACCTTGCGAGTAGGATACCAAGGGGTGTACCTTAATATTGGGGGTAGCTACATATATACTATATTAGGTTAATCCATTGGGAAGTAAATGGGTACGACGTGTGTGTAAGCCTTGAGTGCTGATAACCCAAGTAGCCTAATAAATAAGATAATATGATTGAACGGTATATGTAGGATTATCCAAAGTGTATAGTTTAAATCCAGTCACCTAAACTTGTGTTCTGACCCCCTCCTCATAACATACTCGCATGTTAGATTTGTGGAAGAGACATGATAGCTTTGGATACTTGTTAGGCAGTATTAATAATACGGTAAGGCTATGTTTTGATTATACTATATTTTATCCATTCCGCTTTGAGATATTTTCTGAGCTCTGACATATTTTATGTCTATGTCTTTTCTGCAGGATACCAGAGCACAACAACTTGAGTTTCGATGGATTGGAATTTTGAAAAAAAATCGGTCTGTCGGAATCTTGGTTGTCACAAGATGGATTATCAATTTCCCAGTCTCATTACATTGAGAATGTTCTGAAAAGGTTCAATCTATTCGATTGTAAACCTATGTCTACTCCATTTGATCCATATATGCAGTTATATACTAATACTGCAAGAGCTATAGAGCAATTGGAATATGCTAGAGTTGTTGGAAATTTGATGTATGCAATGACATGCACACGACCAGATATTGCCTATGCTGTTGGCAAAATGAGTAGATATACTAGTAACCCTAGTCATATCCACTAGAATGCAATACATAGAATTTTAAATAATTTAAAAGGTACCTTTAAATTATGGTATACATTACAATGGTTATCCGAGTGTAATACAAGGATACACATGTGCTAGTTGGAACACTGAAAGTGAAGATAATAAATCAACTAGTGGAAGGGTATTCACTCTTGGTGGGGGAGCAATATCTTGGGCCTCAAAGAAACAAACATGTATTGTTGATTCAACCATGGTTGCTGAGTTTATAGCACTGGCTTCTGGTAGTAAAGAAGCGGAATGATTAAGGAATTTGTTATTAGAAATTCTTATGTGGCCAAAACCTATGCCACCAATATCTGTGCATTGTGATAGTCAATCTACATTATCACAAGCATACAACCAAGTATATAATGGTAAATCTAGACATATTGGTCTAAGGCACAGTTTGGTTAGGAAAATGCTCACTGAAGGGGTAATTACCGTAAATTTTGTGAGATCTTGCCAGAATTTGGCAGATCCATTTACTGCAAGGAACATAGTGATAAAACCATCACAAGGAATGGGTTTAAAGCCTATACAATACAATCGCCAATGAAAGAAACTCAACATAATAAAGAAATTTGTTATCTTGAGTTTAAAGAGCAAAAGTACTTCATATGTTTGCGGTTGAAAGCACTATAATATTTAGTCTGAAAAACAAAATATTATCATACATTCCAAGGAAAAGTGCTTGGTACTTATAATGACAAGGAGAGGATGTTCTGCTTAGAACTTAATAGGTTTATAACAGATATACTATTGAGGTGTATGTTATAAGACACTTCTGATAAACCTACCTATATGAATGCAACGAAGGTGGTGCCGCCTTCTGCGAGATTTTGGCTTGATCTCTAAGGGAATTTCATGAAAGAAGATACAGACCCAAGGCCAATCCACGGGTCGGGCAAACATACTATCAGGAAAATATGAAAACGAGTGTGTGATAATCACGTCTGGTAGATCATATAGGATCGATGGTTCAATGCTTAGTCAACCACTCCATCCTGATATACTTTGATGGGTTTTCACTACGTATAGATTCAAGTCTGTAAGACATCTATACTTATGCACAAATTTTCCTGCATAAAGTGACAAGAGGAATTTATTTAAAATTTGGTGGAGGATTGTTAGAGGAAATTTGAAATAAAGGAAAATTTTAATTTGTCCCACATCATGAAATATAACATGGTAGGCAACTATATATGTAAAAGCATGATGTGTTATATCAAAAGAAAGAGGAGGAGAGATAAGGCAAGAACATGAAATACATGACATTGGCATGAACATGATAATATTTAAAGGTCAAAAGATGGGCCTTGGGCCTCGGGGCTCTTGGAGTCTCGTGATCAGATTGGCCTTGGAATGCCAATGGGCTTACTATGAAACAAACCATTTTTGTTTTGCTCACAGGAATTGCAGTCATTACCGGTCGACTGGTGCTGTTTGCACTAGTCAACAGATGCAAATTTTTATCATTACCAGTCGACAAGTATTAAATAGACCAGTCGACTGGTAAGGCCTAAACGGACAGGATTTGTTTGATTTCAAACAAATAGACACGACTTTTTGAAGAGTTGCAGGTTTATACATTAACCAGTCGACTGGTACTATTTAGACCAGTCGACTGGTTCGAACAGCTGCGACTTTTCTGAAAAGAAATGGATGCTATTGTTCGAAGAGTTGCAACCATTTATTCGAACAGAAGCACCCGAATCTCCTCACCGCTATAAAAACTGGGCCACACTCCGGTTTTCACACACTCGATTTCTTTCTTACAACTTCTACTTTCTACAATTCTCTGCATTTTTCTAAATAAACATTGCAATTTAGTTATAGTTCTGCAGGCTATAAATCTAATTTCTTGTCACTGCAGCAATCTAATCTACGATAGTGAATCGTCGTGTTTGTGAAACCACATCGATTAAAGATATTCAGTATTTGCTCCGTTGTATCTTCGAACAGATTTTCCATTACTCGTGCACACAATATAAGAGCGCAAATACTGTTTTAGGATAGCGATCACCACATTGTGCCTCAGAGTTTGCAAATAGAAGAATTAGCGACGAATTTAGTCTAACAATCTAAAATAGTATTTCGGCAATGGCTCCTCATAGTCTTAAGGAATTTGCCGCTGATTTTACAAAGCTAGAGAGATTCGATGGTGTTAATTTTCTTCGACGGCAATGAAAGATGCACTTCTTGCTCGCTGGAATGAAAGTGGTATATGTTCTAACTACGCCAAAACCAGCGCAGACTGAAGATGAAACGACTGCGCAAACACAAGATCGGATCAAATCGGAATAAGATGATTATATTTGCAAGGGGCATATATGATATGCAACGACGGATACACTCTTTGATACGTACTACTACAAAAGACGTCTGGGATTCATTGGAAGCAAAGTATCTTATGGAGGACGCAACTAGTAAGAAATTTCTAGCTACTAAATTTTTTAATTACAAAATGACTGATGATCATCTAGTTGTAGAGAAATTCAATGATATCATGCACATACTTAACCAACTCAGTCAACATAAATTAAATATGGATGAGGAGATTAAGGTCTCATCGATAATAGACAAATTACCCCCTTCTTGGAAAGATCAAAGGAAACTATTGAAACACAAGAAGGAGGATATGAGTCTGATGGCATTGCACAGTACTTGTAAGTTGAAAAACAACTGAGACAGAAAGATGCTCAAGATGAAACAGTCGTTGATACATCAAAAGTCCATATGATGGAGGAAAAGAAAGAAAACAATGCTTTGAATAACTCTTCTAATAAGAAGAGGAAAGGGCAGAACAAGAAAAGCAAAAATGGTTGCTACTTTTGTGGTAAACCAGGACATTTCAAAAGAGATTGTCGCTTCTGGAAAAAGAAACAACAATCTGAACAAGAAAAGTTTGCAGCAGTCATATCAGAAGTGAATATGATTGAACAAGACAATTCTTGGTGGATCGATTCTGATGCTACTAAGCATATCTGCATAAACAAGAATCAATTCAAGAAACTGGAACCAACCAAAGATGAAGAATACCTATACATGGGAAATTCAGCAAAGGTGGAGGTCAAAGGGAAGGGGACCATGGATTTGGAATTCACATCCGGAAAAGTTCTAACTTTAAATGATGTATATTATGTACCTGAAATTAGGAAGAATCTTGTTTTAGGAAGTCTTCTTAATAAGTTTGGTTTCAAACAAGTCTTTGAGCCAGACAAATATGTATTGACCAAAGGTGGTGTGTTTGTAGGAAAAGGGTACATGTGTGATGGTATGTTTAAACTGAATGTTGATATTAATAAAAGTATGAATTATGCTTATATTATTGACTCATTTTCATTATGGCACAATAGATTAGGACATGTTAATTATAAACGTATGTTTGATATGATATCATTGAATCTGATTCCCAAACACCAAAATGATATGCTAGTTAAGTGTAGGATATGTTCATTAACAAAGATCACTAGAAAACCATTTTCTAATAAAGCGGAAAGTGCAACGAAATTGTTACAACTTATTCATAGTGATGTATGTGATATGCATAGTACTCCTACTAGAGGTGGAAAGAAATATTTTGTCATGTTTATAGATGATTACTCAAAATATTGTTATGTTTATCTTATGCATGCTAAAAGTGAAGTGTTAAATTCATTTATGTCATTCAAAACTGAAGTTGAAAATCGGTGTTTTGCTAAAATAAAAACACTTAGATCTGATAGGGGAGGCGACTATCAATTTCCAGAATACTGTGAATCAGTAGGAATTATACATGAAACATCTATTGCTTATACTCCACAACAAAATGTAGTGGCTGAAAGGAAAAATAGAACTCTTACCGGAATGGCAAATGCAATGTTGTGTAATTCAGGACTGAATACTAGTTCTGGGGTGAAGCTTTACTTACCGCATGTTATATTCTGAATAGAATACCTCATAAGAAAATTAAAGTTACTCATTACGAACTTTGGAAGAAAAGAAACCAAATCTTGATTATTGTCAAGGTTGGGGATGTAGAGCGATTGTCAGATTACCTGAACCAAAAATAAGGAAATTGGGACAAAAGGCTATCGAGTGCATATTCTTAGGATATGCTCAACGTAGCAAAGGATACAGGTTTCTAGTAAAAGAACCTAATAGCTCTATTGAAGTGAATACAGTAATAGAATCAAGGGCTGCAGTGTTTTATGAGAATAGATTCACATCTATTCAAAATAAATCGATTCATGAAACGGTGGAGGTCAATACACCTATTAATGAAATGGTGGAGGTTAATGAACCAACTATTGAACCTGTAGAAAACACTGATGGAAATAACGACGAAAATGGTGATCCTCTTAGGAGAAGTAAACGAAGAAGGATAGAAAAATCTTTCCGACCAGACTTCGTTGTATATTTGGTTGAAGGGTCCAGAAATAATGTAGAGCATCAATTAATGATATCTACAAATATAGAATCTGATCCTTTAACATATAATGAGGCAGTGAAATCTCAAGATTCATCATTTTGGCAAGAAGCCATAAATGATGAAATGGATTCTATTATAGGAAATAAAACATGGAAACTAGTAGATTTTCCTCCTGGTTTTAAACCAATAGGATGTAAATGGATATTTAAGAAAATTTAAAAGCAGATGGCACAATCAAAAAAATTAAAGCAAGATTAGTTGCCAAAGGATTCACACAGAAAGAAGGAATAGATTATTTTGATACATATGCCCCAGTAGCAAGAATTTCAACTATTAGGACTTTAATTGCATTAGCTTCCATATATAATTTTGAAATTCATCAAATGGACGTCAAGACTACATTTCTAAATGGAGAACTTGATGAAAAGATATATATGTCTCAACCAGAAGGCTTTGTAATGCCTAGACAAGAGCATAAAGTATGTAAACTTGTCAAATCACTTTATGGTCTCAAACAAGCACCAAAGCAATAGCATGAAAAGTTTGATAAAACTATTGTATCTAATGCCTTTAGGATCTTTGAATCTGACAAATGTGTCTATAGCAAGTTTCATTTAGGTAAAGGTGTAATTATATGCCTTTACGTGGATGATATGCTTATATTTGGAATGGATACTTCGAGTATCGAAGAAACTAAAATATATCTATCTTCATGTTTTGACATGAAAGATATGGGAGTAGATGAAATGATTCTTGGAATAAGAATCGTAAAAACAAAAGATGGGTTATCAATTACCCAGTCTCATTACATTGAGAAAGTTTTGAAAAGGTTCAATCTATTCGATTGTAAAACTATGTCTACTCCGTTTGAACCAAATATGCAGTTATATATTAATACTGGAAGAGCTATAGAGCAATTGGAATATGCTAGAGTTACTGGAAGTTTGATGTATGCAATGACATGCACACGACCAAATATTGCCTATGCTGTTGAAAAAATGAGTAGATATACGAGTAACCCTAGTCATATCCACTAGAATGCAATACATAGAATTTTAAAGTATTTAAAAGGTACCATAAATTATGGTATACATTACAATGGTTATCCAAGTGTAATAGAAGGATACATAGATGCTAGTTGGAACACTAGAAGTGATGATAATAAATCAACTAGTGGATGGATATTCACTCTTGGGGAGGGGAGCAATATCTTGGGTTTCAAAGAAACAAACATCTATTGCTGATTCAACCATGGCTGCTAAGTTTATAGCACCGGCTTATGGTCAAGGAATTTGTTATTAGAAATTCCTATGTGGCCAAAACCTATGCTACCAATATCTGTGCATTGTGATAGTCAATCTACATTATCACAAGCATACAACCAAGTATATAATGGTAAATTAAGACATATTGGTCTAAGGCATAGTTTGGTTAGGCAAATGCTCACCGAAGGGGTAATTTCCGTAGATTTTGTGAGATCTAGACAGAATTTGGTAGATCCATTTAATAAAGGACTTGCAAGGAACTTAGTGATAAAAACATCATAGGGAATGGGTTTAAAGCCTATACAATACAATCGCCAATAAAAGAAACTCAACTTAACATAATAAAGAAATTTGTTATCTTGAGTTCAAAGAGCAAAAGTACTTCATATGTTTGCGGTTGGAAGCACTATAATATTTAGTCTAAAAAACAAAATATTATCATACATTCCAAGGAAAAGTGCTTGGTACTTATAATGACAAGGAGAGGATGTTCTGCTTAGAACTTAATAGGTTTATAACAGATATACGGTTGAGGTGTATGTTATAAGGCACTTATGATAAACCTACCTATATGAATGCAACAAAGGTGGTGCCGCCTTCTACATGATTTTGGCTTGATCTCTAAGGGCATTTCATGAAAGAAGATACAGACCCAAGGCCAATCCACAGGTCGGGCAAACATACTATCTGGAAAATATGAAAATGAGTGTGTGATAATCACGTCCGGTAGATCATAGAGGATTGTTGGTTCAATGCTTAGTCAACCACTCCATCCTGATATACTTTGATGGGTTTTCACTACATATAAATTCAAGTCTGTAAGACATCTATACTTATGCAAAAAAATTCCTGCATAAGGTGACAAGAGGAATTTATTTAAAATTTGGTGGTGGATTGTTAGAGGAAATTTGAAATAAAGGAAAATTTTGATTTGTCCCACATCATGAAATATAACATGGTAGAAAACTATATATGTAAAAGCATGATGTGTTATATCAAAAGAAAGAGGAGGAGAGATAAGGCAAGAACATGATATACATGACATTGGCATGAACATGATAATATTTAAAGGTCAAAAGATGGGCCTTGGGGCTCTTGGGGTCTCGTGATCAAATGGTCCTTGGAATGCCAATGGGCTTACTGTGAAACAAACCATTTTTGTTTTTCTCATGGGAATTGCAGTCATTACCAGTTGACTGGTGCTGTTTGCACCAGTCAACTGATGCAAATTTTTATCATTACCAGTCGACTGGTATTAAACAGACCAGTCGACTGGTAAGGCCTAAACGGAAGGAATTTGTTTAATTTCAAACAAATAGACACGACTGTTTGAAGAGTTGCAGGTTTATACATTAACCAGTCGACTGGTACTATTTAGACCAGTCAACTGGTTCAAACAGCTGCGACTTTTCTGAAAAGAAATGGATTCTACTGTTCGAAGAGTTGCAACCATTTCTTTGAACAGAAGCACCCGAATCTCCTCACCGCTATAAAAACTGGACCACAGTCCGGTTTTGACACACTCTATTCCTTTCTTACAACTTCTACTTTTTACAATTCTCTTCATTTTTCTAAATATACATTGCAATTGAGTTATTGTAATAACCCAGAAATCTGAGCCAATTTAAAATTTTTATTTTGGCAATTTTGTTGAGTTTTGGATATTTAAAATGAATTATTTTAAATAATAACGACGAGAAATTTATTTTGAATAGAATTAGAACGTATATATTTATATGAATCGACGTTAGAATATAAATATTTATTTTTAATTATAAAAGGAATTAAAAATGGCGCGGTAGTTTGAAAATTCGATTTCAAATATCAAATGAATGTACAGGATTCAAAATAAACCGGATTTTAGCGAAACCAAAAATATTAGAATCTATTTGAAGATATCTTTCCAACGAATCCGAAAAATTGAAATTTCATAGCGGGAATAAAAAGTTATGCCCAGTTGAAATTTCAGAGTAGTCGCTATGGAATTTTGGCCCTTAAAAATGGAAATTTTGCAAACGACCTCTGTTTTCGACGAAACCACTTTTGTTGGATCCGCGATGTCAAGTTATTGCTAGGTTTCAAAATTCGTAATTTTCTAAATCAATATGTGAGCCTGGCAAAGGAAAACGTGTTTTGACAGTTTTAGTCAATTCCGATCGACCAGAAAATGGTCATTTTTCAAACGGTCTCAGAATTTGACAAAATTAGTTTTGTTAGGACCGTATCATCAACACAAAACTAGAAATATTTTTTTTGGAATTTTTAGAGTTAGTATGTGGTCCCGGTAAATTGAAATGTGCATTCAAATTCAATATACATTGATTTATAATTTAATTTGAACGGAAACTGATCGTAACGATCGAATTGGCCTACGAAACATATCCCATTGTGTTCGGAATGGGGGTAATTAGCTAGAGGCGACAGTCGTTGGGATCGATTTGGTGTACGAATCGAAAAGCAACTTTTTGGAATAAATTAAATAATTAAATAAATTATAAATAAACCCCCTCTTAGGTCAAACCCTATTCTCTTAAGCCCCATGGTCAACTTCAAAAAGAAAACCTGTCGTCAGTGCCTCATACTCCTTTCCAAATCGAAGTTGGCCGCTCCACCTAAAACCGCCCCTCCATGGACCATCGCTCCGCCCTCCTAGCACTACAAGAAAAACCGAGATTAGCGACAGATTTTTAACAGCGGAAAATTCCGTCGCTAATTAGCGGCGGATTTCCGTGGGCTTTGTAAGAGTAAATATTTCGGATTTTATATGTCATCTTATTATAAATTATTACCGTCGAATACTAATTCTGTCGCTAAATCAATGGAAATTGCAGCTCTTTACCGTCACATAATATTTGACGCTAAATTCCATTGCTAATAGAGTCAGATTACCGTCGACATAATTTTGAAGCTATTTTCCTGCAGTTTTCCAAGAGATTAGAAACGAACTTTTATATTTATTATTTATAAAATGTTTTAAATTTATGTTATTACTTAGTAATTAATAAGTAAATTTAAATTTTAAATAATTAATGTTAATAATACGTTAGTAATTAATAATAACTATTAGAAGTAAATAAAATTCAATAGCTAATCCTGATTATTATTTTTGAAAATTAACGTTGATTGATTATCAATTACTATATAATATAATATAAATAATAATTTATGTTTTATAATAAATAACTTATAATCATTGCTTATTTAGAATTAGAAAAATAATCTTTGCTCGTAACCAATGTAATTACTAAATTCTTAATTAAGTCATCTGCTTTCATCACAAATTTCAGTCAGTATGCCAGTATATTTTACGCTAATTAGTGCTGGATATGTAATAACTAATAATTATTATTATTAATTAAACAATATATATGTTTGAATTATAATCATAAAACTAGTATAACCGCATAATGGTGGGAAAACCGACTGTGTAATAGGGATCATAAGTCAACAGTAAAAATGTTTAATTTAACAGATTAATTGTATTTCGTGCAATTATATTGAAAGAAAACCACTAATGACCATTAAGTTTTTAAACTAAGAATTGTGTCAGTATCAAAAAAGTTATATATATATATATATATGTGTGTTTGTGTGTGTGTGTGTGTGTGTGTGTGTGTGGAAAAGACAAATATGTTGTAAATAAGTCAAACAATGTGTCAAATCAATTTGTTAATCATGTAATTTTTTAGTAAATAAACTCAATAGACTTATAAACCTTAAGAAAATTCAATAATTGCAAAATCTTGCTAAGAATATGCTTAATTACAATGGTAGTTATCATTTTGTTCATAGTCACAAGTAGACTTTCAAGTTAAAAATGTTTATAACCATTAATTTAAATTTAAACATTACCATAATGATGACATTAATTCATTTACAGCCAAATTTAAACATATATGCTTTAAATGCAATACTTATGGTCAAAAATTATATTTTGTACTATTATATAAAAGAAAACAATTAATGATTATTAAGTTTTCGAACCATTAATTATGTCAGCATCCAAAAAAGCAATATCTTTAAAAAGACAAATATTTTGTAAATAAATCAAATAATATTGCAAATCAATCTGTTAATCATGTACTTTTGTAAATAAATTCAATATTGATATAAACAATTTCAACTGATTGCAAAATCTTGCTAAGAATTAAGCAAATAACAAAATAATTACGGTGGTAATTGTCAATTTGTTCATAGACTTAGTTAGACTTTATATACAAATATATAGTATTTCAGGTTAAAAGTATTTATATCGTCAACATAAATTTAAAATTAATTCATGTACTGCCAAATTAAATTACATATGCTTTAAATGCAAAACTTGTGGTCTAAAATTGTATTTCGTGCAATTATATTGAAAGAAAACCACTAATGACCATTAAGTTTTTAAACTATGAATTATGTCAGTATCAATGAAGTTATATATATATATGTGTGTGTGTGTGCGTGTGTGTGTGTGGAAAAAACAAATATGTTGTAAATAAGTCAAACAATGTGTCAAATCAATTTGTTAATCATGTAATTTTTTAGTAAATAAACTCAATAGACTTATAAACCTTAAGAAAATTCAACTAATTGCAAAATCTTGCTAAGAATATGCTTAATTACAATGGTAGTTATCATTTTGTTCATAGTCACAAGTAGACTTTCAAGTTAAAAATGTTTATAACCATTAATTTAAATTTAAACATTACCATAATGATGACATTAATTCATTTACAGCCAAATTTAAACATATATGTTTTAAATGCAATACTTATGGTCAAAAATTATATTTGGTACTATTATATAAAGAAAGCAATTAACGATTATTAAGTTTTCGAACCATTAATTATGTCAGTATCCAAAAAAGAATTACGTTTAAAAAGACAAATATTTTGTAAATAAATCAAATATGCTTAAAAAGAAAAATATTTTGTAAATAAATCAAATAATGTTGCAAATCAATCTATTAATCATGTACTTTTGTAAATAAATTCAATATTCACCAAGTTTATTATTAACTACTGCAAATTTTCATAAAATTAAAAAATATTAAAAAAAAATTAGCAGAATTTTTGTTTGTGAACTCTTTTAATATTTTTTTTATTTAGCTCGAAGTAATATTTTCAATGTTTGTTACTGCATCTTCAATAACAAGCTTTTCTTGAGATTCAAACCTTAAGATTAAATTACAATTTCAGATCTTAAATTATTATCAATTACTATACATAAATTTCTAATCACAATTTAATACCATCAGCCGTTCAATCAAACATTTTACAACCCAGTAAACAATCAAACTTTCCTAAACCATCAACCTTTTACGGCAAAAAAAGAAAAAGCGCCTTCTAAATTTCAAAGCCCGCTCTAATTTCATTTTTGGCTGCCTTTAAAATTTTGAAACCCATTCTAAAATTTTGGATCCGCATTTTTTTCTCCACTTCCCAAATCGGTTTTACTGCTACTTCGTCTTCTTTTGAATATCCTAAATTGCTCGCTGCCTCTTCCTTCTCTATTTCATCGCACCAAACAAGCCTCCTCCTCTTTCATCTCCATTCACAACAAAGTCTACCTCCTCTCCTCTAGATCCACAGTGGAGATCGATGCGTTGACAACCAGGATCTCTCCCATCTTGCATCCTCAGATTAGAAGCAAGAAGTTCGCCATCACCGCACTCAACGGCCAGATCTACCTCGCCAGAGTTAACTCCAGAACCTCCACCGTCGAGGTGTACGATCCCGACTCCAACACGCGGCACATCGCCATCGAATCACCAAGCAGATGGTACGGCTGCTTTGGCGTGGCCTCGGACGAGTTCTTTTATGTGGTAGGTGGAGTTAGGGTTGGAAGCGACATAGCAGATTGGGGACGCTCGCTTCCGCTGTGGGATCTCAGATTGGGGATGCTTTTCTGCTGCTGTCGATGGTGAATGTGATCCAGATCTGGCTTGGGATGCTTTCTTGCGGCAGTAAGTCTACTTTTACGGCTGTTACTACTCTCTCTTTTTTTTGAAAGTTTTCTAGTCAAGGATTTTCATTTGTTTGCTTGAGTGTTATAATCTTGAATAGAAGGTTGAATCATTCTATCATCTTCCTCTTTTTGAATACTTGTGTTATAAGTTAAAAACCAAGAAACGTGAATGAATAATTCTTATCGTTAACCTTATCGTTAACCGTGCTTAGAGCCTTGGACAATCAACCTTTTACCTTCATTGTGCATGGTCCTTTAGACGAAAACATTGAACTTCAAACAAATGTTAGAAATCATTAGTCCATTTAGATAAGAAAATGAAACAGATACTTCAGTTATGATATGTTTATTTATGATACCAAACCAAATGTTGCTTCCCAATAATAGATAATTCTGTGAGAAGCTTATAAATATTTGATTAGCAGCGATATTTTTTTCTTACTGTTTTATCCAGTATTTTGTCCTGTTTACAGAATCTATCGTAAATGAACTATTGGTGCATAATTAACAGACAACCCATGCATCATACTAAAATCGACATGTGCTGTTACTACTCTTGTTACACTTGTTTCTACTGCTCTTTTGGTTTACATCTCCACTATTTTCTATGAGTTTACGCATTAATTTAGGGTCGGTTATGTAAAGTGGTTACCAACGTAAATTTGTGAATGCATTATGGATAAGCATGAATCTAGGGTAGTTGATTTTCATTTACTGAAGTTTGGTAGGATTTATTCAATTGAGCACAATACTTTGGGTTCTTAACAAATATCATGGGTAAGGGACTTCGGTTTACTAATCATTGATTTTGATAAGAAATTAAAATTGTTTGTTTTAAAAAAATTGTAGGATATTTTGTGGTACATATATATTCATAGCAATAAAATTTTCGCTAACATATATGTACCACTTTCGGGAAATCACAGACTTGTTGGATGTTGTTGGCAACACTACAAAAGCTACTACTAAAGGATTTGCTATTGGCTCAGCTGCTCTTGCTTCATTTTTTTCTTTTCAGTGCCTACATCGACGAAGTAACTTCGTTTGCTCAAATTCCTTTTAAACAGGTAGTGAAAAAATCTTAGGAGCAACTCTTCTACACACATTTTTAATCTTTTTGTGATACTTGTGATATACTTCTTTACCCGTCTTATCCAAGGCCATTGGTTATTTTAATGTTACCTTTGTTATTTATTGATGCTATAATGTTATTTTTGGCTTCAAAGCGATGAAACGTACCATTTGATATAGCTGTTGCAGGGGTGGTTGTGGTGGAAGCTGATCGTTAAAGTGGTAGGACCGGTTGTGGAAAAGGTGGCAGGACTGTTTATTAAGAAGTGATTTTTGCTATAAGGTTATAATGGGAAGGTGGATGAGGCAACAAATGGTTAAGTGTGGGTGCTAAGCTGCTATTTGCAATCTGGTCAATGGCGGGGGTATTGAAGGAGGTAATTTAAATGAGATATGATAAAGCTTATAATAAGTTTATACTGCACAAATTTTGCTTATTGCCTTTTGGTAATTTTGTGGTGTTTAGTTATTGCCTTTGGGAGAGGTAGATTGATTGTTTAGATGGGTAAAAATGTAAAATTCTTTACTTCTGTGACTGTATGTATAACTGGAGAATTTTTGTTTTACAGGAAGATAGACATCTTTGATGCAAAAAAGCGGGAACATGCCACAACAAGTTATGGATTTGAGATGCTACAACTATATTTTGGTTTGTACTTTTTAGTATTGTTTATGAAATATTATGGATGCATTATGAATTTTTTATGTAAAAATGTTTAGTATGTCTATTATGTAATGTTGAATGTTAATTATGAGATGAGTGGTTAATAAAATACATTGATTATTAGATGTGTGTGTTAATATTAATTGTGCTTTATTTAAATTAGGATTGTGTATTGAATGGAACACAAGTTATGTGTGTGATGAGTATATATATATATATATATATATATATATATATATATATATATATATATATATCAGAAGGAGAATAGCAGCGGATTACCAACAAAAAAAAGAGGTTAAGTTTACCTTAATTTAATTTTCGTCGCTAATTCCTTGGTAATTAGTAAGGATTTACCAATGCCTTTTATAAATAATATTTTAGTATAAATTAATTATCCGTCGGTAAATAGTCGTTATATAAATTAAAATTAAATTAATAAATAAATTTTTATTTTTATTATAAAATTAGTAAAATGGCGGAAAAATGGCGGAAAACTCATGCTAAATTCCGTCGCAAAATCTGACACAGATACCGTCATGGTTTTTACCGACCAAACCATTTTGTAGAAAATCCGTTGCTAATGCCTGTTTAGCGACGAATTAGAAGCGGATTCTGCCGCTGCTATATGCAGTTTTTCTTGTAGTGTAGCCGCCACCGTGGGTCAGCCTCGCCCCTTCAGCATCGCCTCCTCCTCCACTAGTCAACCACCGTGACCTCGAAAAAAAAGCCGCCAGCGCCCTTTTTAAAACCCTAAATCCCTCGCGCCCAAAACATCCACCGCCGATCTGAAGGGCCGTCATCGCCTGACTGGGCCGCATCCGACTGGCGTGCGCCAAAAAACCCCCCTCCCTCAGTCAGCTCTCCACCCCCTCCGGTGAGCTTTTCAATTGAATTTTCATTTCAGCTTTTTTTTATACATAGATTTTTAAAGGAGAAAAGTATAGATTATTAATACGATAAAAGAATAGTTTTTAAAATATATAAATTTGTCATTGTTTTGGAAATAAAGTTATCATGATTTTCAAACAATGAAAGGTCGGATTTTTAAAAATGAAAGGCGGGATTTTTATACTATGAAAGGTCAGATTTTTATACAGGAAAAGATATGATTTTTAAAAGTAAAAAGATGCGATTTTTAGAAAATAAAAAGCTTAGATTTTTAGAAATGGAATGAATATATTTTTATATATGAAAACATAGAATAAAAGTTCGATTTTTATCATGGAAGTAGCGATGTAAAGGAGTGATTTTTTTACATATGCAGTAGAGATATAAAAATATGATCTTTATATATAAAAATGTGATTTTTATATAGAGAATGGCGAGATAAAAGTATGATCTTTATTATATGAACACTGTTATAAAAATTGAATTTTTATCTATATAGTAGCGGAATAAAAATAGAATTTTTATCTATATAGTAGCGGTATAAAAATAGAATTTTTATCTATATAGTAGCAGTATAAAAATGTGATTTCTATATACATAGCAACAATATAAAGATGCGATTTTTATATATGTAGTGGATACGGACGACGAAAGTGATAAAGGGTGAGCACGGCGAAGATTTCCTACGTATGAAGAGTCGTGGCGTTTGGTTTAGCTTCTGAGTGAGAACTCCTCACTTTTATTTTCTTTTCTAGTTAAATTATATACTAGGATGCAGACGGTGCTTAGCAGCACCCGACACCCGTCGTCCACAGACCATGGATGACTTGTTTGTTTGATTGATGTGTTGTGAAATTGATTGATGTGTTGTGAAATTGATTGTGTGAAGTGGAATGAATAAATATTTATATAGTTAAAAATATAATTTTTAACGTGTATATAAAATAATTATTTATAAACAAATCGGATGATTTGTTTATATACACACATTTGACTGATAATGATTGGGACGATAAATTTTACACATCGCCCAACTGCACGAATAAAACCTGTGTTTGATTGTTTGAAACCCCATACGGGTGTTGGGATGAGACTGACGTACACTAATCTCAATTGTTTAGTTGTATGTCGATCGATTGATTGACAGGCTGTAGTAAGCATTGATTATTTATATTCAATGCTATGCAGTTGAGTAGTGCACTCTGGATGATGGATGATTGTTTATCACTATTGATATATGCATGTGTTGTATGGAAATCCATAGAAATAAAATCTATGGTAATTGATTGGGCCTCATTCCAGTTTTGAAAAAGAAATATTTGAAAAGAAATATTTGAAAAGGAATATTTGAAATAGATAGAAATATATATAGCCGTGTTGATTAGTTAGGCGCCATTTTGACGCGAACGATATTTATATCGATTTTATTCATTTTTATAATGAATATCGAAAAGAAATTGATTTCAAAATATAATGGTTTGAAAATAATATCATTTATATATCGATGATATCGAATATTCAATTTTGATTCGAAATTGAATATGAAGTTGAAATCGTTTTGAAAACGAATTTAAAACGAGTTATAAAATACGTTTTGAATGGAAATCGATGAAATATATATTATATATATTAATATATATAATATAATGGCCTGAATAGAACGCGCCGCGCTGCAGCAGTTCGTGAATTTCGACCATTGACTTCGAGTGGACATTACGTGAGATCCGACCGTCGGATTCTCCTAAAACCAGAACCGTTGGGTTCGTATCGAAAAGAGCTTTCTAACTAATACAAGAAATTAGAAATCTAATGGTTGGATTTGTAATTAGATCCAAATCAAATTTGGAAAAGGTCGCTGTAAGTGCAGTTCGATGGCTATTGATGGAAATCGATTGTACGGGCCTTGATAAAATTATTAAAAATATCAATAATTAGTGTAAAATCATAAGAAATGATTTGGAAGAATTGGGATGAAAAACTCCATATTTGAAAAGATAGAAATAGATTTTTATCGAAATGAACTAGTTTTGAACTACAATTATAATCCATTTATTATTAAAATAAATAAATTGGATTTGAATTGGTTTTAAAAATAACCAGAATTTCCAATATATAATTGGAATGGATTTGAATCGAAATTGTCTTCGGAATATTTCGATGTTGGATTTCGTGATTATACAGATATTGTTATGGAAATTTGAAAGATATATTTATATCGTTAATTCCAATACGATATTTGTTGGTCGTAGAATTTGATATAAAATATAAGCCTATATATTTTCTATTCAGAGCCTTGTATTTAATATCAAATGGAACTTGGGTTTGTCGTGAATGGTGTCTTCATTAACACTGTTCTTAAAACCCAGTTGAGAAAAGATTAAATCTTTTTATTTAGATTTAATGAAGTATAACAATTAAATAATATTTAATTAGAATTGAATTAGAATTGATTTTTGGGTTTATCGTGAACCGTGTTTTTAAATGACATTGGTTATTTAACCCAGTTAAAGACAGGATATGATTTCCCAAGTTAAACAATCATTAATATTGATTTTTGTGAAGATTAAAACCAAGTGGAGTTTTAATGAATCTTCAATTAGATTGAAATGATCGAGAATGGAGTATCACCAGTTTTTCTCCAAGCGATAGTTAAATCTTTAATTAGATTTGAACGTGAAATGGTAATTGAATTTACTGATAAGACCGTGGTGTTAGATATGAAGTATGACCAGTTTTACTTCATGGTATGAATAGGTTGGGATTGGGAAATAAAATAAATGATTACTTCGGTGTGGTTCGCTAATCCCAACTAGTTTGAATTGATATTCAAAAGAAAAATAAAAAATAAATTTAAAGAATTTATCTTTGATAAAATTAATGAGAATCTTTCCCAAAGTATAAGAATATTTGAATAAAAGAGTATTCTAAATTGGAATGAGGCGTATGTTGTGGTTGTGTAACACTTGTTTATTATATACGCGAGTTATTCAGAAAGACCAAGTTTAACCCATTCTGAATAACTGATTTGACGTGGTGTCGAGGATGAAGACGGTGGTCGAAGACCGGAGGTCTTCACATCGTTTGGATAATTACTGATGATCTTGATTGGGCTGTACACCCAAGAGTAGGGAATCAGTTGGTGATCGTCCAGACGTACTTGGAGATCGATGGATATGCGAGGAATAAGGTTCCTCCGGTTTCGTTCAGACCCAGAACGAACTTGTTTGGACTGTGTGTCTGACATTGGATTTTGCTCTGTGTTGATTGATCTCTATTAAATATACATCTGCCTGGTGAAGGGGAATTCATTCCCTTACTTCACCCTTCTCTGAGACGTACGGGATTAGAGGTTGTATATTGATAGACATCAGTCGTATGGTGTGAATTGCCTGTGTGGCATGCCTAAGTGGCAAATGATCAAGGCTTTTGTTGAAAAGCAAAGTCTTGTGGTTGATGATCAAAGCACCGCCTGTGTGGTATAGCTTTGTGTAACGTTAATTCGCGAGCCTCAGACCTCGGTTGTGAACCAGAAATGGGAGAGAACATCAGGGAGGGCATGCGTTTCTTTCGAGCTAGGGTGGTGTCAGTGACCTACCAGCCCTGACATTTATATTATTTTCACCTGTGTGGTTGTTGCTGTTGCGAGGCGCCTCGGATATATCGTTGACTATGTGGAGCCGATGGAGTCATTTGGCTCATTTACGCCCCAAAGGGCGGGGAAACGCTTGTTCAGGGTTTAAGTTTAATCCACATCGGTGGACTGGCCCTGACGATCCAAGGGCTTGACTGAGTACTTGTCCCGAGGCTCGGGCTAGAGAGTCTCGAATCGGTGAGGACTATCTTTTGCCTCGGTTCACAGATGGAAATCCAACTTCCAATACGAGCTTTGCGATTTTAGTTGTACACCTATATATGGCGACATAGTGGTATGGGGCATTCATGCCGCCTATGATTGATACTTATGATTGAAATTGATTTCTTCACTTATAGTAATAATAAAAGATGAAATTTAGCGTATCAAGCATTCTTTGGCTATTATAAGGTAAAACCCTATCCTCCGGTTTGTGTTGCATTGTGTGATGGGACCTGGGTCTTATAATAGCTTCATTGTTCTTTATTTAGCATTGCGCTGTTGTTTTAGGCACTGGTATTCTTGGGAGAAAACCCGTTCCGTGTTATACGGCGTGGTCCCTTGATTTACCTAACTTTAAAAATAAAGATTAATAACTGTTTTAGTTCTCATACCAGTCACATGACTGACCTGGAGTTTATTGTTTTAACCTAAACTCTGGGTGCCCTTATTTTCGACATGGGTAGCTAGTAGTTTTGGTTTTTCATATTTATAACCACAGGATCCTGGTTTACAGCTGGAACGATACTCGGAAAGCTCTGTATCCGTTTATCTCTTTCAGTTGTGTTTTGTATTATTTTCCGTTGCTATGTAATGTATTGTAACCTCTGATATTTTATGATGTGTAATATTGATTCATACTCTGTATATTCTTGTATTCTGATGAAATTGTTGTAATATACAATTTAATGTTCTTTTGTTTGTGTTATGATTTGTCTTGTCCTCAACTCAATTCGCTCTTTCCTTACCGGGGAAGTTCGGGTCGTTACAGTTATAGTTCTGCAGGCTATAATTCTAATATCTTGTCACTGCAGTGATCTAACCTACGATAGTGAATCGTCGTGTTTGTGCAACCATGTCGATTAAAGATATTAAATATCTTCTCCGTTGTATCTTCGAACATATTTTCCATTACTCGTGCACACAATATAAGAGGGCAAATACTGTTTTAGGATAGCGATCACCACATCGTGCCTCGGAGTTTGCAAATAGAAGAATCAGCGACGAATTTAGTCTAACACATCTACCACTTAATAAGTGCAATTATACCACTCCAAACGAGTATATGCTCTGCATATACCTCGCGAGTGGCCCTTAAAGTCCCTTCTCTTACTTCCATAACTACCCGTGTGCGAAGCACGGGTCCCACCCTATTTACATTACTATATCTAATTACCCTTAATTTCCACGCTAAACCCCTTTGTAACATCTTTCTCCCGACTCCCGAGTCCTTCCTATCCTGTTTAGGTCGAGACCTATGCAAAACCCACCCAACGTTGTCGATCTCCCATCCATCTTTCCAAGATCATTTTTTCAATAAAATCAATATCCAACCCCCGCAACGATCATCCTCTTCTAATCTCCATTCTTCCCTTCTTACAACAAAAGAACCTTCAATTCACGTAATTCCCTTCAATCAATAAAAAAAAACCAAACCTAGAACTTACAACAAGTTTGACCACTAATATGCTGCCACACTTCACCACAAGTCGATGCACACCTCAATGCTCTGCCCAAGTCGAACCCTAGACTCCTATAAACTTAACGATTTTATTTTTATTTTTGGTTGAGTTTTTTATTTAGTGTGAACTTTTGAAGGTTGTTTCGCTTTTGGTTTTTATTTTGAAGCTTCCTGGAAGTGAATAATGAATCTTACAAGTGAAGAGGAAGATGGTGCGTTGTTGACTTATGTCGAGGGGGAGAGATAAAATTGATGAGTTGTCGAATTTATGTGTGGTGAGCAAGTTGTGTTCAAGACGATACATTACTACTTTAGTTTATCTTGTTTTACAGTTTTGATTTCAAACGATACAAAAAGAATATCGCTATATTCAGATTAGAGTCATAGTCTGAAATAGTGTGAAGCTAAGGGCACACCAATATGTTCTTCCTAATGTCACGACTAAAAAATACCACAAGAATTAGTATTACACTTTTCTTAATACCACACCTAAAAAATGGGGGCTACCACATTGTTTTACCTTATTTCTATTTCGCTCGATATTCATTCGTCCTCATTTGTAAAATCATCAACGAGCTAAACCCTAGATCTATAACCGATCAACAAATTCGACGCTACAATATACAAAAGTCTTGAATAAGGTTTGAATTAAGAAAACTACAATAGGAAGTGAGAGATTAGGATTTTCAGATCACCAAACAAAGAGATTACCATACAAATTTGAATTTCTGTATAAGAGATGCGAAGAAGACAACAATTATGAGAGATTATGGTATTTAGATTAGCTTAGTATGTGATTAGTTCGGCAAATAATGACTGGGTGAGAGATTATAATGAAGAGGTAATGTGGTATTTGGAAGCATACAAAATTTGATGAGTTTTATTTTTTTAATTGCGGTATTAGGAAGAACATATTGGGGTGCCCTTAACACCACACCTGAAATAAATTATAGTGCATACAAGTTATTGAATTTTGAAAAAAATCACAAAACGCTGCTATTTCACTATAAAAACAAATTAAAATCTCTATACGTTCCAACCATTAAACATTATGCGTTTATATTGCTTACTGTTACACATTAAGTTCGATCACCACGAAACTTGACATCTTAAAGTAATTTATAATTCCAAATCCAATGAAATTGGTTTCAACAAAATTCGAGCTAGTTTGAAAATTTTCCAATTTCATGGATTAATTAAAACGAATTGGTAAAAAACGATTTTTTATAAATAATTTTTATTTGCTTAAATTCAACGACGTTAATTTCTTATTATCATTTTAATCCATACCACACATAGATTAATTCATTTTAAGGCATTCAAATTCGAACTAGGTTCTAAATCCAATCAATTAAAAAAAATCCAGAGTTAAACTACTATATTCTTATTTAAATCAAGTTAATAATTCAAACATTTTGAATTCAGGTTATATAAATCCCTTAAATCAATACTAATATATAAAATTAATTAAATATTAAATCACTAAATTTCCGGCTTGTTACAAGTTCGGTGCAAGAAATAAAAACTTAAGTACAACCTTTTGAGCTCCTTTGATAATTTCCTTTCATATTTCTATTTTTCGATAGCAAATTTCAAGTAATTTTAAATGTATTGCGAAGTTCAGAAGTGTTTGCTTTCGGTATAATTTTAACACTACCGGGAAAAATCACAATTTATCACAAGTCATAAGGTTAATATGTTGCTAAAATAATGATCCATCACCACATACAAATCTAAAAATGCTACTTATAAAACTGGATCAAGTCTTAGTTGAGCAAGGTTTCAAGTCGAAAGATAAAGGCACAACTGATTGTGCTGTGTAGATAGAAATCAAGCCCATTAGCTTCTTCAAGGATAACTAGAGTATCCAAGGTGAAGAACTCCAAACTACGAGTTGCGCAACACTTGGGAGATGCACATAATTTGAGAATTAATTCATTCACTGAAAAATAAATCTAGAAAAGTAAGCAAATGTCAAAATTAATTTGTGTACATCCCTCAAACATCTTTTCTGTTTGCACCAAGTGTTAACATCAGTCTTTAGATTTTAATACTGAAGTTTAGGTCTTTACATATTTTTTGCAACTAGAGGAACAATGATCGAAATCTTTAGTTTTTAACTAGCCTTTAATTTTTAATTAGAGACCGAGTAGTCTAATTAAAAACTGAACTTTTCAATCGCTACTACGGGTTTAATTGTTAATTATGAGTTACTACAGGTTGGCAATTATCCAACAAGCTTCTCTTAAGACTGAAAAGGTTAAAACTTAACATTAATCTCCAGTATGCAAAAACTGTTTAGCTTGATCAATTTCTTTAGTGATAAAACCATTTAATAAATTAATTAATTTCATATCTCGTTACATATAATTAATTTCATATCTCCTTGCATATAATTAATTAAAATGACATTACAGATTCACATACTTATCTCATCAATATAGAGAGAGTCAACTAATTAAAATATTTCCATATATTGTAAAACATCTCTTTTTCCATTATTTGTTATTTATTCATCAATGATACATGACAAACAAATCATTAAATATGAAGTTATGATACAAGAAAAAAAAATTCAGTGTATATATCCGTTTAAATTAATTAGAATTTCCACAAGTCCATCTACACAACAACATTGTAAACACAAACAACTCCTTGTAAAGTACAACTGCAGAAAATGAACCTTTTTTCTTCAATCTTGATGGTTACTGTTATTGCAGCTATACTGATGATTCTACAAATAGAACGTGATTTGGGAGCTTACTACAATATTCCCCAAAGACTTGTTTACGCTCGAAACTTCTTTCTTAATTTGAAAGCAGAAATTAGAGTATATTGAAGAAGATAATAAATGATATTTTCTCTACCTCTAACATAAATATGAAGATGAAATCTTTTATTTAAATAGACTCTAGATTGAAGAAGTTACTTAGAGATTAATAAAATTAGTTGTCAAATCATCATGAAATCTTCTCAAATATCCATGATTTGATCTATGTGCAAATGGATAACGGTGATCTTAATTTTCGTAATTATTCTTGCTTGCATCAATCTCCATAACTATCTTTTCTTAATTTTTATTGCAAAATCAGTAACTTTATAAGTAGACTTTCTACACATTCGTAAATCCATTGAATAATTAATTGATTTAGTAAACTTTTTTTTTTTTTTGCAGAGCCGACCGGTTTTTAAGATAACCGCAAACACCTTAATTATAACTAATAATAAAATACATGAACACTACAACAAAATGACACTTCAATAGCGTTTAAAATACGCTATAATAGGCTATTATGGCGTTTTTATAGACGTTGTATATCAACAAGCTATAATATGTTAGGACATATAATAACTAAATAAAAAACGCTATAAAAAGCATGCTATCAATAAGGCCCTTTCAAAGCGTTTTTAATTGCTATAAAAAGTCATATTGTGGCTTATTTCAATTGCTGACTTGTAGACATAAAGCGGGCATAAAACGCTGTTAAAATTGCATAACATCGTTTTATAAACGCTGTTAAATCGTCTAACAGCGTTTTATAAACGCTGTTAAATCATCTACCAGCGTTTTCAAAATGTTGTTGAAACCATTAGCTGCATGCTATTAAAAATTATTTATGCACCGTATACATAACCATTATCACACTATAATCGACAGATTACATAAACACAATATATCATTTTACAAAATCATATAAATCACATTAAACCTAAATTAACTAACCATTCAACTTCCATAAAAATTAATACATTGTACGTTATAATATTAATGAACAATACATTAAACGTGTAAATGATACAAGTGATAAAGATCATACTATACATGAGGATTAACCATGCAAACCAAAAAAAATGTAACTTCAAAAGAAGTTCAAATCCTTAATATACTGCAGCATGTTGTCGTTTGTATGCACCATAACAAGTAAGTACCTATGAAAAAAATTCAACAATTAGCAATTATAACTATATATAATGTGCGTGTGTGTGTGTGTGTTATAATTATATAAACTTGATTATTTAGTTAATTTTTATAAACTTAGTTCATTTATATAAACTAATTAAATTAACTCAGTTAATTTTATAAAATTTAGTTAATTTATATTAACATATGGAATTTCTTGAAATGAACATAATTTTGTTTTAAATACTTTATTCAACAATTACATGTCTATTGCTATAAGCTTATTGGCTTTTATAAAACTCAACTAAATTTTATAAACTTACTTAATTTAAGAAAATTGTTGTTTATTTAACTATTTGAAAACTTAATTAACTTAGTTACTTATTTTAAACTTAGTTACCTTATTATTATTATACTATTACTATTATAAATTTAGTTAACTTTATAAACTTAATTAATATTTATAACTTAGTTAACTTTAGTAGATTTTTATAAAAAAATAGATGATTTTTATTAAACTTAGTCAACTTTTATAACAATTTAATAAAGATTTCAAAATAGAGAACATGTAATATTCATATTATTATTATTATATTGGTTGAATATTTATAAAATTAGTTTATAAATTTATTATTATAGTATTACTGTTATTATATTATATTATATTATATTATTATTAATAAAATTTTATAACCCCGTTAACTTATTTAATTTTTACAAAAAATTAGATGATTTTTATTAAACTTAGTCAACTTTTATAACAATTTAATAAATATTTCAAAAAAGAGTACATTTGATATTCATAATATTATTATTATTATTATATTATTAGTTAAATATTTATAATATTATTTTATAAATTTATTATTATTATCTTATTATATCATAATATTATTATATATTTATTTTTATATACATTTGGTTAAATTTTGTAAATATCAATTAACTTAGTTAAATATTCATAAAATAAGTTTAAAATTTTATTATTATTATATTACTATTATTTTTATTTTATTATATTATTAATTAATTTTTATATATCTTTCGTTAAATTTTATAGAACTCAATTAACTTAGTTAAATTTTATATAGCTTTAGTTAAATTTCACAAAACTAACTTAACTTAGTCAAATATTTATAAAATTAGTTTATAAATTCATTATTATTATTTTACTTTTATTATATTATTACTATCATTATATTATTATTTGTTATTTTTATATACCTTCAGTTAAATTTTATAAAGCTGAATTAACTTAGTTAAATATTTATATAATTAGTTTATAAATTTATTATTATTATATTACAGTTATTATTGTATTATTATTATTATTATTTATTTTTCATATATCCTTATTTAAATTTATTATTGAACACATGTTGCAAGACGAACCTGGTGTCTACATAACTCTACCATAACTCTACCTTCTTTGTCGAATGGTGCTACTGATCTCAAGAGTTTTAGGTTCAGTCGAAAACAGTTTAGCGAAAAGCAAGCAGAGAAATGGCGAGGTGAGAACAAGGCAAGGGTTTACCAACGATACAATGTCGAAACACCTGGCAGTCAATCTGCTGCAAATACAGGAAAGGAATAATATTCTTTTAAAATAAATAAAATGAAAGATTGTTCCCAAATTTCTCAATTATTGCTTCAATCCTTGCAATTATTGGCGTTGTTTTTTCGTTTATTTGTTCTTTACACCTCCTTCCAGTTCCAAGTTCCTCCCCCCTCTTTTGTAAATGCGGATACACAAGAAAGCGAGTCTGGTTTTTTTTCCTCCTCCTTGTTCCAAGTCTTCTTTAAGAGTATATTGGTTTTGGCTGTGAGAATTGTAAATTGATTGTAGCAAACTAGGAAAATGTCTGCATTCCAATTGTAACGAGCAGTTCTGTTTTTTTAATTCAAAAAAAAAGAGGTAAAAAAACCCAGCTTCAGACCCATGGTTTCATTTCAAAACCTCAGGTGGTATGTAGTAAGGACTGCCGATAGTCTAAGTGAATTTGTTGCCTAAATTACTATAAAGGAACTTCTAAGAACATATACAATTGCCCACAAAATACATGATGACCGAAAACAAGTAGAATATGTACAATAAGTAAAATATGTACCAGATGTAAAGAACATCGACAGCCCAAAGTTAATTGCCTTGGGTGCATCAGTTTTCTTCTTATTAGCAAACAAAAGGTTTCCAGGTTTTAGATCCCCGTGCATCATTCCATGCTAGTGGCACATCTGAAACAAAATCACAATACCTTTTTCTGAGTCATAAAATTGCTTCTGCAAAGGTGTGTGTACACATATATCTAATTATTAAAAAATTGATTTATTTGGCCCAGAGAGGGGCAGCACCCCTGTTGGCCGCTGCCAACAACAACCCGACAACCATATTTTGTATTAAACTATACCTGCGGATCTGCACTAATTAAGAAGACGGTTTTCTTGACTACACCCACTACCAAGAACAAAGGTTTGACATCTAATCTATCAACAAAGGTAAAGGTAACAGAATATGAATGTAATTTAAATAAAAATTAAAAGTTTAAATCAGATTTGTTACTGACTGGTAAATGAAATGCATAGAACATATAAAGGTAAAAACTTAAAAAACAATGGATGTATCAAAGACTAATTATTTATTTTGTCATGTCTTTAACTAAAAAAGTCCCAGCCCAAGCTAGAGAATTCTGCTTAAACTGTCTAGTGCCATGAAAATGGGTTTATCTAAGTATCTTACACATAAAAATGGATTTACTTGCCTATATTTCGATTATCTATAATCGAGACCATACAAACTATATTTACCTATATTGATATTGATTTATTTTCTAAAAAAACTGAAATACTCTTGCCAATATGCTTAACTAAAACCACATAATTTAACCAACAAATGGCCAGGAGGATTAATACTACATTCATGTATATCCTATGCTTCTATTTTGTACCTTCATAAATGAAAATGGATATATTCATTTTTCTATGGAAGTTAAATAATCTACCTCTAAATGTACCTGGAAAAGGAAGAAAGTTTCTTTTGTATCATTAATGCATCAACCTTGTAATACTACACAAACATCATACAAAAAATAAAGAAATGTTCTTGAAGCATTTTCCACAACAAGTGATCATGGGTGCCCTTTTCTGACTTCCCTTCAACTACAACTGAGGCCTATCGCTTGCTTTGCCCATAACCAGAAATCTGTTCGCAGCAACAAGAAACCATTAGTTATAACACACAATGGACCAAGTGGAATATACGCAGGAAGCACCGACCTCGCCTATCAAAAAGCATTTGAAGATGGCGCTGACAACGCCATTGATTGTTTAGTTCAAATGTCAAAAGATGGAGTTCCATTTTGCTTAGATTTAGCTGATCTTAAGGGAGATACGACTGCTATGACCTCTTTCATGTGAAGGGCATCTATGGTGCCTGGAATACAAAAAACTAATGGATTTTCTCATTTGATCTCACATAGAGCGAGATCCAAACCTTGAAACCTCAACTGGTAAGTCCTTTGTATCAGTCTGGACTAGCAAGAAACCCAGCATCAAAAAATAAAGGCAAGTTGATGGCATTACCCGAGTTTTTGGACTTTGCTAAGAACACAACTTTACAAGGTGTTCTAATCAACATAAAGAATGCTGCCTTCCTTGCATCAAAGAAGGGTCTAGGAGTTGTAGATGCAGTTTCATCAGCCTTAACCAATGCAACATGTAACAACCCGTAATTTTCAATAACCTGTTATAACAAATATCGAGGCAGAATTAAATTCTAAAATCTGAATCAAGGGAAACGGGCTATGCCATTGCGTTCGTCTCAGAAAAATACGCGAAATAGAGTCCGAGTTTTCGAAAAACGGAGTCCGTATGGCCCAGATATGGCCCGTCAAAGTTTTCAGAAAATTCAAGGTTTAAAATCAGATTCAAATTCAAAGAATTGGGCCAGCTGGGCCAAGGCGGGAAAAATCCCGCCAGGACCCGCTTGTCGACAGGCCTGTCGACAGGGTCCCTAGGGTGTCGACAGCCCTGTCGACAGGGGGTGGCCGGGCTGTTTGGTCTGGTGCACCATTTCTGATTTGGGCTTGGTTGTGTGGCTTGTTTCTAGAGAGTTCCGAGATCTGATGGACCTAATTGAATCTAGGGTTAATCCTATGGCCTAAAAACACTAGCCTAATCTATAAATAAGACCCTAACCTACCCTAAATCACTCATTATTCAATCTAGTAACTAAACTATGCCAAAATCAAAACTCTCATGGCCTCCACTCTCTTCATACAATTCCTAAATCAAATTCCTAAGAGATTTCCATGCATACAAGTGTATTTAGGCTTGTATGATCCTCTTTAGCTTGCATTAAAGTCTTGTTTCTCTATTGGCATCATAAAAGAAGGGTTTTGATCAAGTTTGCTTGCATTTTTGGGGTTTTTGGTTGCATAAGGGTTTAATTACATTTGCTATACTCATTTGAGTTCGCATAAGCATTGTAAGCCCTATTCCTTTCATACTTAGACTCTAAAGTTAAATGTATGTTATGCAAGTTTTGTTATGCAAGTTTGGTTTGCAAGTTATCATATGTTATGCAAGTTTATTATGATGAGTTATGCAAGATATCATGTGTAAATATGCAAGTTTTGTTATGCAAGTTTGGTTTGCAAGTTATCATATGTTATGTAAGTTTTGTTATGCAAGTATGATATGCAAGTTGACATATGTTATGCAAGTTTGTTTATGCAAGTATGATATGTAAGTTAACATATGTTATGCAAGTTTGTTTATGCAAGTATGATATGTAAGTTAACATATGTTATGCAAGTTTGTTTATGCAAGTATGATATGTAAGTTAACATATGTTATGCAAGTTTATTTATGCAAGTATGATACATATGTTATGCAAGTTTATTTATGCAAGTATGATATGCAAGTTGACATATGTTATGCAAGTTTGTTTATGCAAGTATGATATGTAAGTTGACATATGTTATGCAAGTTTGTTTATGCAAGTATGATATGTAAGTTGACATATGTTATGCAAGTTTATTTATGCAAGTATGATATGCAAGTTGACATATGTTATGCAAGTTTGTTTATGCAAGTATGTTATGCAAGTTTGGGATGGTCATATGGTTCATGTTATCATGTTATGCATGCTTTTGGGCCTAAAAATGTAATATGCAAGTGTGTGAATACATGAACGTTTCATATGCCACCATGTTGAACTTGTGGCTTTAACATTTTTATGTCATGATTATGCCAAGTTTCCTCTTTCTATCCTTTATGCGTTATTGCGATATGTAAGCGATGGGATTGCGTTTGGGGTTTGGGTAAACTTAAAAGACATAAAAATATGAGCTTGGGAATTTACCTATTAAGTTAGGTCTACCCATTGGGAATTTACCTATTAAGTTAGGTCTACCCAATTGCTTGAAAACTTGTAATATGTTTTGGAAACATGATGGACATGACACTTAGAAAAGATAAGTGTGACCAACTCGAGGTTGGGTTGAGTTTGTAGCGTAAACCTACCCGGAACCGACCGGCCTAACTAGTTGCTACAAACAATAGGACCCAATGTGAGAAGTTGGTCATGTTGTACCTTGGACCCGAGGTTAGACTAAGTTGTGGTGTAAAGCTACCCGGACCCGCCCGGCTTAACTAGTAACCACAACAAAGTCTAATGTGAGAGGTTAAGGCGCATTAATTAATCAATGCCTCATGATTAGGGTTAAGTCATGGACCATTTAATACTTAACCAATTTGGGCTCGGTAGATTAATAGGGGTTAAGTCGTGAACTCATCGTTACACTTAACCAAGTTAATCCATGATTAGTGAAGGGGTTAAATCATACTTAACCCACTAGAAAAATCCTAGCAATGGGGGTCCGCTCCTTCAGTAATCCCTAGTTTGTATCATCATGGCCCTAGGGACTAGGCTAGGGTGGGGGCACGATTACTGAACTGGAGATAAGGGGCCACAAAGCGACGGCCGTGGTACGCCGGTGTAGTTCTGGGCGGACTCTGGTCGTGCACATAGTCCGTAGCCGGAGAAAACAAGCACGGGTACCGGTAGACCGAGACTGTGCACTCATGTTTATGGTGTCCAGGGGTTGACACCCTAGGGCTTGATACACCCGACGGGTGGACCCGGCACAGTTCGACTACATTCATGTTTGAGCCGTATTGACACCAACACGTGACGAGTTAGGCTTAGGAAGCCGATCGATTAGACCGTTGGGTTGGACCTCGTGGTAGGGTTACTTCATGTTATTGGACCTAGTAAGAGGGTCACTTCATGTTATTGGGCCAAAGCTTGGGCCGTGGGATCAATATTGGTATATCCAAGTCATGTTAGTTTGCTAGTACACCCGTGGTGCAAAACCTTAATCTTGATTATGCGATGACACCTTTATCTACCTCAATAGTTAATCGTCATGATGTTATCCTTATATTCATACTTGCTGCTCATGTCAGTTAACTTTATCAGTTTACATTGATTGTAGTAGGGCTTACTCAGACTTTTTGACTGACCTGTTTCCTTTCGCCTCTTTTTCTTCCGTTTCCCCCCCCCTCCCCCCCAGGTTCTCAGGGAGGGAATACAGGAGCTTAGCTGGATCTTACCTGCTTTTCTTGGATAGCTCATGTATGCTTTGGACTTGAGCTCGCTATGGTTTTTCTGCCTTGGGGATAGCTACTTATGTTTTTCTGTTCAGTTTCAGATGATGTGTTTTATGTACTAGACTTGTTTTATTTGGGAAAAAAATTGACATTATGATGTACCAGACATGTTTTGAAATGGTTTAAATCTTCCGCTGTTTTATCTATGTTATTTACTCTGTTTACATATATACATATGTTCTTGTTCTGCCTTGATATATCATTATGCATGTTTACCTGATTCAAACGCCCTACCAAAGTCAGAGTGCTTGCAAGAGTCACCCTGGCGGAGGTGGGGTGTTACATTTGGTATCAGAGCATATGGTTTACGAGAAGGAACAAAAAGGTTTTAGAAAACTTTTTGAAAACTATTTTCAAAACCAAGTATAAAGTATTTTCCAAAGAAAAGTCTAGTTTATTCTAAAGGCTATTCCCCAAAAAGCCATTAGCGTTATCATTCGTTCCCTTGACCTAATCTTAGCTTATCTTTCGTTTCAGTATGGCTGAGAATCTTGCCATCCCGGATGGAGTAAACGTACCACTCTGGTATAGGAGGCTTCTAGAAGCTAGGGCGGCAGCCGGCCCCGCAAACCCTACTCCCACTCCTCCTCCTGTAGTTGAGAATCCTCTCCCGAATGTCCATCCTCCGGTGGTTCCTGTTCCTCCTCCTCCAGTTGCTGAGGCTCCTCTTCCTCCTCCTCCCCCCTCAGCATCCTCAGGTTGAGTTCACGAAGGTTTGTAAAGACTTCAAGGCAATGGGAGGCAAGAATTTCCTAGGCACGGAATCTTTTGTTGAAGCTAGGAATTGGTTGAAGGACACGGAGGACTTGTTTGTTATCTTTAGGATTGATGACGAGAGAAAGATATTATTGACAGTGTGGCTTTTGAAGAACGAAGCAGCCTATTGGTGGGAGGTCACCAATGGGACGAGGCCCGTCGAAACTTGGGCCGATTTGAGGGCTAGATTTGTGGCCAAGTTTCTATCCTCTGCTGAGGCGAATTTACAGATGGAGAAGTTCCTTGCATTAAAGCAGGATGATATGACTGTCAAGGAGTATGTGAACAAGTTTAATCAGCTGGCCCGTTTTGGTTTGGATATAGTAAACACTCCTGAGAAGAAGGCTCTCCGATTTTCTAGGGGGTTGAATGAGCCGCTGCAGGGGTTAGCGATGTCGCATATTCCGCATGGAGCTACTTTTGAGAGTTTGGTCGATATGGCTCTACTTCAGGGTGATGTAAAGAAAGAGGTCAAGTCGAGTGATACTCAGCCAAAGAAGACTGATTCTCAGGGTAAAGGCAATCAAGGTGGTCAAAGCAGTCAGGGGAACAACAATAACAAGGGCAAGAACAAGGGGAAATGCCATTATTGCGGTTCAGTTGGGCATCTTGTCAAGGATTGTAAGAAGAGGAAAAGGAATAACGGTGAATGCTTTTTATGTGGGAAGACTGGACATTTCAGCAAGGATTGCCCGAAGAAGCAGGGGCAAGGCCAGGGTCAGACTCAGCGTGCTGGACCCGCAGGAGGGCAGGTTCAGGCTCTCATTACCGCTCCAGTTCCCGATCGAGGTAGTATTTCTGTTGAGAGCCTTGGATATATTTCTGATTTTCCAGTTCGTACTTTGTTTGATTCTGGTGCATCGCATAGTTTTATCTCATCTGATCTTGTTGAAAGTTTGCACCTAAGTACTAGTCTAGTTGATGATCCCGTATGTGTTTCAAATCCAATTGGGGGTTCTGCCCGTTTGTCCGTGGTCTGAGTGGATTTGAAAATTTCTATCTTGAGTATAGAAATCCTCGTGGGATGTTTATATTCTCGGTTTCAGGGGATATGGGTTGGTTTTGGGCATGGAATGGTTGTCCTGTCTTGGAGCCATTCTTGGTTTTCGTATATGGGGCTGTGAGGCTCATGACTCGCCTCGGTAATACCCTAGAAATTTCTAGCAACCCTATGGGTCCCGTCATGTTATGTTATCTTGAATCCCTCAACTCGTCTATCGATAGTTTGCAATCTGTGAGGGTGGTCCGAGAATATCCTGATATCTTGGGAAAGTAAAGGGGTTACCCCTAGACGTGGGATAGATTTCCGCATTATCTGGTTGGTAATACCAAGCCAGTTTCGTGGCCGGTTAGGCACATGACCTCACGAGAGGAGGGTTAAGAAAGCAAGTCAAGGAGTTGCTTGAGAAAAACTTCCTGAGACGAAGCATTTTCGAGTAGGGTGCTCCAGTAGTATTCGCTTACGTGTTGATTATCGTGAGAAGAATGGACAACCGTTACCAAGGATCGATGATTTGTTTGATCAGCTTGTAGGAGCATCTGTTTTCTTTTGATCTAGCTACCGGATTCTATCAGCTTAGGATGGCTGAGGATGGAATTGACAAGACTGCGTTTAGGACTCTAGATGGATTGTTAGAATGGCTAGTCATGCTATTTGGTTTGACTAATGCACCCGCATATTACGTGAACTTGATGGGTAGGGTGTTTAGGAAGTCCTTGAACAAGTTTGTCATGGTCGTCATAGACGATATTTTGATCTCCTTAAAAGAACGAGGAAGAGTATGCTAGACATCTCAAGGAGGTGATGGATACGCTTAGGGCCACCAGTTGAAGGTCAAGTTCTCCAAATGTTACTTTGGAAGAAAGAAGTTGGATTTCTGGGGCACATAGTTCCTAAGTAAGGCTTAGCGGTGGATTCCGCTAAAGTGGTTGTGGTTTAAGACCGGAAAACTCTGAGGAGGGCAATTGAAGTAAGAAGCTTTCTCCGTTTGGCTAGTTAGTTAGCATTCCCCGAGCTTAAACTTACTCTTCTGGATCAAGAAAGGGGTTTCACAGGAAGAAGACCCGCAGTTAGTCAAGAACATGGACCAGATGATTCGAGGCGAGATGTTAAGTCACCTCGCTAGATATATTATAGACGACAAGGAAAGGGGCTCCAACTCATATTTGGATATAAGAGTTAAGAAGCTAAGAAATCATGAAGTAAAAGACGGTCAAAGCAAAAGTGGGGTTAAGATCAAGGAAATGTGACTTAAAAGGGCTAAAGGCTAGATACGCGCATCATGTCTCTTTCTAAGAGTATATCCTTGATCCTTGTTTTCCTGTGGAACTTACTCGCATAGTATCTTTTTATGTATATCCTCTCGGTCCCATTTTCGGTCCTATTTCTGTCAGGAGGTATGGCTTAATGGTTAATAATACAGGTCAAGGGAGTCCGTTAGGTTAGCTAAACCTTTTGGGTTTTTATAGGATATGGAGTAGGTTAGGAAAGGATTTCTTGTAATCCGAAAGAGGAGTATATCCTGCTTATCTTCCCGATCTCTTTAGCATATCTTTTGTTATCCATGATTATCTAGTTTATCATGTTGATCTTGTCATGAGAACCTTAGGTAGAATCCTTTGGATGAAACATGTGTTTGAGACATGTTATGTTTGATGGTTGCAAGTGGTTGCAAGTGTTTGCAAGTGGTTGCTCGTGGATGCATTATACACAATTAGGCACTAGATCGGCTCGCACACTCCTCATGTTGCATATGCATGAGTGTTTATGCTTATTCATGGATGAAAATTGTGTGTTATCACATGGATGTTGCATATGGGTGTATGTTATGTGCACACATATAGATATTATACATTATGTTAGGAATTGCATACATATGGATACATTTCACTAACATATTTTGCATTGATCTTTGCATTAGATAAGTACATATACACACACTTCTGCATATGTTCATCCAGCATTTAGAATCTTGTAAGGACAATGATTGCTCGTGGGTGATGTTTTGAGTAGATGGATGATTGGATGGTAGGATACGTTCTTCCTAACTTGAAGATTTCGGGGACGAAATCCTTTAAGGAGGGGAGAATGTAACAACCCGTAATTTTCAATAACCTGTTATAACAAATATCGAGGCAGAATTAAATTCTAAAATCTGAATCAAGGGAAACGGGCTATGCCATTGCGTTCGTCTCAGAAAAATACGCGAAATAGAGTCCGAGTTTTCGAAAAACGGAGTCCGTATGGCCCAGATATGGCCCGTCAAAGTTTTCAGAAAATTCAAGGTTTAAAATCAGATTCAAATTCAAAGAATTGGGCCAGCTGGGCCAAGGCGGGAAAAATCCCGCCAGGACCCGCTTGTCGACAGGGTCCCTAGGGTGTCGACAGCCCTGTCGACAGGGGGTGGCCGGGCTGTTTGGTCTGGTGCACCATTTCTGATTTGGGCTTGGTTGTGTGGCTTGTTTCTAGAGAGTTCCGAGATCTGATGGACCTAATTGAATCTAGGGTTAATCCTATGGCCTAAAAACACTAGCCTAATCTATAAATAAGACCCTAACCTACCCTAAATCACTCATTATTCAATCTAGTAACTAAACTATGCCAAAATCAAAACTCTCATGGCCTCCACTCTCTTCATACAATTCCTAAATCAAATTCCTAAGAGATTTCCATGCATACAAGTGTATTTAGGCTTGTATGATCCTCTTTAGCTTGCATTAAAGTCTTGTTTCTCTATTGGCATCATAAAAGAAGGGTTTTGATCAAGTTTGCTTGCATTTTTGGGGTTTTTGGTTGCATAAGGGTTTAATTACATTTGCTATACTCATTTGAGTTCGCATAAGCATTGTAAGCCCTATTCCTTTCATACTTAGACTCTAAAGTTAAATGTATGTTATGCAAGTTTTGTTATGCAAGTTTGGTTTGCAAGTTATCATATGTTATGCAAGTTTATTATGATGAGTTATGCAAGTTATCATGTGTAAATATGCAAGTTTTGTTATGCAAGTTTGGTTTGCAAGTTATCATATGTTATGTAAGTTTTGTTATGCAAGTATGATATGCAAGTTGACATATGTTATGCAAGTTTGTTTATGCAAGTATGATATGTAAGTTAACATATGTTATGCAAGTTTATTTATGCAAGTATGATATGTAAGTTAACATATGTTATGCAAGTTTGTTTATGCAAGTATGATATGTAAGTTAACATATGTTATGCAAGTTTATTTATGCAAGTATGATATGTAAGTTAACGTATGTTATGCAAGTTTATTTATGCAAGTATGATATGTAAGTTGACATATGTTATGCAAGTTTATTTATGCAAGTATGATATGCAAGTTGACATATGTTATGCAAGTTTGTTTATGCAAGTATGATATGTAAGTTGACATATGTTATGCAAGTTTGTTTATGCAAGTATGATATGTAAGTTGACATATGTTATGCAAGTTTATTTATGCAAGTATGATATGCAAGTTGACATATGTTATGCAAGTTTGTTTATGCAAGTATGTTATGCAAGTTTGGGATGGTCATATGGTTCATGTTATCATGTTATGCATGCTTTTGGGCCTAAAAATGTAATATGCAAGTGTGTGAATACATGAACGTTTCATATGCCACCATGTTGAACTTGTGGCTTTAACATTTTTATGTCATGATTATGCCAAGTTCCCTCTTTCTATCCTTTATGCGTTATTGTGATATGTAAGCGATGGGATTGCGTTTGGGGTTTGGGTAAACTTAAAAGACATAAAAATATGAGCTTGGGAATTTACCTATTAAGTTAGGTCTACCCATTGGGAATTTACCTATTAAGTTAGGTCTACCCAATTGCTTGAAAACTTGTAATATGTTTTGGAAACATGATGGACATGACACTTAGAAAAGATAAGTGTGACCAACTCGAGGTTGGGTTGAGTTTGTAGCGTAAACCTACCCGGAACCGACCGGCCTAACTAGTTGCTACCAACATTAGGACCCAATGTGAGAAGTTGGTCATGTTGTACCTTGGACCCGAGGTTAGACTAAGTTGTGGTGTAAAGCTACCCGGACCCGCCCGGCTTAACTAGTAACCACAACAAAGTCTAATGTGAGAGGTTAAGGCGCATTAATTAATCAATGCCTCATGATTAGGGTTAAGTCATGGACCATTTAATACTTAACCAATTTGGGCTCGGTAGATTAATAGGGGTTAAGTCGTGAACTCATCGTTACACTTAACCAAGTTAATCCATGATTAGTGAAGGGGTTAAATCATACTTAACCCACTAGAAAAATCCTAGCAATGGGGGTCCGCTCCTTCAGTAATCCCTAGTTTGTATCATCATGGCCCTAGGGACTAGGCTAGGGTGGGGGCACGATTACTGAACTGGAGATAAGGGGCCAAAAAGCGACGGCCGTGGTACGTCGGTGTAGTTCTGGGCGGACTCTGGTCGTGCACATAGTCCGTAGCCGGAGAAAACAAGCACGGGTACCGGTAGACCGAGACTGTGCACTCATGTTTATGGTGTCCAGGGGTTGACACCCTAGGGCTTGATACACCCGACGGGTGGACCCGGCACAGTTCGACTACATTCATGTTTGAGCCGTATTGACACCAACACGTGACGAGTTAGGCTTAGGAAGCCGATCGATTAGACCGTTGGGTTGGACCTCGTGGTAGGGTCACTTCATGTTATTGGACCTAGTAAGAGGGTCACTTCATGTTATTGGGCCAAAGCTTGGGCCGTGGGATCAATATTGGTATATCCAAGTCATGTTAGTTTGCTAGTACACCCGTGGTGCAAAACCTTAATCTTGATTATGCGATGACACCTTTATCTACCTCAATAGTTAATCGTCATGATGTTATCCTTATATTCATACTTGCTGCTCATGTCAGTTAAATTTATCAGTTTACATTGATTGTAGTAGGGCTTACTCAGTCTTTTTGACTGACCTGTTTCCTTTCGCCTCTTTTTCTTCCGTTTCCCCCCCCCCCCCCCCCCCCAGGTTCTCAGGGAGGGAATACAGGAGCTTAGCTGGATCTTACCTGCTTTTCTTGGATAGCTCATATATGCTTTGGACTTGAGCTCGCTATGGTTTTTCTGCCTTGGGGATAGCTACTTATGTTTTTCTGTTCAGTTTCAGATGATGTGTTTTATGTACTAGACTTGTTTTATTTGGGAAAAAAATTGACATTATGATGTACCAGACATGTTTTGAAATGGTTTAAATCTTCCGCTGTTTTATCTATGTTATTTACTCTGTTTACATATATACATATGTTCTTGTTCTGCCTTGATATATCATTATGCATGTTTACCTGATTCAAAAGCCCTACCAAAGTCAGAGTGCTTGCAAGAGTCACCCTGGCGGAGGTGGGGTGTTACACAACATATAACAAATCAACCACTTGGCAAGTATTCATCCAATCCGATGACACATCAGTTTTATCCGCATTCAACAGCTCTAACTACAGGGTGCACAAAGTCTTTGATCTATCATGTTTGTTGCTATATGTATACGTCGATAATCCTCAAATTTGGGCATCTTTTGCTTAAATATCAATTAACGTGTAGGACATGATTATCATCTAATGATATAGGAATAAATGGCGTATGACAGTAATAATGAATCAATCAAGTAAATCAATTTGATCAAGCTTACTAAGAAATGTGTTTGATCTCATATCTCAATTGATAAAAATATACATCAAGAGAAGAAGATAACAATATTTCATGTTGTTTTCAAAGTGCACTTAAAAAAGATGCTGCATTATATACACTACGGAAGTTTTAGTTGAGGCCAAAAAGTGAATTGCACTGAAAATATAGGGTGAAATAGGTGAAGTTGACGGAGGAATGTACTGAAATACTATTTTCAAGCAATGAGCCTCCATCACTGCACTATACACTAAATGAACAATTAATTATAGTTACTGGAATACTGAAATACTGTTTTCAGGCAATGAGCCTCCTTAATATAGGTACTTCCATTACCCATCTGTGTCTTTCCATGAACATTTTCACTGTGTCATTTGAGAGGATGCCAAACACCAGATTACAACGTAAGTCCATCACCATCTGAGATCTTTACCGGAAAAGCCTCTCCAAGAAAAAGAACAATTATTATAGTAATGAACGTCCATGGAATCACAGTCGTCTTATAGATAAAGTATTATACGTCTCATAGTGATGCAACGCACAAATTAAAAGACTACCACTTCGGCAGCTTAAGAGAAGCTTTACACATGCTTTTATTGTAATTATCAAATAAGAAAATAGACAAGATGAAAAATAGTAAAGAGAAGAAGAAAACAAGTAACCATTGAAGAGCTATATCCTTATTAATGACTGGATTATTGATTTAACAATACATGATATTTATAATTATATTTCTTAGAACCTAAATAATTATACAAAAGAAAAGAATATTGCTATATTGGAAGTGTGGATACTAAAATATCCAGAACTGCTAAGCAATAATGTCATCTAAGTCATCCCAAAGAATGTGAAAACAATGGTTTCAAGTGCAGGCAAAGCAGAGACTGATTACTAATACAAAATAATATTTAATTGGTATACAAATATCCAAAAAGATGACAATAGTGGATAAAAATCCTAAGTTTAAATTTGAGAAGTGAAAGAGGGAATTTCGAAATTATTATGATTAAGTGCACGCCTTTATTCTTCAGATTTGAATGAACAAGAGAATGTTTAATACCAAACACTAATTTAGAAGAATTTATAATGAACTGTTTCAAACAATGAACTTACCCATCCATCAAGTAAATCTGTTGTGATTGGATAGTACTCACAAACTCATACCAGCAGCCATCAAGATTCATTGAATGTTTTGATAGAGTCAATCACAGTTACTTTCGTATGCAGATCTACTTCACCTTTTTTAGGATATGAAGCAATAACGTACAATTTGAAACAGATGTACAACACATCCAAAAGAGTAATACATTATCAGAAGTACTAAATCATCAAATACTCTACATAGAATTTGATACTGAGAAAAAAAATCACCATTTACAGGAAATTAAAATCCAAACTTTTGCATGCCTTGTGATATGCTAGTTTTTGTGATTACCACGAATAAACGCATGAGAGATCCTGCCTCAAAACAAGCGATTGACTCAAGCTCAATTCCAAACGTCGAACTTTAAAAAAAACATTGAGAAACAATACTACTAATCATTCATATTTTGGAACATTTATACCAATCATTCGATTACTCATAAGTTAACTTAGCTAAATCCCCATGAAACACGCATTGCAAAAAACAAATTATTTAGGCTCCTTTATTCCAAAACTATTAATTACCCTTTAAAGGTCTCAAAATTTAAAGGTATGGAAATTTGTTCGCATCGACTTATATAATTTCAAATGGAGATCCATGATAATGCACGCAAAATATAAATAAAGATAAAAAGTTGTGCAGTCTCCTTTCACCTGAGTACACATATTCTATGTCTAAACTTAAAATCTTTGCATTACATGATAAAGAAACAGTGAATTAAAGAAAGTAAATGCAATGATACGCAACGTTTATGTTGGTTTAGCTTTTAACAATGGAACTTCAGTTTGTATAGTATCAAATATATGTTTGTTATAAAGTTTAAACAATTTTTTTTTTCTAAGAAAGAAATAACGTAATGGAAGCAGGTGGATACCCAGTGCCAAAGGCTCCCGTAATCGAGTGCGGGAGGACTTCTCAGGCAGTCTCCCGTTCTAGTACTATTCTCACGGCTTTCTGGGCTTTGGGGGTGGTTGATTAGTGCGCACAGCATTTCCCTCACATATGTGAAGAGGCGGGGACTAGAACCTGCGCGCTCCAGATTACCAGCCGGGTAACCTCACCGCCAAGTTTATTACGGCGACAAGTCGAGTCGATAGAGGTCCAACTAGTCGACAAGTCGGACTAGTCATAGACTAGTCGATAAGTAAATAAATATATACATAATACATATATATTAATACATCTAGGTTAACAACAACACATATATTACTACATCTAGGTTAACAACATCTTGGGTATTTTTACCTAAATTAACCTTTTACCTACAGCTTGGGTATTTTCTTCTTGGTTAACAACACCGAATTAACCTTTCACCTGCAGCTTTTAGGGTTAATTCACGAAGTCGACATTTTTTTAGGGTTCGAGTTTGACTTCCATGTATGATACTGGAACAACAATGTTCGTGATTTAGGGTTCGTGATTTCGACTTCGACTTCGTGATTTAGTGTTCGAGTTCGACTTCGTGATTTAGGGTTCGATTTCGACTTTGACGTCATGATTTAGGGTTTGAGCTCAACTAATGGCAAGTCGAATTTTCTAGTCGATGTTCCAGCGTCGACTAATCGACTAGTCGACGACTAGTCGAATGTCGTAATAACAGTGCTTACCGATGCGCCAGGCACCACATAAATAATGTAATAGAAGCAAAGACACATAATTTTCTTTAAAATAATTCGACTGTTGATTGAAATTAGGAGGCAGTGTGTGCCACATGCACAATCAACGTGCAGTCATGGACATAGCAACTGCTCAAAAAAAGCTACATCCACGATGACTAAAATTAGTTGTAAAACACTGAAATGATTAAGAGGAAAACTATTCATAACAAATGAATAGGAATACATAACAAAAAATTTGTAAAAGAAGGTGCCAAACTAGTTATTATCCGAATGTGTAGATATGGCATATACACCATTTATGTTACAATGTCGCATATACACCATAAAAGAATCATCGTATACGTATAACACATGGACCGTATAGATAGGGAAGTGATGGGGATGGATAAAAAAATAAAGACACAACTGACGATTTTCCTTTTTGTAAATTATAAAACACAGAAGGGGACTACAACAGCTATCATCATAGCGGTACTTCAATCTTGATAGTAGACGGTAAGACAGAGCAGAATGTCAGTAAAAGGCAATGTTTAAATCATACTAAGAGAGTGTAAACAATCAACGTTCAGCAAATGGTACGAATTATCTTTCAAATCATTGGTGAAAATATGATGAGCATGTCATCGGATTGGGAAGGAGTGGTTGGCGTGGAGCAGAAAATGAGTCAATGTTAATTTAACTTAAAGTTTCTACCACAGTCAATACAGGTGAATGTGGAACAACCTGTATAGGGTAAGCTAATATTTTCCTTATTCAACAGAAAGCAACTAACGTCGACTTTTTCTATGGTCGCAAGTAACTGCATATATGTAAAACATTGTGAAGCAAACACACAAAAAAAAGGTATAAATTCGTTTTTACAGTGTTAAATAATAAGGAGAAGTGATGACTCAAGTTCACAAAAAATGGATGGAACTTTTTTTTTCATGTATCGATCATGTATAATATGAAGTATACAATTTTGTATTAGTAACTCTCCTTAGCAGCGTGTAACATTTATTTTTTCTCTAATCAACTAGTAAACTGAAATTCCATTTATGTACCATGTAGGTGACGTAAGGTGAAAATAAATTCTTTCTTATATTTCTATATATAGGATGGAGAGGCATATGAGGAATTGAAGCATCAAAAAAAATTCATATCCAAATATATGTTCATACAATACAATTTGGAGTAGAGCAACCGGACGCAGGTAGAGGAAACATAACCAAAATAGGTGGCAGAACATAAAGTTAAATCAAATCAAAAGGTGTGTACCTCTGGTAGTTAAGATAGAAACAATTAGTGAAGCAAGAACAAGGAGCAATCAACAGTCCCGGCGGTCAACGCAGTTAGCAAAGCACGGTAAAGCAGGAAAATGGCCGGATCCTAGAGAAGTTGAAATTCTGACGCAGTTTGTTGTCTGAACAAGCGGAACTAGAAGAAGGGAAGTTAGAGGACGTAAATTAGTTATATTGGGGAAAAACAATATTGGGTTGAAGAGGAAGGAATCAAAGGGAATCAGTGTTAAATGTTACCTGGAATTTGCAAGAATATTTCAGTAAAACTTGAAGATCTACCATTAGTAGGCAAATTATGATGTGCTCCTTCGAACCAGGAACAGAAGGGAATCGGCCGCGAGCTTCTTCGAGTGACACGCGAGTGGAGAAAGGGCGATGGAACGCGAGCTTCTTCGGCAATCGCGAGTGGAAAGGGAATGGCGATTGAAGAGACAAGAGAGTTTGTGAGTGAAGAAGGGATTTGAGGTGAAGGGAATGGCGACTGAAGAGTTATGAGCGGAGAAGGAACTAGGGATTTGGGGTGACTGAATTGGCGGTGTAGAAGCGAAATGAATAGGAAAATTTAGCGGGCATTAAATTTGGACCGCCAAAATTTTAGTACATGGTTAAACACTGCATCGGTCAACGCTCTATTTTACCAATCAAAGCTATGTTTTAGCTTATATAATGACCAGCATACATTAATCATAGCAAGTAAAAATTTTTTGCAATCCTTATTGCTATTAATAGAACATTTTCTTGTAGTGGAAGTACATGTGATTGTTAGTAGACAATCAGCTACGGTTTTTAAAGTGGTCCGTCCATCACATGAGCTGGATTGAAGTGTCCAACTCACTGTACAGTGAAAACAGGAGTGAAGCAGACGTGCTTCAACTGCTAATTTACCTAAGACTAATCTCCAATAGCTGAGCGAGACGAAGAAGAGGAAGATGAGGAGGCAGGGCCTATGTCATTCAGCAAGGTGGCAAAGAGACTAGCGAGGTTAGGCAAATAACCAGCATGGTTCGTATCATATAAAAAAAATTCTATCCTAAGAATCATCAGGTAAGACATCATTATTATACTCCCCATAAACATCGTCAGTATATAGTTTCAAATCATTCCCATCATCATAATAATGCAAAATTCTAGCTTCCACACTTTCATCCTCTTCGTCCGAGATAAACATATAATAAACCTTATTAATGGGATCATACCTCATACCATAACCTAAATGAGCCAAGGACCTCTCTTGAACAATCCAAATAACAGTGGCATCAACAACACTCTTTGCGGACACAGCTTCATTGTTAGGGGAAACAACAATTGGGGGAACTACCGCAACATCAGAAGGGGAGACAACAATAATGGGATTCTTCTCAACCACTGCATCTACGACTTCAACATTAGGTTCAACATCAGAACAAGGGGTAACATTAACTACCTTGGACTTGCGTACCCATATGCGGGCACAAGGTTTCACAAGTGGGGTTGTAGGCTTGGAAATGCAATTGGAAGGGTGTTTGCATGCTTCACAAATGTGACCAAAAGAATGAAATTTAGTGAAAATATCAGGTTGCCAAGTGTACTGTACATCTACAATAGAATCATACCCATCAATTGAGACATTCAACTTGGTAGGAAGCACATTGTTCGGGGAAATTTCAGTTAGAACCTTAGCAAAAACAAGATTCGACCTAGCCTCCGTGCTAGCATTAAAGAATTTGAAATTTCCAATTCTACTAGCCAACCAATTCAAAGCAGGAAGCGTTTGCAACACAGACGAAATCCTGGTGAAGATAGTCCATACAGGAATTGATTGAACCCTTTCTCTTGCACTCTCTATCGTTGTACTCCACGGAGTGATGATTAATGGTTGCCCTCCAATAATAGGTGGGTTAGATTCAAGCACTTTCCTTCTTTCCTACACAGCTGAAAATTTGAAAAAGTACATACCATTCACAAAGTTGACACGGAGTCCACCCCTAAGGTTCCAGGTCTTGCGACATTGCTCGCGGACGACGCCATAAGGTTCATTGGAGTTTAGAAAGAAGCCAACAAGATGATTCTTCCATAAGTCAGCACCTTCTTGAAGAATATCCACCGGTGGACACGGGTTAGTAGGATCAAAGGTGAAATCCTGCGGGGTGTATTTACCAGCACAGCGAGGAAGAGTAGAGAATAAGGACGAGTACGTGGGCTTGACCTGCTGCATAGGAACAGGCGGATTCATTGTAGTATGAGGTTGATTTAGAATGCTATTGTTCAGATCTGGAAGAAAGGCATTCGGACCTTGACTGTGAATTTGTGGCTCAGAGGTGGTAGTGTTTGAGGCATTTACACAAACAACTGGGGAGCATTTCGGAATCGCGGCGACGCATGGTATAGAAGCAGCAGATGGAGGCATGCTATTACACAGCGCTTATCCAAACCATGACTCCTCGGTAACTCGTACACTTCGATTGTCTTTAGTTTCCTGATTATCGACAATTCCTATGGTAGTAGAGGCATAGACTTCATTCCACTGTGAAGCAGCATCCATTTTCATGTAAAGCCTAATTGATTTATCTGATAAACTAACAAAATTCTTTTATCTTTTGGAGAGAAATTTAGATCATCCAATTTCAACACGAACATTTGGAAAACATTTCAAAATACCCAATCGCTCCTATTAGAAAACAAGCTTTTAAGACCAATGGGCTTCATTAAGTAGACACAAACAATTTGTTACCATATTTGTGTTTTTTTTTCTTGGTTATTTTATTCGAATGAATAACACATGACTTCACAATTTTCTTGCAAAGATAATTTTTTTGTTTTATTGTGTTGTCCATGGTCAAGTGATCCTAGAATTCTAAAATCTGGATCCCCTTGCTTCTAAACTCAATTGATCACTATTTCACCCATGACCTGATCAGTTTGCAAACATTTCCAGAACTCAACTTACAATAACCAACATGTTCGTATCAAGGAATATGTGGTGGTTTCGTCACTAAATGTTTACGTATCATTCTATAGTTTATTTTGGTACAGGTTTCAGTTTGGTAAGCCTATGGGATATTAAATCATTGTCGTATGACAATGAAGGGGTTGAGATCACCTAAACCGCAAAGAGGATGGTCCCATGGACCCAACCAATCAGAGTTTCCATAATTTCAGCATTTTGCAATTAAACTGCTGAAAAAACGTGAGTTCAATTGCAAAATGCATGCACAAATCAGGGACCCTTATTGATCTGGTCCAAGGGGTCAGGCCCTTTTCGGTCCAGATGATAAAAATCGCAATAAAGAACAATCATCTGCATTCCTAGAAACTTCTAAGGAAATGGATAGTATTGATGGGGCATTACATTGCTGAGGTTTCTTGTATATTCCTACGTAAAATTTTCACCATTAATAATAGATACACCTGGAACGTACATGTTGTTGCTTTTTTTTTTTTTTTTTTAGTTTAGAAAGCTATATAGTTTGTTCACAAAACCAATTGGTTTTGTGATAATAAGGGGATTAATAAAAAAAAAAAATCTAACATGGTATCAGAGCTCAGAATTAGAGCCAATGCAAAAAATACGTATGTACTTAATCGCCATACGTCCCCCACTTCATCCAAAATACTATGTTCACGTAGATGACTCAAAATACGCCACACGTGAAGGGGGAGTGATGAAAATAATAGTTCCACGTCGGAAAATATGCAACTATGATCCTGGATATAAACTAAAATATTTCTCATCACATTGCCAATTGGTTTTGTGATAATAAGGGGTTTAATAAAAACTAACACATATTGTGACTGTCGACAAGATGCCAACATTTCACTTTCAATATGCTACACAATACATTACAACAATTTTGTCTGCTAAATTTATAAAGGTAATGGGTCTACCACAAAATTGCAGTACAGATTCAGCTTGTATATTAGTGTTTCTTATATCGAATAAAGAATAATAAGATCTGTGATATCAATAACTAGATAAAATGGAGGTGGTCAGTATAAGCTAGCTAGTTATGACACAAGCCACATGAAAAGCGTAGACCACAAAGTCAGTGAGACAGAAGCCAAGGCATACGTCCAAAGTAATATAACTGAGCACTCACTTTCACCAGCTCCAAATAACTGTGTAATGGTGCCTGCAATTATCAAAAAAAGTTGATTCTGAATCACTGTTGTATTTCCTGAAATAAGACTAACATTTGTACTATAAATCTTAAGCATTACTTATGTTCATTGCAGGTGGCAAACAATACTGCAGCAGTAGGATAAACTGATACAATGGATCAGCATGCAAAAGTCCTATATGCACTGCTCCCTTGACTATAACTATGCCAAACAAAGGCAAAAGGAAATAACGAACGGCTAAGACTCCGAATATGAGCGAGAAGCGAAGGCTTGATCCTCTTAAACCTGAAAAATGTATTATTAAAAACATAAATTTTATCACATCATTTCTGGTATAAAAAAGAAAAGAAAAGAAAGAAACATTGCTTGACTAATAAAAACTTCACCTTTGATAAGGTTTCCTCCCATTATCAGAGTGGTAGCAGGAATTGCTCCATCACTGCATCAAATGATTAGAAAAATGAACAACATTAGCTAAAGTTCCAGAAAAATAATCAGCATTTACATATGGTTGAATCTGTAGAAAATGCCTTAATAACGAAGCAGAGTCTTGAATTACACGAAGAGGAGCACTTTCACCAATCAATGTGTTTCTGATTGGAGGTACTAGTCCAATGACAAAACCAACAATCTACTAGAAGACAGTGTGATCGGATATGTTGAATATCATACAATAAACCATTACTGAACAAATAAATCAAATATCATTTTAGAGATATAACATACCACGCCAATGGTTGATGGTGCAAACAACCTCTTAATGTTAATAGATGATAGAAAGGAGGACAGCGTCTGCCTTACTCTACAAGAAGACGCCTGTAAAGCAAATGGTATGTGCTGATCAATACTAAATACTAATGAAAACAAGCTATGCATGTTTGTAGCAGCTTGTCATGAATGAGTTATAGATGCAGCTGAAGATAAATTTATTACTTGACATGTTCAAATTATACAATAAAGTCAGATACGTTACAAGAAGCATTTTTTCTCTGAACTCTAAAGCTATACAGATTCAAATTAAGAGTTTATTATCACAAAAAAACACTAGAAGTCAGAGATTGAGTAAAACCTTTAGTTTAGATCCATTATAGACTGAAATGGGAAGGTCATTTCCATTTGATGAATCAATTCTCATATAATCCCTGCTACTTTCAGGTATAAGTTTTGCATTTTCTTCTGGAAAATTACTAGTTGAATCCTGGTTTGTGTCATTTGCCTTGTCTTCTGTTGTAGCAGTTACGCGTATAATATTGTACACGTACGACCAAAGAAAAATAGCACCAAGCTGCGACAATATATCCACAAGTGTAAGTGTTTATTATTGATTCTGTAATTATAACTAATGTGGTTAAAGATAATACTTACAGCCATGGATAAAGAAGAATATGCTAATCCATAACGGTGACATACATCAGGTGCACCAAATGGACTAGCTTTCTCTTTACAGACAGCTGGAATGATAATGAACAATAAATTGCCCAAGTTACCTGTATACACGTTTGCATTTAATTATAAGCAACTGTATACCGTGTACAAACTAAATTATAAGCCTGTAATGCAATAAGTTGGAAATAAATTATTTGCCAAATTCTACCAGCTAATTTTTCAATTATTACTTCTAGTATGCTTTCCATGTTCTACAAAGTCACATTGTTCATGGTATATAACTGTACTCTTTTTTATTATCAATTCTATGTATGCCTATCCACCCAGTGATTAATGCATTTTTCCATGATCAATTATATGATAAAAGGTAAAGAATTGCTTTAATTGTCATTGGTATTAATAATTACCAGCTGAGCAACAACCAATAATGAGACCCCTTAAGCGAGCAGGGGTGTTGGTGATTCGAACAACTATCCATCCAAGCATAGAACCAATTATAAAGGTAAACAGAACATTCACAGGCATAAACCACCTGTATATTAACACATATTCAGATGGCCGGTTTGTCATTATTTTTATAATGGAAAAATAAAAACATATAAAAAACTATTCACGGGAAGGTATAGAAGTTGTACATTGATTTCAGTTAGCAGTAATGTGTTGCTTTGTGATAATAAAAATCTAGTGCTAAGGCATTCAGTAATATGTTTTTTCATTCAATATGTCAAGCACCCTCACACCGAACTAGTCTGATTGTGCCTTTTTTCTCTTTACAATCCCTAGATTTCCTTTGAATTTTCAATTGAAGATTTATATTTGAATGCAAAACTAGTGTTCAATTAGTTAAGTTAACTTAAAAAGGCACACAAAAGATTAGTGGTAAAGTGTTTGAACAGTAACGGTGGCATAATTTTGCATGATTTATTAGAACACGATTTATGAGGGAACGTATTGCTAAGTACACAATCTGAGACTATAATTCCTAGAGTGTACATATATTGTGTTGAGTGAACATAAGAAAGAAACTTTTTATTTATTTTTTTTAACAAATTTTGATAAATTCTTTTTCACAAAACTCAGCAACCATGAAACAATGAAGTGATATAACATTGCCTTTAAATTTTGACAAAATGCTGTCCTGTTTTTTCCATAATCAAAGAACTTCAGTATTCGTAGAAAAGCTGAATTTTTAAAAAGATAATGTGATATGCTTAAGTCTGTATAATGTAAAATCTTATTGTTCCCTTCAATTTGCTCATGATAAAGCAAATACTTAAGAAAACCTGAACATATCAGCATTAATCTTATATAATTCAAATTATAACAATTATAACAATGAAATAACCAAGTAACCTAAACATTGTATCAAAGAAATGCATCTTGATCTAACCCATAACACACATTCTAGTACCGCTTATTAGTATCTCTTAGTTTTGGATTGATAGATGAGCAACTTTTTGAAGGCATATTTATTATAAATTTTATGTACACATAAACCACGTGAACATCCTCTTCACGGAATACATAAATGGAATCATCTATATATGGGTGGTTTTCATTTTGTTATAAGGTTTATATCGATACAACATTAAATTCGTGTTTCTATAGCTATCCGATGATGCATGAATCTATGCTGACCAGAACTAATTAAAGCAATATATTTCAAAACTTACAACAAAAGCATGCTATCTACCGTGATTGTCCGAGCCAAATTAGTGGATACTAGTGATGGATTTAAGACGTAGAAAACTACCTGTTCACAGTACAAAATAACAATGTTAATGCACCAGCTGTACCCTTTTATGAGGGCTGTTATACAAACAACTTATAAATACTGCATGACTTAATTATAATTGTTAGAAACTCACATTATTCAGATGTTTCCTTGCTTCTTCCGGTAGAACACCAATATAATTTGTGGAGATGAACGAACCAACACCAGTCACAATAAGCACATTTAGCACAGGAACAGAAGCAGCAACAAAGAGTTCTACGAAACCCATTTTTACTGTATAAATATCACAATCAAATCCTTAATGAGCTCTCTGCATATGTTTTGGGTATGATAATAATTAAATGATATACCCAAAAAGAGGAGGAGAGACTAAGCAACCATTGTAAAATTAAAATCATGCTTAATATGAAAATCTCAAGTGGGTTTTACCGAAATTAACCTCAGTCATGCCTCATTAAGGATTAAAGCTAATATCTTGTTTAACCTTAACCCAAATGAATCTCACAGTTTTTAAACTTCAATACAACTTGTTCTTTGATATTTATTATCAGTAGGGTAGAAATAAAATCCCTTTGAGAAAAATCAATTCTCTTCAATAAACTAAGAAATAATTTTACATTCTATAAAACAGTTAGTAAGAACAAGTCTTATAACAGTACCGATATTCTATTAGAATATGGGAAGTGTCTTACTCTGTATAGAAACGAATAGCTATGATACTCAAAATATGAAGTTATTAACCCATACTTTATACCATCATCCTCATATATTTGAAAAACCAATTAGAACACAGCTATAAATTTATATGTCCATACACAAAAAAAAAACAAAAAAAAACAAAAAAACAAAACAAAAAAGACGGTCAAGCAGTTTGGGTGATGTAATTTCATTGAACTTTTATACAATATGTTATATAAAGTAAAATTTGTAACTACCGTAACACCTAGAAATGTTATCATACACCCGTGATATCTTCAAACTGTATTACCACCTATAAATAGTACTAACACTCTCCATTCATAAGATTTGGTGCACTCATATTTTTATCTTTGACACATACTTTCATGATTTCATCTGTATGGAATCAATAGATAAAAAATAAATATAAAAAACAATCAACGATCACAGAAAAGAAACTCATATGTGAAGCCAAACCACATCAAGCTAGTTGATACAAATTCAACAGCTAAACTGATGATGAAAAAGAGAGAGATAAGAACTGAATCAAAACTATTTCTGAAACTTTCCTGGTAAACATATGTCACAGGTATAAAAATTGGATTTAAGGAGATGGCTTACTGGAATCAAAAAATGTTCTTGTGCAGAGGAATGCGTAGAGGATTTGTGATTGCTATGTCGCTGTGATCCGTAGCGGATTTAAATAGTGGTCCGAAGGGAGAAGAAGTTCCGCGGATTAGAAGGAAATCGTGATTCGTTTTGTTTTCGCTCCCATGGGGTGTTCCTGACGTGGAATGGAAAGTCTGGAGTTGCAGAGGTTAACTTAGAATTTGGAACCTGTTAAGTTTTTGTTTCCGCATGCCCCACCGTCACGGTTTACGTTGAACCGTAAGGAATTACGTCATGACTCAAATAAGGATGGAGTAATGATAGGGTTGAATTGTCACATCGTGGTACTTAGTTGGGAGAACACGAGTTTGGATGGTTGGGGACTTGGGGCATATTCTTTGATTATTACTGAAGCGCGATCAATGCGAACCACATTTGCAGTTTTAAATGCAAAACAGATCCCAACATCACGGCTAGCCGACAAATACCATCATCTGTCTAACTTATTCCATTTTGATTATAAGTTTATTTTTCAAAAAATGCTAATAAAAAAATGTTCGATAGTAAGATACATAAATTTAAGGGGATCACGCAACAAATTGTCATATTATCCTTTAAGTTCCTCCTACTTCTATTAAATACACTACAGAAAAGTTGTATTACTCGATTCAGCTTTCGTCAAAATTTATAGCTACTAGCAGGTTTTGAGTAGGGCCCATGCACGAATTTACACTACTGCCCTCCTAATATAACCAGTTTGCATTATTTCGCACAAAACACCAGAATGTATTTCGGGTAAAGTAGAATTGCTCAATACATTATTCTGGTATTTTTACGAAAACAAACAAAAATGCAATACTGGTAAAACTAGTTTACTTTTGTGTTTACTTGTTATTTTATTTCCAATGGAACTGATAAATTAATCGGATTTAAAAATCGTTTTCGTCATCAAACCATAAATTATTTACTGTTTGTTAACCCATAAAATATGGGATTGAAGTTTCTTTTGTCATGTTGCTTGCTCCCAGTCCGTTCTGAAGAAACCACGTCGTTCCAAGGTCGTGTCGTTAAGGGAAAAAAGACCATGCTGCTCCAAAGTCTTGTCGTCCCTCATCAAGTCATTCCAAAGAAGCCAAGTCGCCTTTGAGTCATGCCGCATCTTATTTATAACATTGGAACTAAGTCGAGTCACCTAGTCACCATGTCGATTTTATGCTATTGCGCGGAATAGGCTAATGTCATACCGATATATGTCCATGCCGCACAACGACATGTGGATTAGATCATTCCTTGAAACTCAAATCGAAACCGCATTCCGTTTCCAGTCATATCGTAACACAGTATGGAGTCAAGGCGCAACGCAAAGTGTATGTTGTGCCGCAATCAGCCAAAGTCGGTCACGGACAAGATGAGTCATGGCATCATTGGCTGGATCCAGGTTGTTGACAGCTGTCTTGTGCCAGGCTGTTGCCAGTTCCATGTCGTGATCGAATGACATGGGTACCTACACAACATATTTCCACTCTCCTCACTCCTATAAATACCCCATGCACACCACTCTAATGGGGACCAAATTTGATGATCTTGTAGGGCTGTCCAACTATTTCTTCAACCATTTCAAGTGATCCTAACATCTCCAATCATCCCCAATCAAAGATCTAACATCAAATCTACCATCAAATCATGGAATCCACTCAAATGTTTGGAGAATCATAGATCTACTTCTCTAATTTCTATACTTAGAAGATTCCTCCAATCTCCTTGGTCATTTTGATTAGATCAAGAGAAGAGTTTGTGAGAATGAAAATTAATGTAATGAGAGAGTGTTCAAACTCTGTAAATTCGCATGTGATAATGAAAAATCCTATCAAAATGGATGTAGATCTATTTTAGATCGAACCGCTATAAAAGTCTTTGTGTTTTTACTTAATTTTTTTGCGATTGTGGTCTCATTTCCTCATTCTTAACCATGTGGTGAAGTGCTTTCATTGCGCCTTTGGTGTTTGGACTAATTTCGGTTTAAACATTTAGCGCCCACCGTGGGGCCGCGTTCACATCTCCTTCCTTCACACCTCTCTCAAGCTCAAGGGCCTTGCCTTGAAGTTCTAAGGCTGCTTCAATTGTAGATCCGCTAGATCTAAGATGCAAATCAACAAACTTCTTTCCAAATTCAAAGCCTTGTTTGCAATTGTGGGTAGACTGAAGAAAGTCACTAGTAAGATTGTTGATGAGGCCGATAATCTTGCCAATAATGCTACATAACCACACTCCAACCACTTTGATGTTGGTGAAGCTTCTAGAGCTGGAGCGTCTATAACAAGGAAGGAATTGTATGAGGTTGTTGTGGGACTAACAAGTCAATTAGATATCTCAACCAATGCTATGTTGAAGAAGCTTGAATCCATGTTCGCTATTCAAGCCACCGTAGAGAAAGTTACCTTAAATGCCACCCATCCTCAACGTGCTCAAACTGATCATATGGAAGATGCAGGTTCTTCTTCTTCAAGTCCAAATTGAGACAATTCTGTTCATGAAGTTGCTGATCCTAAAAGTCCTCACCGTGAAGAGGCAAAACCTCTTGCACGCAACCATTATGAGAAAACCACCTCTCGACAAGTGTTCGGTTCCACCAAAGGAGCACCTCCCCAATAGGGAGGCACAGGGCACCGAAATCCAAACCGTGACGATTTTCCTTGGCAGACATCCGATAAGGAGGATGGGTCCGCCCCGTGGACCAGTACAACAAAGAGGAGCACATATCAAAGATGGTTCGCAAGATCATGGAGAAAAACTTGAAAAAACTAGATGATGAGAAAGAGTGGGGGTTTGCTCCTACTAAGACCCCACTCACATAAAGGATCAAGGTGACTTTATACCCAAACAAGTTCAAACCTCCAGTGGTACAAGCCTATAATGGGACTGGCGATCCTAACGTGTACTTGTTTAAGTATGATCAACATATGGACGGAGCAAGCGCCACAAACGAGCTGACATGTCTTTACTTCCCAACCTATCTGGAAGGGGTAGCTTCTCTCGGGTTCACGAAGTTACCACCAAAGTCCATGGATAATTTTGCTACTTTAGCGAAGCTATTCAAAGAACAGTTCAAGCTCCAAGACACAAAAGTACGGGATGTCATGGAGTTAAACGAGCTTGAGAAAAGGCCGGGAGAACCCATCAAGGCTTTTCTTACTCGCTTTAACGCTGCAGCAGCTAAGGTTGGAAACCATGAGCCTCGTTTGGTAATAATGGCTTTAAAAGGGACCATATGCAAAAAGACCAAGTTTTGGCCATGGATCAAGAAGAAGAAGCCGAGCACGCTGAGCAGTTATTCGATAAAGCTGAGGAATATATGAGTGTCGAAGAGGATCCAGATTATGCCCTAGATGTTCTTGAGAATAGTGCACAGCCTGAAAAGAAAGATATTAATGTGCAAGGTGGTCAAAAGAATCCCGGTGGTCAAAAAAGGGGAAACGATGGAAAGGATAACCAGGCTAACAAGAGATTACGCTTCTTTAAGAATTCTGAGTTGCCTCCTTTAAATGACACTGTAGAAAACATCTTCATGGCGACTAAGGATATCGAGGAATATCCAACGCCACAGAAAATAAAGGTCAATGATGCTGCAATAAAATCAGGCAGATTCTGTTGGTTTCACAACCAAGCAGGCCATAATACGAATGAGTGCAGACATCTAAAGAACCTAATTGAGGAATTAATAAGGAAGAACACACTCCAACAATACACAAAGAATCTGCAGAATACTCAAGCCGCCTAAGGGTAAGGAACATCTGCCGGGCAACTCGGTCTAAGAGAGAGTACTCCAGTTGTTGTTATTCCAAGACCAATCATCAATACAATTTCAAGTGGACCCATGTAGCTAGAAGAAGATGGGGGGACATCGTGAAGTATACTGATGAGATGAAGAACCTTCCGAGAGTCGAGGAACTCATGGTCATGAACAATACCTTTCCTGTAAAAATGTCGAAGACTTCATGGGACAATATCGTGTTCAAAGATAGAGATTCAGACGAATTGCTAACACTAACAGTTGATCCTATGGTTGTTACCATCGGTTTGGGTCCAGTTATAGTCAGGAGAGTCTTGGTAGATAGCGGGGCATCTGTCAATGTTCAGTTCATTAGTGCATTCAACAAGATGAATCTTTCTAAGGATGACGTGAGAGCTTGCCAGAATAAGATCCATGGGTTTACGGGGCAACCCACTCAACCGATTGGCATCATCGACTTGCTTGTAGAGCTCGGAGAGGGAGAGCAGAAGGTTGCTATGAAGAAAACCTTTGTTATAGTGGATGAGCTTTCACCCTATAATGCCTTCCTTGGTAGACCAGCTCTTGCTGTATTCAGGATAGTAATGGCTCTATGGTGCTTAACTATGAAATTTCCTACCGAAAATGGAGTCGGTGTGATTAAAGGCGATCAGAAAGCGGCAAGGGAGTGCTACATGGAAGAACTGCTTGAAGCTAGGAAAAAGGAGACGAAGAAGAATGTGGAGGCTTCGCTCCGCATTCATGACTCCCCCTTATAACAACTAGGCCGGGGCCCTTACACTGGCGAGCACAGCGGAGCTCAGAAGGAAATGGATCCAAGAAAAGCTGGTGTAGGGGAGATGTGACGGCCCGCCCCTCACCAACCGACATTTACTCCAAAAGTGCGCTGTACACATGTCCAGTTAGCACGGAACGGGTCGTCAGAAGGAAAAGGGAAGAAGGAAATGAACATACAAGGAACCTGTAAAATGTCTCACAGCGCATAGAATAAAATATAATAATAACATACTTGACATAAAACAGGTGAGACAGTGCATAAGCTGAAACCAGAACTAAACATCATAGCAGCGGAAATCCAAAATACAGCTTATTACAACTTTTCAAACTGTCTCAGAGCAAAAGTAAGATAAATGAGGTACACTACTAATGCCCAAGTAGCGACCACCAACGACACAGGGAGAATGTGAATATATATATATATATATATCATACGTGGAAGCCTCCTGCCCGCCTCCGAATCAGCTACTCGCGCATCACCAGCTAACTGTCTCTAGTCTGCTCGTGTGAGCACCCAGAGTAATATGAGGAGACATAAAACTCTGGGTCAGACATAAAGCCTGGTATGAGCGATAAGCATCTAAAGTGAACAATAACAGGTAGACTAAAACATACCTGAACCTGGACCTGCAACCAAAGAGTTAGCACTACATACTGTACAACACTCTAAGGTACCATATCAAACGGTGTAAAGATACAGAGGTGGGGGAGGTGTGCATGTCATAGTAATAGCAAACAATCAAACATAGCTTCCATCCTTACATCTCTCACTCAGTGCATAAAGCATACGATATTCACCACTTCGATCACCCATCCTTGCTACGATCACTTTGTCCCATGAAGTCATAAATCGCTTTACTGCACTGATAACGTAGCCACTAATTCCTCGCTATGTCCACTTGCCCCATGGAGTTATTCACCCCATCTGCGCTGGCTCATAGCTTTACCAATCCTTACTATGTCCACTTGCCCCATGGAGTTGTTCACCCCATCTGCGCTGGCTCATAGTCTTACTACGCATCACCTTGCCCCTCAGGTCATAATGACCTTACTGCACTGATAACGTAGTCTTGCTACCATCACCTTGCCCTTCAGGTCATAATGACCCTACTGCACTGATAAGTAGCCATCATTCATTTTTAGTGGTGAATCGAAGTTATGAACGTCGACAACTCCTTAGCACACGTCCCGCAGCAAAGTCCAACCATGAAGTGAACTCATCGGGTCCCAACTGGATCCTGAGCTCTAACTTCCCATATTGGACTACCTTTGCATCTCGGGTTATTGGTCAATACTGGGTCGGGTCGGGTTCCTCCTCAAGCCATCGGTTCGGGTCGGGTATCCTCCATCGGTTCGGGTCGGGACCTCTTCTGGTTCGGGTCGAGTATTTCTCCTCGGGTCGGGTCGGGTGCCACCCTCCTCCAGTTCGTGCTTCCGCTCCGATCCGCCTCCTCATCTTTTACATGCTCCTATCCGATCCATCTTCATGCTTCCGCTCCGATCCGTCCTCCTTGATCCGATCCGATCCCAGTTCAGTTAGTGTGGCCTTCCTTTTTGCCAATTTTCCCAAGTGTCAGGTTCCGATCCGATCGAATCCCTTGCCCAGTTCAACATATCCGATCTGAGCCCCACATCCGATCCGATTCGAAACCTGCACTGTTTTCTGAAACTGTTCCAACAAGTGTTTACGCTATTCGACGACGTTTTCGACCATTCTAACTATTGAAACCAATCACAAGCATTTCATACAGTCATAGCAACATGCATAATCAACCACAACCATCAAAACATCAATATGATAGGTTAAAATGAATCAAACATACCCAAAATCCCACATTTCCCCTTAAGCATGTTTAGGTGAAACTAATGATAGGATTAGCAAAACTTAACCAAATTAACCCAAATTCATATCAGAGGTCTAAAACATCATTTAAGAATTTATGAACATTTTTCCCGAATTTTATCATGTTTAAATTCGCTAATTAACACTAATCACCCCTAATTAGCCATAATTAGTGCATAATTATGCAAATCACTCACCTTAGCCACAAATAAACTAAGATCTGAAATAAATCTCTAATTTGATGTGAATCCCAATGCTAAGCAGCAGCTCCAATGTTGCTTTGGTGTAGATCTTCCTTGATTAGGGGTTGCTAAGCCAAATCCTTGACCAAAAGGTGATTTGGAGGTGATTTAGAAGTTGGAGGCCGCTTTTAGGGTTCCTTGGTGATAAGTGGAGGCTAGAAAACTGAAATGGAGTGATTCTCTAACTCATTTCAGCCTCCCCATAACCCTAATCCCGAAATGGGTTATGGGCCTATCCACTAATCACCCTATTTGGCCCGGTTAAGCAGTTTTTCACCCTCCAAACCTTATTTCAGCCATATCTCCCAAATGGTGAGTCCGTTTGGCTATTATGACCACTCTACGGAAAGGTAAACTATCAAACGAATCCAATGGAAGTGGTTTCAGGTCAAAATTCCTTTCCAATCAAAAGTTTAGGCCAAAACAAGATCACCTAGGGGCAAAATGGTCATTTAAAAATCGACAAAAATCATGAACATGGGAAATGACTCTAATGAATGTTTCCCAAAGTTACATGACCATACGACTTCATACGGGAAGGAAATAAATATTCTACGATCCCCCGATGCGTAGAATGCGAGTCATTACACTCTCCCCCCCTAAGAAATTTCGCCCCCGAAATTCCCTAATCAAAACGCACACAAAGGTCCCGCATGCCTATCAATCATAAAACAACAATCAAACATGCAAACAAACAAAACAAGTCTACCCTAGCATGCGGAAAACTAAATTGCAAAGTAAATCTTACCAGGCAAAGAGTTCTGGATATGCCTTCCTAATGCTCTCCTCTGTCTCCCAAGTACAATCATTCTCGTCCTCGCCCCACTGAACCTTGACTAGCTTCACCGCCTTCCTTCGAACTTGCTTCGTATCGTGCCCCACAATACGAATCGGCTTGCGGTTCCCAACCGCCTCGGGTTCTATTTCGAAGTCCTCTAACTGATCAGGTGAAATAGTCATATCTGAGTCGTGAACGAACTTCCTTAGTTGAGAAACATGAAATACATTGTGAACTCCCGCCATTTTCTCTGGTAAGCCAACTCTATATGCCAAATTCCCGACTAGTTCAAGAACAGGGAATGGGCCGACAAACCTTGGTGCCAACTTGCCTCTCCTGCCAAATCGAATCACGCTCTTTAATGGAGAGATCTTGACAAACACCAAGTCACCAACGGAGAATTTCAAGTCTCTTCTCCTCTTATCAGCATAACTCTTCTGCCTGTCTTGGGCAGCTTTCATTCGTTGTTGAATGACTTTAATCTTATCTGAAGTTTCACTCACCACATCTGGTCCAAGCACAAACTTCTCGTCAGTCTCTATCCAACATAATGGTGGGTTGCACGGTCTTCCGTACAAAGCTTCATATGGAGCCATACCGATACTGGATTGGTAGCTATTATTATATGCAAACTCTACTAGATGCAAATGGTCATCCCATGATCCACCAAAATCCAATATACAAGCTCTCAAGAGATCTTCCAATATACGGTTCACCCTCTCCGTCTGACCGTCGGTCTGAGGATGATATGCGGTACTGAGATGTAACTCTGACCCTAGAGCCTCTTGTAAGCTTTTCCAAAACCCACTAGTGAACAACGGGTCTCGGTCACTTACAATGCTTTTGGGTACTCCATGAAATCTCACTACCCACTTCATATACAGTTCTGCCAACTTGGCTGTCGTTCTGGTCGATTTGACTGGTATAAATCTTGCACTTTTAGTCTATCGATCCACAATTACCCAAATGCTATCATATCCCGATCTAGTCCTTGGTAACCCATCGATGAAATCCATCGAGACTTGCTCCCATTTCCATTTGGGAATCTCTAATGGTTGCAACAAACCACTAGGCTTCTTTTGCTCGGCTTTAACTAGCTGGCAATTCATGCATTTGGATATAAACTTCCCAACGTCTCTTTTCATCCCTTCCCAGTAGTAAGTCTGCTTCATGTCTCGATACATTTTATTACCACCGGAATGTATAGTTAGTTTTGAGTGATGACATTCTCTAAGCACTTCATCTCTCAAACCATTCATGTTGGGCACAACTAGTCTTCCATTCTTTCGAAGCCATCCATCTCGATCAAGCCCATACATATTCATCTCCTCATCAATACCCATCTCTAACTTGGAGATGATTTCCAATAGGTTAGGATCGTTCCTCTGGCTGGAACCAATCCTCTCTATCAAAGTGGGTCTGATCGTCAAACTAGCTAGCATGACTGGATCCAATTCGCACTTTGGTCTGAAATCAAACCCCGCGATATACTCCAGTTGCTTCCACTCAAGAAACATTGCCCCCAAACTGGCATGTCTCCTACTCAAGGCATCGGCTACCGCATTACCTTTCTCAGGTGTCTATGCGATATCAAAATCATACGAAGCCAAGAACTCTAACCATCTTTGCTGACGGAGATTCAGATCTTTCTGAGAGAAGAGATATTTTAACGATTTATGATCGGTAAACAATTCAAATCTTTCTTCCAAGAGATAGTGTCTCCACTTCTTCGGCGCAAACACGATCGCTGCTAATTCCAAATCATGGGTAGGATATTTCTTCTCATGCGGCTTTAGCTGTCGACTAGCATAAGCTACAACCCTACCTCCTTGCATCAATACAGCACCCAGTCCGGTACCACAAGCATCCGTGTATACGGTCATCTCTTCATTCCCTTTAGGAATGACTAACACTGGCGCACATGTCAACTTCTCCTTTAGACTCTTGAAGGCATCCTCACACACTCCATCCCAGACGAAGGACTGATTCTTCTTAGTCAACTGAGTCAATGGTGCTGCTATCTTGGAGAAGTCCTGGGTAAACTTACGATAATATCCAGCTAATCCCAAGAAACTTCTTACATCCGCTGCATTCTTGGGTGTAGGCCAATCCTGTACCGTAGCCACCTTTGCAGGGTCCACGGCAATACCACTCTCGGGAACAACATGACCCAAGAATCTCACTTCCCTTCTCCGAAAATGACACTTAGATAATTTCGCTTTCAATTGGTGTTTCCTCAACACCTCCATCACTATCCTCAAGTGTCCTTTGTGTTCCTCCTCTGTCCTTGAGTAAACAAGGATATCGTCCACGAACACAAGAACAAACTTATTCAACTGATCTCTGAATACTCGATTCATAAGATCCACAAAATAAGATGGTGCATTGGTCAACCCAAATGGCATGACCAACCACTCATAAAATCCAGACGGCGTCCTAAATGTCGTTTTCGGAACACTCTCATCTGCTACTCGAAGCTGATGAAATCCTGTCGCGAGGTCCAACTGGGAGAACACTCTTGCTCCTTCCTGTTGATCAAACAAATCATCTATCCGCGGTAGAGGATACTTATTCTTCCTCATCACCCTATTCAACTCGCGATAGTCCACACACAAACGAAGGGAACCATCTGCCTTAGTGGCAAACACAACTGGTGCTCCCTACTCGGAGACGCTCCTTCTAATAAATCCCTTCTTCAAAAGATTGCTGACTTGCACCCTGAGCTCTCGCTGCTCCCTTGGTGCCATACGACGAAGTGGCATCACTATAGGTCTGGCATCTTTCACTAAATCAATACGGAACTCGATCTCTCGGTGTGGTGGAAGCCCGGTCACCTCCTCGAAGACGTCTGGATACTGGCCAACCACGGGCACATCTGACAACTCATCCTGCGGGATGTCGAGGGAATTTACAAAACTATCCATAACCCCATCACTAGGTAGACTACCAAACACTACCCTCCGCCCATCATCCGCCCTCACTATCACCAAAAAGCCCTCACAGTCTACCACCACCCCGTATCTTTGGAGCCAATCGACTCCCAATATAATACCATACCCAGTAAAGCCCAAAACAAAGCAATCACATACAAACATACATCCATGACTCGATAAGACCAAATTCCTGCAAATCATACTAAGGCTAGTCGAACCACCAATCGGGTTCGTCACAACCAATGGTCTATCGACTATCTCGGGTTCCAGTCCCAACCTATCTACCAGGTCACTAGATATGAAGGAGCGGGAAGCCCCAGTATCAAACAAAACTCGAACTGGTACATCATAAGTAGAAAGCATACCTTGAATAACAACATTCTTTCCTTTCTCCGCCACAGTTGGGGCATTCGACGAAGAAGGAACAACATCAATAGCATATGCTTTCACAATTTGCTTCTCCTTAAGAGGTTGCGGACACTTATCCTTGAAATGTCCCACTTGACCACAGTTGAAGCACTTCTTATCCGCTGGCTTGGCCCGACAATCTTTAGCATAATGGCCCTTCTTACCACAGCTGAAGCACTCAACATCCTTCTTGCTCTTTTCCTGACCACCCTTAGATTGGTCCTGCTTCCTCTTATTCTGAGAGTTATTCTTGCCTCCACCGCCTGCTTGCAGCTTTGGCCCTTCTGCAGATGCAGCCTCAGCCTTTGACTTAGGGTAAAGACTCTCTGATCTCAAAGCTTTCCCCACAATCGATTCAAAAGTCCCATCGATGTGGTTGATAAGCCTTTCCCCCAAGTATCCATCCAAACCAGTAATGAACTTCTCATTCTTCTTCTCAGGAGTATCAATAAGAGACAGTCCATACTTCGACAAAGTGTCGAACTCAGCAATATAATCAAAAACTGCCCTTCCGTTCTGCTTGAGTTCCAAGAACCTCTTAAACAACACTGACTTCTGGGCAGCTGGAATAAACTTCTCGCTAAAGCGAGCCTTGAACTGATCCCAAGTAACCTGATCTTCTGGGGTAGCTGTTCTAATAGCATTCCACCAATTCATCGCTCGTCCTTGCAGCTGACGAGACACTAGCCTTCTCTTCATCGCATCCTCAAGACCCAAGTCATCGAAGATACGGTCACAGCTATCCATCCAGTCCTGAACATCCGTGGCCGACTCTGTTCCGTGGAACGGCTTCCCACCAAGATTAGTGTAATCTTTGCACAATTTGGCGAAATCGACCCTAGGCGCCTGCACTACTGGGCCAACACCAACTCCGGGATAGGGGACTGCCCCTTGCACTTCTCTAAGCATATCTCTCATGAGGTTAGTAAACATCGCCCTCATATCAGCGGCATTCCCCTGGTTGGTCCCTCTACCAGCACCCCTCGTGTCTTGGCTCATCGTCAATCTGAAAAAGGGAAACGATTAACGACCCCATAGTGGTGCTAGTGCAGTGCGACTTCATTCTTATACTACTAATAGTATATATATATATAGCTTTTGAAAACCAAAGTAATCACAAATACGCGCTCTCATATACGTGCTATCTCTCCCTAGTGTCTTTCCCTAGGTTAAATACGCAACCTAGAGCTCTGATACCAAGTGTGACGGCCCGCCCCTCACCAACCGACATTTACTCCAAAAGTGCGCTGTAGACATGTCCAGTTAGCACGGAATGGGTCGTCAGAAGGAAAAGGGAAGAAGGAAATGAACATACAAGAAACCTGTAAAATGTCTCACAGCGCATAGAATAAAATATAATAATAACATACTTGACATAAAACAGGTGAGATAGTGCATAAGCTGAAACCAGAACTAAACATCAAAGTAGCGGAAATCCAAAATACAGCTTATTACAACTTTTCAAACTGTCTCAGAGCAAAAGTAAGATAAATGAGGTATACTACTAATGCTCATGTAGCGACCACCAACGACACAGGGAGAATGTGAATATATATATATATATCATACGTGGAAGCCTCCTGCCCGCCTCCGAATCAGCTACTCGCGCATCACCAGCTAACCTGTCTCTAGTCTGCTCGTGTGAGCACCCAGAGTAATAAGAGGAGACATAAAACTCTGGGTTAGACATAAAGCCTAGTATGAGCGATAAGCATCTAAAGTGAACAATAACAGGTAGACTAAAACATACCTGAACCTGGACCTGCAACCAAAGAGTTAGCACTGCATACTGTACAACACTCTAAGGTACCATATCAAACGGTGTAAAGATACGGAGGTGGGGGAGGTGTGCATGTCATAGTAATAGCAAACAATCAAACATAGCATCCATCCTTACATCTCTCACTCAGTGCATAAAGCATACGATATTCACCACTTCGATCACCCATCCTTGCTACGATCACTTTGCCCCATAAAGTCACAAATGGCTTCACTGCACTGATAACGTAGCCACTAATTCCTCGCTATGTCCACTTGCCCCATGGAGTTATTCACCCCATCTGCGCTGGCTCATAGCTTTACCAATCCTTACTATGTCCACTTGCCCCATGGAGTTGTTCACCACATCTGCGCTGGCTCATAGTCTTACTACGCATCACCTTGCCCCTCAGGTCATAATGACCCTACTGCACTGATAACGTAGTCTTGCTACCATCACCTTGCCCCTCAGGTCATAATGACCCTACTGCACTGATAAGTAGCCATCATTCATTTTTAGTGGTGAATCGAAGTTATGAACGTTGACAACTCCTTAGCACACGTCCCGCAGCAAAGTCCAACCATGAAGTGAACTCATCGGGTCCCAACTGGATCCTGAGCTCTAACTTCACATATTGGACTACCTTTGCATCTCGGGTTATTGGTCAATACTGGGTCGGGTTGGGTTCCTCCTCAAGCCATCGGTTCGGGTCGGGTATCCTCCATCGGTTCGGGTCGGGTCCTCTTCTGGTTCGGGTCGAGTATTTCTCCTCGGGTCGGGTCGGGTGCCACCCTCCTCCAGTTCGTGCTTCCGCTCCGATCCGCCTCCTCATCTTTCACATGCTCCTATCCGATCCATCTTCATGCTTCCGCTCCGATCCGTCCTCCTTGTTCCGATCCGATCCCAGTTCAGTTAGCGTGGCCTTCCTTTTTGCCAATTTTCCCAAGTGTCAGGTTCTGATCCGAACGAATCCCTTGCCCAGTTCAACATATCTGATCCGAGCCACACATCCGATCCGATCCGAAACCTGCACTGTTTTCTGAAACTGATCCAGCAAGTGTTTACGTCATTCGACGACGTTTTCGACCATTCTAACTATTGAAACCAATCACAAGCATTTCATACAGTCATAGCAACATGCATAATCAACCACAACCATCAAAACATCAATATGATAGGTTAAAATGGATCAAACATACCCAAAATCCCACATTTCCCCTTAAGCATGTTTAGGTGAAACTAATGATAGGATTAGCAAAACTTAACCAAATTAACCCAAATTCATATCAGAGGTCTAAAACATCATTTAAGAATTTATGAACATTTTTCCTGAATTTTATCATGTTTAAATTCGCTAATTAACACTAATCACTCCTAAATAGCCATAATTAGTGCAAAACTATGCAAATCACTCACCTTAGCCACAAATAAACTAAGATCTGAAATAAATCTCTGATTTGATGTGAATCCCAATGCTAAACAGCAGCTTCAATGTTGCTTTGGTGTAGATCTTCCTTGATTAGGGGTTGCTAAGCCAAATCCTTGACCAAAAGGTGATTTGGAGGTGATTTAGAGGTTGGAGGCCATTTTTAGGGTTCCTTGGTGATAAGTGGAGGCTAGAAAACTGAAATGGAGTGATTCTCTAACTCATTTCAGCCTCCCTATAACCCTAATCCCGAAATGGGTTATGGGCCTATCCACTAATCACCCTATTTGGTCCGGTTAAGCAGTTTTTCACCCTCCAAACCTTATTTCAGCCATATCTCCCAAACGGTGAGTCCGTTTGGCTATTATGACCACTCTACGGAAAGGTAAACCATCAAACAAATCCAATGGAAGTGGTTTTAGGTCAAAATTCCTTTCCAATCAAAATTTATGGCCAAAACAAGATCAACTAGGGGCAAAATGGTCATTTAAAAATCAAAAAAAATCATGAACATGGGAAATGACTCTAATGAATGTTTTCCATAGTTACATGACCATACGACTTCATACGGGAAGGAAATAAATATTCTACGATCCCCCGATGCGTAGAATGCGAGTCATTACAGGAGAGTAGAGAGGTACCAGCTGAAGCCACAATCCTAATTCTAGTGCATGACAAAGATCCTGACAAAGTATTGAAAATAGGTTCTCAGTTAGGCTTGAAGTTGCAAAAAGAATTAACTATGTTTTTAAGATCGAATTTAGATGTTTTTGCTTGGATACATTCTGATATATATGGAATATAATCTAATGTAATGGTACATAAATTGAATATTAATCCAAGTATGACTCGAATTAAGCAAAAAAGACGAACTCAAGGACCTGAGAGGTCTATGGCATTAAAAGAAGAGGTAGATGGGTTGCTCGAGAATGACTTTATAAGAACATCTACATATCCTGATTGGGTCTCCAATACGGTCCTTGTAAAGAAATCCAACGGCGAGTGGAGGGTATGCATTGATTATTCAAACCTTAATAAAGCGTGCCCTAAGGATAGTTTTCTTCTGCCCAGAATTGATGAGCTTGTAGATGCAACAGCAGGGCATGAACTCTTATCCTTCATGGACGCTTACTCCAGATGTAATCAGATAATGATGCATAAGCCGGATGAGGAAAGCACGAATTTAATAACCGATAGGGGACTATATTGCTACGAAGTCATGCCGTTCGAACTAAAATACATAGGAGCAACATACTAGCGCCTTGTGAATTCCATGTTTGAATCACAAATCCGGAAAACAATGGAAGTCTATGTCGACGACATGCTGGTAAAATCAAAGAAAGTTGATAATCATTTAGAAAAATTGGCAGAAATGTTCCATATCCTCAGAAAGTATGGGGTGAAGGTAAATCCTCTTAAATGCTCATTCGAAGTCATGTTAGGAAAATTTCTTGGGTTCATAGTCAATGCTTGAGGCGTTGAAGCGAATCCGTCTCAAAACGCAGCCTTGCGAGAGATGCGTGCTCCTAGGACGAAGAAAGAGCTTCGAAGCCTAAATGGGAAAGTGGCTGCACTTAACCGGTTTATCTCTAAGGCAACGAATCGGTGCATTCCACTCTTCGATGCTTTGAAGAAAAGGAAGAAAGATTTCCAATGGACTCCTGAATGCCAAACAACCTTTGAAGAGTTAATCAAGCACATGGAATCACCACCAATGCTATCAAAACCTAAAGATGGAGAAGATTTATTCCTGTACCTGGCAGTCTCATTCCACGCCTTAAGCGCAGCGCTAGTCCGAGAAGAAGCAAAGGTTCAATGGCTAGTTTACTATATCAGAAAAAGGCTTGCTGGAGCAGAATTGAACTGTCCCAAATTAGAAAAGCTTGCTTATTGTCTGCTTATTGCCTCAAAAAAGCGTTGGCCGTATTTCCAAGCCCATCCTATAAAGGTTCTCACCGACCAACTGCTATGACAAGTTCTTTTCTGCCCGGAGACTTCGGAGAGATTGTTAAAGTGGAACATAGAGCTCAGTCAATATGACATCACTTATCATCCTCGAAGAGTGATTAATGAGCAAGCTTTAGCATATTTTATCGCCGAATTCATGGATGGCGGGAAGAAACAGAGGAGCCAGCAGAGGCAGTAGGTAGATGGAAGTTATTCATTGATGGATCTAGAAATGATTACTGTTCTGGGACTGGAATAGTCCTCGAAACTCCTAATGGTCACTCCCTTTGCTACGCCTTGAGGCTAGAATTCCCATCGACTAATAATGAAGCCGAGTATGAAGCCTTGATCATAGGGTTAAAAATGGCAAAAGAATTGAATCTGAAAACCTTGCAAATTCTCAGTGACTCGCAACTGGTAGTATGTCAGGTTCGTAAAGAATTCCAACCCAAAGTCAGAAACCTTCCCGCTTACCTTACAAAAGCCTTGCAACTTCTCAATGATCTCAATTACTACACAAAATCTCATATCCCCAGGAAAGAAAATTCAAAGGCAAATTCTCTTGCTAAATATGCCAGTTCCTCAGATGCACAGTTGCTGGGTTTAATACCCGTCGAAGTCCTTTCAACTCCCACTACTGAAGAAGCAGATGTTGACTAGATTATGGAGGCTGTTGAAGTGCCTATAACTTGGATGACCCCAATCAAGGAATATATCCTTAATAGAATGCTTCCAGAGGAACCAAAAAAGTAGAGGAAAATATTGCGTAAAGCTCCATTGTACCTTATCCAAGGTGGAAGGTTATACAGGCGAGGCTTCTCTATGCCTCTGTTACGATGTGTAACTAAAGAAGAGTCCAGAGCAGTCTTGGCAGAATTACATTAGAAGGGAACGTGGGGGTATACACAGGCGGTCAAACACTAGCTAAGAAAATTCTATGATATGGCTACTTTTGGCCCGATGTGAACGTGGGTCCAATAACCTATGCTAAGAAGTGTGATAGATGCCAAATATTTGCGAAGATTCCAAGAGCGCCTCCTACCGAACTGACTCAAAAGGTCAGCCCATGGCCGTTTGCTGTCTGGGACATAGATTTAATTGGAACATTGCCTCAGCTAAGTCAAGTATGAATTATGCAATAGTAGCCGTTGACTATTTCACTAAGTGGGCTGAAGCTGAGCCATTGGATACTATTACTTCAAAAAAGGTGATTAACTTTGTCTTGATGAACATCATCTGTAGGTTCGGGGTACCGCAGAAAATAATCACTGATAATGGAACTCAGTTTGAAAGCAGTGAATTCTTAGATTTCTGTGCTAAACACAAGATTAAGAAGAGTTTTGCAGCCGTTGCTCATCGGCAGGCCAACAGGTAAGTTGAAGCAATCAATTAAATCTTAAAGTCAACCATCAAGAAATGTCTTGTAAAGCTAAAGGTGGTTGGGCAGATGAGCTTCCTCTTGCACTATAGGCATATAGGGCAACTCATAAAACTGCCATAGGGCACACTCCATTCTCACTTGCATTCGAATCCAAGGCTATGATCCCGGTAGAGCTGGAAGTTCCCACTCACCGCATAATCCACTTTAATCAAGAAGGGAATGAGAAGCTGCAACTCAAAGCACTTGATTTGCTCGAAGAAAAGAGGAACGAAGCAGAACTCAGAATTGTTGCTCATCAAAGAAAGATAGCCATACATTTTAATTATAAGGCCAAACGGAGAACCTTTGAAACTGGGGACCTTGTTCTAAAGAAAATCATAACAGGAAACAGAGTATTTGGACCCAATTGGAAAGGACCGTATATGATAAGCCAAAAATTCTTAGATGGCACCTTCGAACTGAAGACAACGGACGACATCCCACTTCCCCGAGCCTGGAATAGCAAACACCTCCATCATTACTTCGCTTAATATTTCTTTCACATATCATGAAAAATTGTAAATACCATGCAAATGTTGCCGTAATCTTTGTACATACGAATAAAAGAAATTGACTTACCTGCCTAAGTCGTACATTTGCAAATTCATGTTTACAACGTGTTAAAATTAGATTTTGATTGCAGGCCCCATTAAAAGAACATTGTCGCATCCATAACCTAGTAAAGCTTGGTTACCATTATAGCACATCCCGATTGGGACAGCTCAAGCGACCATTACTCAAAAACATCATTCACAACAAATACAAAGGTGTGGAGCATAGCCTTGCAAATAAGGGACACTAGGAGCTGAACGGTTAAATGATGCGGCGTTCAAACAACAAACGAAGTTGTAAGCATCACCGTAGGGGCACCTTCTTAATTGCAAGGTCCAGGACCATAGTTCTAACAAATCGTGGTAAAACTTGATAAATGAACTAGCGTACGCCCCGTGAAATGATGCAACTCTAAACCGAAGATCTCCCGAGAGGCACCCAGTCAGTCGTCAATGCCATTAATACATGGCACGATTACGACAAACCCTGCCTTTAAAGACCTCTTCGGGGGCATACGATTAGATTCTGGGTCCTTCAAATCCAGTTACTGATGGACTTTAAAGAACTCTTCGGGGGCATCCAATCAGATGTTAGGTCCTTCAAATCCTGTTACCGACGGACTTTAAAGACCTCTTTCAGGGCTTCTGATCAGATGTTGGGTCCTTCAAATCCAATTATTGTCGGACTTTAAAGACCTCTTTGGGGGCATCCGATCAGATGCTAGATCCTTCAAATCCAGTTACTGACGGACTTTAAAGACATCTTCGGGGGCATCCGACCATATGTCGGATCTTCCAAATTCGGGTTAGCGATGGATCCAAAAGACCTCTTCGGAAGCACTAAAACCAAGACCTCTCCGGGGGCACCCAGTTGATCGTCAGCGTCAGTAATACCTGACCCGATTATGGCAAACATTAGGCTTCAAAAACCTCTTCGGAGGCGCAAAAACCCAATACCTCCTCGAGGGGAATGTATTCCGATTTAATCTCCAAAGGGCCTAGACTACCAGGTAAGCGAGAAACATGATTGGATATACTAAAATATAAGGCCTCTCAAACAAGGGCATAAAAACAAAAATTCCTCTTCACTAAAAGGGCATGGGTCTGATTGGCTAAGTTAGAAATCCTTGGACTATGAACAAACTAGGAAATCCCGAATGTAATGGCAAAATCAATAGACTTAGTCATTATGGTTGGAATTTACGGTGTTTTAAACATAACCAAGAGATTCTAAATATGATCGATCACACCAAGCCTATAAAAGACCGTGACGAACTTTGGTATGGGGGCATCGCCATCACATTAAGATAAATCAATAATGCTCACTTAAGCATACCACAAGCTCGTCACGACTTCACATCAAATAAGAAGGCTTGATGCTTGCAAGGACTACTGTGATCAACAAAGTTGTATCCCTTGAAATGGCCAAGGCAAACTCAAGGACTTCAATACAGTGGTAAACACAAAAGTGGTTATTATGGAAAAGAAGTCTCAAGTATTGCCCCAATCAAAATCAATAAAATTAAATAAAATTAACCAAGTAGATCCAGCTAAGAATGATCCGTGGTTACAATAAAAAAAATCATTTTCCACAAAAAAGTACCAAGAGGTCATTATAATACCAGGCATCACAATAACAAATGACTTGTGATATAGAAACTTTTGTTGAAAGTGTGTAACGTCAACAGGTGTGGAATGAAAGATAAGAAAGTACAACAAAGCTAGAGTAAAAGCTTAAGTACAATAAGCAGAACACATTTCCATCACAGCAACACAAAGTCAAATTACAAAGTCATAAGTCTAGTACGAAAGTTTCAGACATAGGTTAACATAGAGTAATAAGCGGGGACCGGTACCCGCATATACAACCGATCTGAATGAAACACATAAAAGGCAGTAGTCAGGAAACAAAATAAGTTGGTACTGAGCACTATTTCTTCTTATCACTTGACCTTAGAGTTGGTTTATTGAGAGTAGGAGGAGGAGTCTCTACTACGTCACTTGGATTTTCCTGAGAAGACAAAGTAATAACTCCTGTCTTTTGAACAGTATGCTTCCTTTTCTTGAGTTTCAAAGATGATGAGGACTTGACTGTCTTCTTTCCCTGATCCTTAGCAGTATGTATTAGGCTTTCATCCATTTCTGTGGCTCTAGGATCATCACTAAGAGTGTAATCGACATCCTCCAAGTTGGAAAGCGCACTGATTTTAGCATCCTGTGACCCAGAGGCTGTAACGGCAAGTAAAGACGTGTCAACAGACAGAGAAACGATAACTGAGGCAAGAGGAACTGTCATCAAAGTTGAGTCAGTTATAATAGCTTCAATTGTTGTTGTCTCTCTTATAGCAGGAGAAGATAAGGGTGATATTAAACCTAGAGCATGAGAGCAAAGAGCGTAAAAGGCAAGGGATCCAGGTGAATTAAAAAAGGAATCTATGTATGGAGCAGTGAAGTCAATTTCGGTTTTACCTACATCTAGAAGATTCTCTTGGATATCTCTGTGCTCAATTCTCCAGTTGTCTATGTTATCATCGTCACCTTCATCATCTCCACCATGCTCCTTAATAACATTCTCCGTAGTAGTACGCTCGTCTGCAATTGTTTCCTTTTCTTTCAAAGCATCAGGAAGGTTAACCTAGTGTCTGTGAGCTAGAAGCTTCAATTTTGACAGAATCAACGGGAGGATTAATGTTGGCTTGATCCTGGATCTGTTTCTCGGAAGCACAAACTCTATCGCTCACCAACCGAGCTTTTCCCTCAGCTAGAGCTTCCTTGGATTTCTCATCTAAGAGATCATTAATGAGATCGTCTTCGCTGCGACCTCCATCATTAATTTTGAGTACTCACTCCCAGACAAGAGCGAATGTTGTTGGAAAGTTGTCCCCTAAATAATGTAAACTCCCTTAGCTTATGACGCTGAAAACATAAAATCTGAATATGTCAGCATTAGCGTTGTCCATGGCCTTCTTGAGAGTTTCCTCAGCCGCTTTTTTATCCTTCTCAAGAGTTTCAACTTTAGCCGTTAATATGGAGTTGGAAGCTTCAGGAAAGTGATGGCTTCACGAAGTTAGGAAATTTCGTCCCTATATTGCTTTGAGAAACCCTTTTCTACAAATAAGGTAACTTCGGCATTGTGTTTGGCAGTTTGGGGTTCCTTTTCCCTTTGCTTAGCACCTGCATGTTCCTCTTTAAGCTTTTTGCTTTCGGCATCCAGCCCCTCTAATTATGTATTTCTTTTGGTGAAGGATGCAATAGTACCTCCCGAGAATCCAGAACTTCTTCCCACTTAGCTTTGTCTCTTTCCAAAGAAGCGATCTTAGCAAGATTAGCATCATTACACTTTTGGAGATCGTCGCCAAATTTATTCCACCTGCTCAACGGTTTCTTAGCATGGTCCCTGATAATACCCATCTTTGTGTCAAGTTGACTTTTAGTAGTGTCAAGTTTGGTATGCATCTGACTTACCACGATATCTATTTCATTGGCTATGTCGTCGACATCAGTTGGGTTAACCCCATGATCAAAAAGCAATCCGTTTAAATTCCAACCCTTAAATCAAGCAGGAAGTGTCTGGCTCAGGATCATAGCGGGCTTCTGAATAATTGAATTGATTTCAGCAGAAGGACCTGAAGGGTCAAAAGATGGAATTACTCGGTTATAATAAGAAGCTTGTCCAATCGAGGGCGCTTATGTGACCATCCTTCCCTTGATCGTCTTTGCCTCACTTCTCTCCGCAGCTCCCTCCATCATGAACATAATCATATTTATCCCCAATCCATGTGCGCCGCCTCCTTTCCTCCTCGTCTTCCTCATTTTTCCTACGCCTTTGTTCATTAGTTAATTCATGCTCAAATGTTTGCGAAGGCTTATGAGATGATTGTAAATGTTGGGGAGGATAAGAATGCTTGGAATGTTGCGGTTGTCATGACTTATAGGGTTGTAAGAGGTGCTTTGGATTGCATGTAGTACTTTTCTTCCTAAAGTCTGACAAATGTTGCCCATGCATTTCCGAACCTGACAAAAACTCAGAAAAGCTTTTATTACTTAAACCAAATGGTGCTGGGGAAAGCTATGAAAGCTACAAAGAAATTTAAGAAGTTTGTGCGTATTAGAAATATTTTCTAAAATGCTTCTATCAACGAACCAGTTTTTCTAGTTGGTTCTAAGGAAATTCCTAGAGATGCTAGTAATTTTCCTGGTTTAGAGACGGGAGCCTCCATTATGCTAGCTCCTGTAATTGAGGTTTGAGGATTAAATGATTGGGTAACAGTATCTCCCAGGCTAAGATACTTAGCCGAAGTTAGGTCACTTAAAACCTCAAAGGTACCGGTGGAGCCTTCCTCTGCCATATTTTAAACAAGAGGATCCTCATCCATTGTCTCAGCGTTCAGATCAATTTCAAATGCGGTTTCACCTTCATCAACATGCTCAGTCTTATGTGTAGGATTTGGAATGTACCCTCTCTCTCATCTTCCCCGATCGGCTCAGTTTCTGATACAAGATACGGGGTGGTGCCTTCTTTATCAACTTGTTCAGTTGAAGTCATAAGACCCTTACCATCGCGCTGATTAAATGCTTCGTCCTCACTAGGAGTTATTTTAGATCGCGACTTGCTACCGCCAATAGATTCAGAGTACTTATTCAGTGAAAGGTCAACAGTTTTACCTTGGGCCTCATTATCACTGCCAGAAATATCAACATTTGGTTCCACGGGCTTAAGTTTGGGAGTTGGAGGTCTTCCTTTGGAATATAATTTCCTAGAAAAACGGAGTAATCCGTACTTGCAAAGATTGTCTTCCGTTATCACGTACTCTCTGAATCTATCTACTATACCGACAGAATGAATAGATTCGTAAAAAGGCTTATAAGGAGCACCGTCTTTGTCTTTAATAGGAGCCGGAGGAACTGGAAAAAAAAATAAGAACACAAAGTTCAGCAATTGAAGTCAATGGAAGGGTTAAAAGTGAATCTTCGTAAAAAAGATTGTTTACCACCTTCGGTCCAATTCCCATGAAAGATTTCGGGGCATCGAGCAAACAAGAATTGGTTTAAGAACCTCGAAACACTCTCTGGCAAGTTATGAATAAATTTCCTATTCTGAGCACCTTCAGCATGCATGATGGAAGGAGTGTCTTTTCTAACTTTAAAAGAACACAAGTAGTGGATCACTTGGAAAGTAGGCTCGCGTCCCTCTTTCTCCATGGTATGAATATAAATCTCTAATAGGACGATGTAACCGTTAGGGTGGAGCTGAAAGGGAGCGAGGGACAGATGATTCAAAATTCTCTCTAAGAAAGAGTTGAATGGAGGAATAACACTGCCTGCTAGCATGTGTCAATTCACAGCTACATATCCATGCGGGGGTCTGTCCGCAAATATGCCCTCTGCTGTCAATATCGCGTCTGTAATAGGGATTCCATATTATTTGCATAACTGTTCAAATTAATCTTGATTTAAGGTGATGGACTGCCTTTCATGTTCCCTAACACTGACAGGTCGGAGTTCCGGAAATTGTGGTACAGAAACTTGTCCAGAAGTAGTAGTGGTTTCGAGGGTAGAAGAGGAGGTTCCTTCGATGCGAAAGCGAGAACTCTTTTTAGAATTCATTCTACACAAGTATATCCATGTCATAGAAGAATTCTTGAACTTCAAAGGAGAAACCATGGATTATACAATTTCTGGGATACTCAAAGAGTTGATTGGCAATATGATTTTAAGAACTCATGTCGATCTAACCATTAAGTCGTTTGAAACTTAAGTCGTAAGCCGTTCAGGTATTAAGTCGCAAGAGATTCAAGTCGTTGGGTGACTTATGTCGCTGTGTGAAAGTCGTTAGGCGACTTATAACACAAAGGATTCAATTCGATAATTACTTAAGTCACAACGGACTCAAGTCGTTACACACTTAAGTCGTTAAAAGACTCAAGTAGTAAAGGCTTAAGTCATCAATGGACCAATTCGTCTCATGGTTTAAAGTCGCTCAACGACATGATAACCAAGTCATACCATCGCTTTAGTGGATCCAAGCCGCAGGAGAGTCAAGTCGTTCGAACACCCTTACAACCTCAAGTCGTTTTAATGACTTAAGAGCTAAAGAAGTTCAAGCGACATGGCATCTCATACGGTTTGAACCTTAAAATTTTATGCTACGAATCGTTGACTCATGTCGCTGCAACGACTTGGGATCCTAATATAAATTATAAGTTCAAACAATAATATGCAACTGGCCTAAAGCTACGTTTGCAAGTTAAGACAAAGTGTGTAACAGATTTAAGAGTCAAACCACTCAGTTAATTCAAGATTCAAGTGGATCAAGGTTTAAGTCATTCACTTTATTTCTACGACTTGGAACTGGGAAAATTATACGACTTGATCGACTTGGGGTTCTATGTCGGTTTTGCGACATGGAGCTATGAGTTATATCAGCAAAGTTATACAGACAGATTTTACCATCAATGATCAAAATTAAAGAAATTTTCAGTTATCATTTCAAATACAAAGTTATTAACTATCAGCCTAGAGCTACATTTACAAGACAAAACAAGGAATTTTGCATCAAATTAGCAAAACTGATGTCAAGATAGCAAGTTCTATGGTTCGCGCATTTCAACAAACATGACAAGTGCATTATACCAAATTAGAGTTTTAGAAGGACCGTGATACTTCAAATCTCTCAAGCACAACATCAAAAACATTACAATCCATTTCAAGCCCAATTAACATCATTTCAATACCATAAATTCATCGTTGCCATATAAAATTGGCGGTTACCTACAAATTTCAATACCAAAAGTCTACACTCTAAAAACCTGGAATCAAAGAATATATGGCAAGGATTAAATTTGGTTCTAAGCACTACACCAAAACAGATGATTCCCAACGAGTATAACCGTTGCAAACAATTTCAGCAACGCTTATTAGTGTTGCTATGGGGGGGGGTGGCAATTTAGTACCAACGCTTATAAGCATTGGTAGATTTTCTGTCCCAACGCTTATAAGCGTTGGTATATTTTCAGTCGCAAAGCTTATAAGCGTTGGTAGATTTTCCTTAGCAACATTTATAAGCGTTGGTAGATTTTCTTTACCAACGCTTATAATCGTTGTAAGATTTTTGTTTGCAACGCTTATACATGTTGCAATATATTTGTTTGTAACGCCTATACATGTTACAAAATTTTAATTCACAACAAATATAAATTTTAATAATAACAGAAATATGTATTAGCAACTCGCATATTCTAACATTAATAGTCAATTAATAACCAACATGATGATAATATAGACGATATTTAATATGAATCAAAAACTAATATTAAACTCAATGCATACTAATAGATAACATTCATAATCACATAACGACATAGAATATCAGTTAACAATAAACAAGCACAATACATATAATTAAGATGTCAAATTCAATACATAATTACTTTGCTAAATTCAATACATAAATAAGATTCTACAAATACCGAATACGAAACTCTGGCCATATAACGAAGCCTCCATCTGAAAATTCACATAACTTGTACATTCCATTTTGAGGACCATCATAAATTGGTGCATCCGGTTCAAGAACTTCAGGAGTGGAAGGACTTGCAACAAGTTTTTCTTGCAAATTAGGTATAAATTTCATAAAAGTTGAAGTAATTGAATTGATGGCGTTATTAACCTGAGTAGCTACTTTCCTTTCTATCTCTAATTTCCAAACGGACAAATCCAAGGCTTGTTTTTTTATCAGCTACAGCTTTTATAGCTCGAGCCACCTTAACTTGTTTCATAGAAGAAGTAGAACTAATTGCTCGACAATATTTTTTTTTCATGTCGAAACCAAAAACTTCTGCAATTGGATCATTAGCAAGATCATCCACTGCGCCACTAGAACTACCATCCAATTTTCTCTTTTCTTCCGCTGCCTCTAGAATTGCCTGCAATCATTGAATGTCACATTAAATTGAAAAATTCAGTTTGTTGTTAAAAACAGAAAATTGAAAAAAAAAAAAACTGAGTCGTATGGCTCAGAATTTCTGAGCCGTATGGCTCAGTTTTTCTGAGTCGTATGGCTCAGAATTTCTAAGCCGTATGGCTCAGTTTTTCTGTGCAACAGCAGCTTCTAGTTGTTTTTCCTCTTACAAGCAAACGCGGTTATATCTTAAGTAGAACTTGCCTAATTTGGATATTCATTCCATTCAAGGCATTTAAACATGTGTTGCTAATTCATATCCCATCCGCATCCACCACATTCCAATATAAATATGATTAAAATGGGACTTTATGGACAAATAATGGATGAACCAATAACCATACTTTGCAGCATTGACCTGGGCATTACTTAAGTGCAAACAGCCAATCATGCAAAAATAGATGATGAGTAGAAGAAAGAATATGTTGACCTTGCATGGTATAGTTTATTGAAAGAGTTAACATCATGCTGAATTTATACATATTTCAAACACCTGTTTAAACTTCGTGCATACATTCAGTTAACGACACAGACATAAGCTTGCTTTATAGACGTGCCCATGATCAGAAAATGACGTGTTTGTTTACGGAAGTAATTACGGAATAGAATTTGCCAACTTCATTCATTCGCCCTTTTTATTGTTTTCTGAGCCATATGCCTTGAATAGAATTTGTTGTGCAACAACAACTTCTAGCTGCTGTGCAACATCAGCTTCTAGCTGCTGTGCAACAGCAGCTTGAAGCTGCTGTGGCACAGCAGCTTGAAGCTGCTGTGGCACAGCAGCTTGAAGCTGCTGTGGCACAGCAGCTACAAGCTGCTGTTTGCCACAGCAGCTACAAGCTGCTGTTGCACAGCAGCTACAAGTTGCTGTAGCACAGCAGGTTGAAGTTGCTGTGGCACAGCAGGTTGAAGTTGCTGTGGCACACCAGCTTCAAGCTGCTGTGGCACAACAGCTACAAGCTGCTGTTATTCATGTTGTTTACGCTAGGTATGGCTCAGAATCATTAAAACACCATGATTATAGTTGTCATTGACTAGATTGAACTGAATACAAGTCGCTGTATGAATGAGAAATGTCATTAGTTCATTAGCCAAGGCACTATAGGATAAATAAGAACAAGCAGATGGTGAAAAGTGTGAAAAGAAGTACCATAGTTAGAATGAGAAAAAGTTTTTAGACATGTGCCACCGCCTAACTATTTTGTCCATCGAAGATGATAGCAAGTACTGGAAGGTTCAGAATACTCGTAAGCTTAATGTCATATTAGTAGAAGCAGATGAAACGATATGCAAACATAATTTGCAAGCAACAAGTTCTGATTCTCAAAAGAAGAAGAAACATGATTGAACAACACTAAAGAGGAGGAGGACTCTCAGTTATCAATGGAGCACATACAATGACATGCTAACGTTACTACTAAACATATTGTATCATTAGTTTTTAAGTAACAACATTGAGACTATATGAATAAATAAACAATACAACTGACTGATTAACAGTTCTCTCACTAGTGGGATACACAACTAATGTCACACTATATTATTTATTTATCTTCATTAAAAATTCATTATATAAGAGATGTGTAATGTATTAAATTCTTAACTGTGCACTTGTTTACTTTTGTTTGACAGATTAAGTGTAATCCTTGAAAACACAAAACACAAAAAATATGGTTGAACGGGACACTGGGAGAGTTGTTTTAACTCAGTTTCCAAGTCTTGCTTTCCTTCGCATGCTTTAGGTATGCTGAATGGGAATTCAAACCCTGATGTCTAATCTATGTTTATTAGTTGGTCTCTCATTTTATGGGCACATAGTAAATTATATGTTATATGCAATACAATTTACTTTGAATATGTATGCCTATTATCAGCATTATTCAGGGATAATTTGATTCAATTTTTGTGTATGCTTGTTTAGCTAATCAAGCTACAAAAACAATCCCTCCAATGTTGAATCTTGTCTCCATGATCCATCATTGGTCATGACCACCATATTGCGGCAAATTCTGTGTAAATCAAAAACCTTGCTGTAAATCAAAAGCGATCTCATTTCACACTTAACCACAGCTAAAATACAGTCGCTATCATTTTCTTTTCTCGTCACTCTATTTCTCTTCAATCACGAACTATTTCTAGCTGCAAATCACTATCTATTCACTCACAATCTCTTCAATTGCTGTTTGTCCCTACGGTTTAAGCTCAGAGGTTAACACTGGAGAAAACTCGATTTAACGCTAAACTATCGAAGGATAAGGTAATTTACACTTAAGCGACGTTCATATTCATACAATTTTTAAGCTAAAAACCCTACATAAAGGCCCTAAACAAAATCGTTTAAAGAGAAAAACGCATACAACAGTTCAATTGATTTTAACCTATAGATTTATCATTTTTCTACAAATGCCCAAAAAGAAATATTACTACTAAATGCCCGTACCTATCTGAACTGGAAAAGTAAATGTATTCAATGTAGACGGGTAGACAACAACAGCTTTGTAAGTGCAGAAATAAGCACACCGACCTAAATTTTGATACGTAAATAAATTATGGAAAATAGGCCATATAAGGGACAGTGTTAATATGGATACATATCTAGAAAACACATAATACTGAATCAATGTTGTGCTTGAGGGAGACAGAAGGAAAGTGTTCCAAAAAGAAAAAAGCAGCATAGTTAAAGTAATGTTGATTACCTGAACGATACCCGTATCTCCTATGCTTTTAGTAAGAATACCTGAAAGTCCGATTAACTGTAATAACTGCATAAGCCAAAAATCAGTTAATGGTCACTTATCTCAATAATTGCAAGACGATGATCGTAGAGAGCCGTAATAACCTACTCTTCTCCGTTTTTCAAACAAGTGCAAAATGCCCACAGATTATTGTCTTTGTCTTCCACACAAAGAAATAATGCATAATGAAGAGCCATTCCCACTGTTATTACATGAATAGGACAGACAATTGCACCATCAATTCAACGCATATCGTGTAACCCTATTCTTTCCTAATAAGTCGGCATTTTGAACAAAAAAAGCTGACATTGCCGCAAGTAGAAAACTAAAGTGACAAAAAATATATCAAAGCAGAGGATATAAGTAGAGCTGTAGTAATAGAAACATGTTAAATCATAGTTGTACAGATAATAGGGGTGATAGGGTCACAAACTGGAGACCGAAGATGGTATATATAACATGCATCATTTGTATGGAAGCGAAGGTGTATCAGGTATGTATGCATACACACCAATGGTCGGCAGATGTAATCATGGTCTTCGAAATATGTTTCTTGTGTTATACATAAATGGTGTGTCATGTACCAACTGACGAAAAGAAGCAGCAATAGTATAGCCCAATTAAACAGGCTACAGACGTACTGACATGTACCAGTTAACAAACACCATAAATATGTTTCCAAAAGCTTACATACAACAAATTTATATGTAAATTAGTATACACAAATTGAAGCGTATACCTTTCAGTAAGCACCCAATAGCCTCAAAACATGCGCTTAAGTGTTGGGTGCAAGCTATTCGTATGGAAATCAACCGCGAAGTTATCAAAGTTGTGATTCTTCCCATTTGCGAGGTCGATTCTGCAGTCACCAAATTAGCGAAATCAACTTCAAAGTTGATTCTTCAAATTCGCGAGGTTTTCAATCACGAAAATCAACTGCGAAGACTTTGGATTTGCGATTCGCATTGATTCGTAGTTTTTTATTTAGCGGCCGATAAAACCTAAAAGCGTTTATAGCAAGGAAGTTAGGGTTATGGTAGAAAGTATAAGCCTGTTTACGTTTTTGCCCTCCAAAACCAGGCTTACCAAGGCAAACAAGCGTTGGTAATAAAAAAAATTTAAATTTGTATTTTTGGTAACACATTTTTAACATAGCAACGCATATTCATGTGGCTACCTTATAACACAAATAAGTGTTAGCAATTGACAAAAAAAGGGTTGCCAAATGACCATTATGGTGTAGTGAAGTGGATGATAATGCGATAGCATTTGAGCGATCAATGATAGAAGAACACCTCAAATTTGGAAGCCGATGCTGGGTTGAATTGGTTCAGCCTTGGTTGATGATTCAACTGAACCTGTCGAAGCCTAATTTCGATCTGAATCTGGTCGGCAATGATCAAAGCTGATTGAAAGAAGGGTGGTATATTTTCCTCAGAACTCAACCACTATTAGCAAGATAAGAAGCTTCATAGGTGAATAGAAGATGAATAGACATGCAGCTAAAAGAAACGTTATAAAGGGATGCAAAGGGAAATTAGGCCAAGTCAAATCAGTTTAAAGCCCAATGTAGCTAGAAGGTCCAGGGCGACATGGGGACCTAATACAGGATACGACATGGTTATTCTATGCCAATGACTTGCGAGATGACAGCTTGAATGGAATGGTTTTCCAGAGAGAATGGTTTGGTAAAGGCGCATGTCCAATAACATCGAAAGTATTGTCAATTCTAAGTACATATCATTTTTAATAATACAAACTTCGAGGGGCAAATGTTAACCAGTAAAATATGGGATTGAAGTTTCTTTTGTCATGTCGCTTGCTCCCAAGCCATTCTGAAGAAACCATGTCGTTCCAAGGTCATGTCGTTAAGAGAAAAAAGACCATGCCGCTCCCAAGTCACGTTGTCCCTCATCAAGTCATTACAACGAAGCCAAGTCGCCTCTAAGTCATGCCGCATCTTATTTATAACATTGGAACTAAGACGAGTCACCTAGTCACCATGTCAATTTTGTGCCATGGCGCGGAACAGGGTTAATGTCATACCGTTGTATGTCCATGCCGCACAACGACATGTGGATTAGATCGTTCCTTGAAACTCAAATCAGAACCGCATTACATTTCCAGTCATATCATAACACAGTATGGAGTTAAGGCGCAACGCAAAGTGTATGTTGTGCCGCAATCAGCTAAGTCGGTCGTCGACGAGATGAGTCATGGCGTCACTGGCTGGATCGAGGTTGTTGACAGCTGTCTTGTGCTAGGCTGTTTCCAGTTGGCTCTCGTCCGACATGGCCTATGTCGTGGCCGAATGACATGGATACCTGCACTACATATTTCCACTCTCCTTACTCCTATAAATACCCCATGCACACCACTCTAATGGGATCGAATTTGATGATCCCGAAGGGCTGCCCAACTATTTCTTCAACCATTTCAAGTGATTCTAACATCTCCAATCATCCCCAATCAAAGATCTAACATCAAATCTACCATCAAATCATGGAAATCCATTCAATTGTTTGGAGAATCATAGATTTACTTCTCTAAATGCTATACTTAAAAGATTGTTCTAATCTCCTTGGTTATTTTGATTAGATCAAGAGAAGAGTTTGTGAGAATGAAAATTAATGTAATGAGAGAGTGTTCAAACTTTGTAAATTCGCATGTGATAATGAAAAATCCCATCAAAGTGGATGTAGATATATTTTAGACTGAACCACTATAAAAGTCTTTGTGTTTTTACTTGCTTTTTTGTGATTGTGGTATCATTTCCTTATTCTTAACCATCTGGTGAAGTGCTTTCATTGCACCTTTGGTGTTTGGACTAATTTCGGTTTAAACACTATTGATATGAAATAAATGTTTGAATATCATAAATTTGCATAACATTTTAAATATATTTATTAGTGTGGTTATATTATTACTCTTTGCAACGATTGTTTTGAATGACATATCTTTAAATAGTTGTTTTGAATCGCATTAAAATAAGGTAGTTGTTTTCCTTTAACATGATTAAAAGGTTTTTTTAAAATATGCTTTAATGATTGCATTAGTTTTCAAAACTGTGATATTCATTCTTAGTGCACTTTACAGTGTAAATGCACTAAGAAAGTGCAGTTATATTTAAAAGATTTGATAAAATGCACTTATACTTTAACAACGTTTTCTGAATCAACTCAACCCCATATGTGTGATGTAGTAATTATTTTGGACTGCATTTGATAAAAAAAATCAATCCTAATAGAATTCAAATTTAACTACATTTAGAAATCATAATCAAATTTGAGGAACGTTTTATCAAACAATTCAAAATTCACTTCCATCTTCTCTTAAAAATAAATTTCACATAGTCAACTTTTACAGAGAAAAGATTCACAATTAGAATTGCATACATTTGTAGTTAAAACTGCTCATTCTTTTTGCAAAATTGCGCATTTATAAAATCATACGTTTGCATTTCTAGCTTCATGTATTTGTAATTTTACAACATATATTTGCATTTTAAACCACTTGCTTATATTAAAAACTTTAAGATTAATGTTTTGTGAAACTTTTATTTAAGGAGAGTTTATTGGAAATTGAGTTGAAAATAAGGAGTTATAACGCCCTTAATTTTGATTTACATTATTTATGGCACCTAATTAGATTGATTAAATTAAATAAGTATTGAGATAAGAAAATTGAGATTTGATAATTAAATGGATCCACCCTTAATTAATGAATTAATAATGTTGTTTAGAACATTAACAAGAAGGAGGATTTATGTAATGGGCAAATCAAAAATAGATTTCATTTCCTAAGCATAAACCCTCCCATACTCGCTTTCTAACTCACATTCATATTCACATAAACATTAAAAAACTCAACACTGTCCAATTACAAAAGCTTTCAAGAGAAGAAAAGGTTACGAAATCTAGATTAAGCTAAGGAGAAAAATATCAACACGTAAATCTTATTAACCGACTTTTTGGTCCGATTTTCAAAAGCATATTAGACCCACTCGACTCGGCCCATCGTGTGGTATAAAAGCCCCAAGTGCCGCCAAAACACTCAGATCCAGGCCTAGAAGGAGTCGTGCAAGCGTAGACCTCACAGCATCTCAAAAGTGCCATCGTAATACACAATTTGCGTCCCCTGAGTCATTTCGCATCCTCCGAGTCATTTTTCATTCCTCAAAAATGCCACCGGGACAATGTTTCGTATCCTTAACTAGTTGACATCCCACGCATTCATAACCCCGGGATACAAATTTCATATACCTCGCAGTACAAGAAAAATATGTATAAACAACAAATCAGTACAGCGTTTATTGTTTGCATGTCGTAGATATTATTTTCCTTCTTTTCCTTCTCTTCCCATAAATGTTGAGATAATTATGTCAACCAAAATATGCACTCTTTTGTCTTTTTGGCTACTTGTTTCACTCTTTCCCAGTTTCATCCACTTTTCCCTAATTTCTCTATTTCCCTCTTCGATAACGTTAAAATTGTGAAGCATTCAAATCATGCTACAGGTGTGATCCTTGGTTGTGCATACTCTTCTAATATGGAAATGGTGGGAAATGAGAGGGTAAAGAAGGGAACAGGGTGTTTGGGAAAGTGAGTTTTCTTGGTAGTAGAAGAAAATGCAGGGGTGAAAGGGATAACCGTGAATTGATCACAAAAAACAGGGTGATCAGTGTAGGGATTTGAAACATGAACAAGAGTGTTTGAAACACGAGGTGATCACGTGAAAAGGAAAGGGATCCAAAAATAGGTGAGGCAACAAAAAAGTGAGGATAGAAAGTAAGTAGCAGGAATAAACTTCTTTATTTCAAATTGCATACCCCTACAAGTTATAATCTTCCATATATACATAGACTTTGCACAACGGCTACAATCATTACTTCGACTAAATCAACAAAAACTCGTTTTACATGAAACCAAGCCCAAAATATGTGTGCACACGCTATGTAAGTGCACACTAATACACCTCGTATCCACCCATCTTTCAGTAATGTTGTGCCAGTATTCCAACCTGCTAGCTTAAGACGCTGCTCTTCCCTGGTCGGTGGTTCCTCCGATGAACAGGAGTCAAGTTATGATGAACTCGGGTCTGCAACATAGTTTTCTTGCTGGCTATCATGGTAATTGTTGGGAGGTGTAACACTTCCTTCCACCTTAAAAACAACCTTGTCCTCAAGGTTGAGTATAAGCTCATGCAGCCATTTCAATATCTTTACACTAGTTAATGATTGGCTACCTGGGTCAAATATGAAGATATTCCTTTCATTATAATGCTTGCTTAAGTGGCTATTCTTTGCTTTAATATTATCTAGTGCCAAAAGTGCATGATGCCATGCATATCCAGCAGAATTATTCAACGGTCTTTTTTGCAAAGCAAAGGCTAGATTGTCATTCAACAACATTGATTTCAGAGCTAATGAACAACTATTTTTACCTAGTAGCTTAAGGTATGATCTTTAACCCTGTTTTTTTTCTTCAGTATTTGCCATTCCTCTAACTATTGAAATGTCAGCAACAGAAGAACTTTGAACCCTTAATGGATCATGGCAAGATTCACGAGGAATGTCCATTTCACAAGAAATCACATTTTTATTTCCTTCAAGTTTGCTTTGTACAGCACCATTGACACTATAATAGTCAATCATTCTTGTCTTAGGAAAGCACTCTGAGTTGCATGAGTTTACAGCTGTGGTAAACTGAATAATATTTGCATCCCCAATACCATGTTGATTCTTAAATATGAGATGACCTGTAACATCAGGAGTTTCAATAGTCAGATCTTCATTTTGTATAGTTTCAGTTTCTTGCAATTTAAATTGTCCTGAATTGATTTTGCAAATGTTTCCCATCTTTCATAATTAGATGTATTTCTTGAATACTTGAAAAACCATTGAAGTGCTTCTTTCCTCAGGCTAAATGAACACAAATATACCCATCTTAGTAAATCAATGTTGTTCTCTTTAAGGATTTGCTCCGCTAGTTACAGCCAATCAATAAAAAAAGGACCACACAAGAAATTACCTGTAACGACCCGGATTCTTGGTCGACTAATTTTAAACATTTAAATTTATTTTAAATGTTGAGTTGATAATATAAATTTATTTATTTATATGGATTTTAACGATTTAATAATCGTTTATGATTTAATTTCGAATATATCAAATTATCGGAATACGAAAACGAATTTAATTGAATTCGAAGATTAAGCTAAATCGAAGCGATTCAGATGATCAATATAAATTGTATTTGACTATAAACGATAATAATATATTATCGAGGAGTTGTTTGTTTCTGAATTCATATTATATTATATTTATTTAATATGGTTATTTTATATATACGTTCAAATTAAATTTCTGAACATATTCTGTTGAGTTCAGAATAGCTGTGACGGCCCGTCCCACACCAGCCTGCATTCCCTCCGAAAGTGCGCTGTACACATGCCCGGCTAGCACAGAACGGTCGTCGGAAGAAAGGAAAGAAGAGAATGAACTAATCAAAGAACCTGTAGAATGTCTCACAGCGCATGGAATAAAATATAATAATAATAATGTACTTGACATAAAACAGGCGAGACAGTGCATAAGCTGATAACTTAAAACCAACATCAATCTCAAAGCAGCGGAAATCCAAGTACAGCTTATTACAACTTTTCAAAATCTACTGTCTCTGAACAATAGAAAGCCAAAATAGAAGATACACCACCAATTCCCAAGCAGTGATCTTCAACAACACAGGGAGAATACTATATATGTATATTACGTGGAAGCCTCCTGCTCGTCTCCGGATCATCTACTCGTGCATCACCAGCTAACCTGTCTCTAGTCTGCTCGTGTGAGCACCCAGAGTAATAAGAGGAGACATAAAACTCTGGGTCAGACATAAAGCCTGGTATGAGCGATAAGCATTTAAACAGAATAATAACAGGTATACTAAGCCATACCTGAACCTGGACCTGTAACCAAAGAGTTAGTACCACATACCGTACAATACTCCAAGGTGCCAATAGTGTAAGAATACGGGGGTGGGGTGTGCATGTCAAAATGAGAACAAGCAAATCAACCATAGCAACCATACTCACATCTCTCACTCAGTGCGTAAAGCATACGATATCAACCACTTTGGAACACTAGACAAACTGAGGTAACGATGAATCCCGACTTGTGGAAACCCTGCTGTGACCAAGCCAATCACTTGGAGTCATGACCAAACATTTCAATGACCCACTTCATTGGTCGTAGCCCTTGGTTCTACCGATGCCATAATGGCCCTGAATCCGCCTTCGTACCTCCTACCATAGTGGTCCAAAGCTATAGACGTCGATAACCCCTTGGCACACGTCCCGCAGCAAAACCCAACCATGAAGCGAACTCGTTGATTTCCATCTGAATCTTGAGCTCTAACTTCTCATTTGGGCTTCCTTTGCATCTCGGGTTTCTGTCGTCACCCTCCGGATCGGGTCCTCCTTCACGCTCGGGTCGGATCGTGTCGCACCATATGGATCGCACCTCGTCAGCTCGTGGCGCCTTGTCGGGTCGGTTCGGGCTTATCAGTTCGTGGAAACCCACTGGTTCGGGCCGAGCTACCCATCTGGATCATGGCGCTTCCCTTCAGTCGTGGAGGAACATCGGTTCGGATCGTGAGCTTCTTAAGTGGATCGGTTCGGGTCGGAGTAGCTCATTCTCACGAGAGACGAATCGGATCGGATCATCGGATCGGGGTCTTCAGCCATCGGCGGAGCGGGTCGCGCCATCGGATCGGGTCGCGGTCTTCCCTTCGTGGCTCCGAGCTCTGGCATGTGGCGCGTTTCGAGAAGTCGAGTCGGTTCGTGGGCATGGGGGCGATCCGATCCGGATAAATTCCCGCACTTCGTTCCAGCGACGGTTTCTCGCCATTCGACGGCGTTTTTGACCAAACTAACACTTCTAAGCAATCACAAAACACACCCTAGAGTCATAGCAACATGTAATAGCAACCACAACAGCAAACAACCACTCAAATGAATCAAAATGGATCAAAAGTGGCCAAATCTCCTTATTTTCCCTTAAGCATGTTTAAGTAAAACTGATCATAGGGTTAGCAAAACTTAATCAAATCGAACCAAATTTCAACCAGAGGCATAAAACCTTATTTAAGAATTTCTAAACATTTTTCCAGGATTTATTAGTGTATAAATTCGCTAATCTTCACTAATTACCCTTAATTAACTGTAATTAGTGTCAAAATGATGCTATCACTCACCTTTGCCACAATAAAACTTCCAAATCTGAAGTGAACCTCTGATTTGCACGAATTCCAATATATAACAGCAGCCCTACCTCAGTCCTTGTGCTAATCCCCCTTGATTTGATGTCTCTAAGCCTTAATCCTTGATTAGGAAGTGATTTTGGGTGATTTAGAGAGATTTAGAGAGTGGAGGCCATGGCTAGATTAAGGGAAATGAAAGTGGCGGCTGGAAAATGTCTAAAGAAATGTTTTCTAACCCTAATCAGCACCTATATACCCTAAACCCGAAATTCCCCTTGGGCTTAGCTGTTAATCACCCGGTTAAGCCCAATTAAGCTGTTTTTCACCATCTGAAACTTGTTTCAGCCATATCTCCCAAACGGTGAGTCTGTTTGGCTAATATGACCACTCTACGGAAAGAGAAACTATCATCCGGAGCCAATGGAAGTGGTTTCAGGTCAAAATTCCTTTCCAGTCAAAAGTTATGGCCAAAACAGTGCCAACTAGGGGTAAAATGGTCATTTAAAAATCGGGAAAAATCATGAACATGGGAAATGACCCCTATAGTCGTCTCCCAAAGTTACATGACCATACGACTTCGTATGTGAAAGAAATAAATATTCTACGATCCTATGATGCGTAGAATGCGGGTCGTTACACTCTCCCCCCCTTAAGAAATTTCGCCCCCGAAATTCCTTAACCCAAAACATACAAAGGATCCCGCATGCCTAACAACCACATACAACAATCAATTATGCAAAACAAGCAAACAAGCCTATCCTAGCATGCGGAAAAACTAAATCGAAGTCAAAATCTTACCAGGCAAAGAGTTCTGGGTGTGACTTCCTAATGTTCTCCTCTGTCTCCAAAGTACAATCATTCTCGTCCTCGCTCCACTGTACCTTGACTAGCTTCACCGCCTTCCTTCGAAGTTGCTTCATGTCGTGCTCGACAATACGGGCCGGCTTGCGGTTCCCAACCGCCTCGGGTTCTACTTCGAAGTCCTCCAACTGATCAGGTGAAATAGTCATATCTGAGTCGTGAACGAACTTCCTTAGTTGGGAAACATGAAATACGTTATGAACTCCCGCCATCTTCTCTGGTAAGTCAATTCTATATGCCAAATTCCCGACTAGTTCAAGAACAGGGAATGGGCCAACAAACCTTGGTGCCAACTTGCCTCTCCTGCCAAATCGTATTACGCTCTTCAACGGAGAAATCTTGACAAACACCAAGTCGCCAACGGAGAATTTTAAGTCTCTTCTCCTCTTATCAGCATAACTCTTCTGCCTATCTTGGGCAGCCTTCATTCGTTGTTGAATGATCTTAATCTTATCTGAAGTTTCCCTCACCACATCTGGTCCAAGCATAAACTTCTCGCCAGTCTCTATCCAACATGATGGTGAGTTGCATGGTCTTCCGTACAAAGCTTCAAACGGAGCCATACCGATACTGGATTGGTAGCTATTATTATATGCAAACTCTACTAGATGCAAATGGTCATCCCATGATCCACCAAAATCCAATATACATGCTCTCAAGAGGTCTTCCAAAATATGGTTCACCCTCTCCGTCTGACCGTCGGTCTGAGGATGATATGCGGTACTGAGATGTAACTCTGACCCTAGAGCCTCTTGTAAGCTCTTCCAAAACCCACTAGTGAACAACGGGTCTCGGTCGCTCACAATGCTTTTGGGTACTCCATGAAATCTCACTACCCACTTCATATATAATTCTGCTAACTTAGCTGCCGTTCTGGTCGATTTGACCGGTATAAATCTTGCACTTTTAGTTAGTCGATCCACAATTACCCAAATGCTGTCATGTCCCGATCTAGTCCTTGGTAAACCATCGATGAAATCCATCGAGACTTGCTCCCATTTCCATTCGGGAATTTCTAATGGTTGTAACAGCCCACTAGGCTTCTTTTGCTCGGCTTTAACTAGCTGGCAATTCATGCATTTGGATATAAACTTCCCAACGTCTCTTTTCATTCCTTCCCAGTAGTAAGTCTGTTTCATGTCTCTATACATCTTATTACCACCGGGGTGTATAGTCAGCTTTGAGTGATGACATTCTCTAAGCACTTCATCCCTCAATCCATTGACATTGGGTACAACAAGCTTTCCATTCTTTCTAAGCCATCTATCTCGATCAAGCCCATACTTGTTCATCTCCTCATCGATACCCATCTCTAACTTGGAGATGATTTCCAATAGGTTAGGATCGTCCCTCTGACTAGAGCCGATCCGCTCAATCAAAGTGGGTCTGATCGTCAAACTTGCTAACATTTCTGGATCCAATTCGCACTTTGGTCTGAAATCAAACCCCGCGATAAACTCCAGTTGCTTCCATTCAAGGAACATAGGCCCTAAGCTGGCATGTCTTCTGCTCAATGCGTCAGCCACCGCATTGCCCTTTCCTGGTGTGTATGCGATGTCAAAATCATAGGAAGCTAAGAACTCTAACCATCTCTGCTGATGGAGATTTAAATCCTTCTGGGAGAATAGATACTTCAACGACTTATGATCTGTAAACAGCTCAAATCTTTCTCCCAAGAGATAGTGTCTCCACATCTTTAACGCGAACACGATTGCTGCCAATTCTAAATCATGGGTAGGGTATCTTCTCTCGTGCGGTTTCAATTGCCGACTTGCATAAGCTACAACCCTACCGCCTTGCATCAATACAGCACCCAGTCCGGTACCACAGGCATCCGTGTATACCGTCATCTCTTCATCCCCCTTAGGAATGACTAACACTGGTGCGCTTGTCAACTTGTCCTTTAGATTTTTAAATGCATTCTCGCACCTTTCATCCTAGACAAAAGCTTGATTCTTCTTGGTCAACTGGGTCAATGGTGCTGCTATCTTGGAGAAACTTTGGATAAACTTACGATAATATCCCGCTAACCCCAAGAAACTTCTTACATCCGTTGCATTCTTGGGCGTAGGCCAATCTTGTACCGTAGCCACCTTTGCTGGGTCCACGGCAATACCGTTTTCTGATACAACATGGCCCAAGAACCTCACTTCCCTCTTCCAGAAGTGACACTTAGAAAACTTAGCTTTCAATTGGTGTTTTCTCAACACCTCCATCGCTACTCTTAGATGTTCCTTGTGTTCTCCCTCTGTCCTCGAATAGACCAAAATATCATCAACGAACACAAGGACAAACTTATTCAACTGATCCCTGAATACCCTATTCATAAGATCCACAAAATACGCTGGGGCATTGGTCAGCCCAAATGGCATAACCAACCACTCATAAAATCCAGACGGCGTCCGAAATGCCGTTTTAGCTATACTCTCAGCTTCCACTCTAAGCTGATGAAAACCTGTCGCGAGGTCCAACTGAGAAAATATTCTCGCGCCACTCAACTGATCGAACAAATCATCTATCCGCGGTAGAGGATACTTATTCTTCCTCGTCACTTTATTCAACTCGCGGTAGTCTACACACAAACGAAGGGAACCATCCGCCTTGGTAGCAAACACAACTGGTGCTCCCCATTCAGAAACACTCCTTCTGATAAATCCCTTCTTCAAAAGATCGTTGACTTGCACCTCGAGCTCTCGCTGCTCTCTTGGTGCCATACGACGAAGTGGCATCACTATAGGCCTGGCATCCTTTACTAAATCAATACGAAACTCAATCTCTCGGTGTGGTGGAAGTCCGGTCACTTCTTCGAAAACATCCGGATACTGGCCAACCACGGGCAAACCTGACAACTCACTATGCGGAATGTCGAGGGAGTTTAGAAAACTAGCCAATATCCCCTTACTGGGTAGACCACCAAACACTATCCTCCGCCCATCATCCGCTCTAGCTGTCACCAACAAGCCCTCACAGTCTACCACCACCCCGTATCTTTGGAGCCAATCTACTCCCAAAATAATGCCAAACCCAGTAAAGCCCAAAACAAAGCAATCACAAACAAACATGCATCCATGACTCGATAGAACCACATTACGACAAATCATGCTAAGGCTAGTCGAACCACCAATCGGGTTCGTCACTACTAAAGGTCTATCGACAATCTCGGGCTCCAATCCCAACCTATCTACCAGGTCACTAGATATGAAAGAACTGGAAGCTCCGGTATCAAACAAAACTCTAACAGGAACATCATAAACAGAAAGCATACCTTGAATGACGACATTCTTTCCCTTCTCCGCCGCAGTTGGGGCATTCGACGAAGAAGGAATAGCATTAAGGGCATATGCTTTCACCATTTGCTTTTCCTTAGGGGGCTGTGGACACTTGTCCTTGTGATGTCCCATTTGGCCACAATTGAAGCACTTCCTATCCGCTGGCTTGGCCCGACAATTACTAGCATAGTGGCCCTTCTTACCACAGCTGAAGCACTCCACATCCTGCTTATTCTTTTTCTTCTGGCCATCCTTAGTCTGATTCTGCTTCCTCTTATTCTGGGAACCACCTTTGCCTCCACCACTAGCTTGTGGCCTTGGCTCATCTGTGGATGCAACCTCAGTCTTCGGCTTAGGGTAGAGACTTTCTGACCTTAACGCTTTCCCCACAATCGATTCAAACGTCTCATCGATGTGGTTAATAAGTTTTTCCCCCAAGTACTGATCCAAACCAGTTATGAATTTCTCATTCTTTTTCTCGGCGGTATCTATAAGAGACAACCCATATTTTGACAAAGTGTCAAATTCAGCAATATACTCCGAGACAACCCTGCCATTCTGCTTGAGCTCCAAGAACTTCTTAAACAGCATTGACTTCTGAGCAGCTGGAATGAACTTCTCACTAAAGCGAGCCTTAAACTGCTCCCAAGTAATCTGATCTTCAGGGGTAGCTGCCTTTATAGCATTCCACCAATTCATTGCCCGCCCTTGCAACTGACGGGACGCTAGTTTTCTCTTCATCGCATCCTCGATACCCAAATCTTCGAAGATACGTTCGCAACTATCCACCCAATCTTGAACATCCGTGGCCGACTCCGTTCCGTGGAACAGCTTCCCACCAAGGCTAGTATAATCCTTGTTTAGCTTGGCGAAGTCGACCCTCGGCGCCTGCACTATTGGACCACCTCCATTTCCACCATTGGGAGCTGCCCTCTGCACATCTCTAAGCATCTCTCTCATGAGGTCAGTAAACATCGTCCTCATGTCAGCAGCATTCCCATTATTGGCTCCTCTACCAGCGCCTCTAGTATATCGGCTCATCGTCAATCTGAAAAAGGAAACGATTAACAACTCCACAGTGGTGCTAGTGCAGTACGACTTCATCCTTATACTACTAATAGTACATATATATATATAGCTTTTAAAAACCAAAGTAATCACAAATACGCTCTCTCGTACACGTATATTATCTCTCCCTAATAACTTCCCTAGGTTAACTACGCAACCTCGCTCTGATACCAAGTGTGACGGCCCGTCCCGCACCAGCCTGCATTCCCTCCGAAAGTGCGCTGTACACATGCCCGGCTAGCACAGAACGGTCGTCGGAAGAAAGGAAAGAAGAGAATGAACTAATCAAAGAACCTGTAGAATGTCTCACAGCGCATGGAATAAAATATAATAATAATAATGTACTTGACATAAAACAGGCGAGACAGTGCATAAGCTGATAACTTAAAACCAACATCAATCTCAAAGCAGCGGAAATCCAAGTACAGCTTATTACAACTTTTCAAAATCTACTGTCTCTGAACAACAGAAAGCCAAAATAGAAGATACACCACCAATGCCCAAGCAGTGATCTTCAACAACATAGGGAGAATACTATATATGTATATTACGTGGAAGCCTCCTGCTCGTCTCCGGATCATCTACTCGTGCATCACCAGCTAACCTGTCTCTAGTCTGCTCGTGTGAGCACCCAGAGTAATAAGAGGAGACATAAAACTCTGGGTCAGACATAAAGCCTGGTATGAGCGATAAGCATTTAAACAGAATAATAACAGGTATACTAAGCCATACCTGAACCTGGACCTGTAACCAAAGAGTTAGTACCACATACCGTACAATACTCCAAGGTGCCAATAGTGTAAGAATACGGGGGTGGGGTGTGCATGTCAAAATGAGAACAAGCAAATCAACCATAGCAACCATACTCACATCTCTCACTCAGTGCGTAAAGCATACGATATCTACCACTTTGGAACACTAGACAAACTGAGGTAACGACGAATCCCGACTTGTGGAAACCCTGCTGTGACCAAGCCAATCACTTGGAGTCATGACCAAACATTTCAATGACCCACTTCATTGGTCGTAGCCCTTGGTTCTACCGATGCCATAATGGCCCTGAATCCGCCTTCGTACCTCCTACCATAGTGGTCCAAAGCTATAGACGTCGATAACCCCTTGGCACACGTCCCGCAACAAAACCCAACCATGAAGCGAACTCGTTGATTTCCATCTGAATCTTGAGCTCTAACTTCTCATTTGGGCTTCCTTTGCATCTCGGGTTTCTGTCATCACCCTCCGGATCGGGTCCTCCTTCACGCTCGGGTCGGATCGTGTCGCACCATATGGATCGCACCTCGTCAGCTCGTGGCGCCTTGTCGGGTCGGTTCGGGCTTATCAATTCGTGGCAACCCACTGGTTCGGGCCGAGCTACCCATCTGGATCATGGCGCTTCCCTTCAGTCGTGGAGGAACATCGGTTCGGATCGTGAGCTTCTTAAGTGGATCGGTTCGGGTCGGAGTAGCTCATTCTCACGAGAGACGAATCGGATCGGATCATCGGATCGGGGTCTTCAGCCATCGGCGGAGCGGGTCGCGCCATCGGATCGGGTCGCGGTCTTCCCTTCGTGGCTCCGAGCTCTGGCATGTGGCGCGTTTCGAGAAGTCGAGTCGGTTCGTGGGCATGGGGGCGATCCGATCCGGATAAATTCCTGCACTTCGTTCCAGCGACGGTTTCTCGCCATTCGACGGCGTTTTTGACCAAACTAACACTTCTAAGCAATCACAAAACACACCCTAGAGTCATAGCAACATGTAATAGCAACCACAACAGCAAACAACCACTCAAATGAATCAAAATGGATCAAAAGTGGCCAAAGCTCCTTATTTTCCCTTAAGCATGTTTAAGTAAAACTGATCATAGGGTTAGCAAAACTTAATCAAATCGAACCAAATTTCAACCAGAGGCATAAAACCTTATTTAAGAATTTCTAAACATTTTTCCAGGATTTATTAGTGTATAAATTCGCTAATCTTCACTAATTACCCTTAATTAACTGTAATTAGTGTCAAAATGATGCTATCACTCACCTTTGCCACAATAAAACTTCCAAATCTGAAGTGAACCTCTGATTTGCACGAATTCCAATATATAACAGCAGCCCTACCTCAGTCCTTGTGCTAATCCCCCTTGATTTGATGCCTCTAAGCCTTAATCCTTGATTAGGAAGTGATTTTGGGTGATTTAGAGAGATTTAGAGAGTGGAGGCCATGGCTAGATTAAGGGAAATGAAAGTGGCGGCTGGAAAATGTCTAAAGAAATGTTTTCTAACCCTAATCAGTACCTATATACCCCTAAACCCGAAATTCCCCTTGGGCTCAGCTGTTAATCACCCGGTTAAGCCCAATTAAGCTGTTTTTCACCATCTGAAACTTGTTTCAGCCATATCTCCCAAACGGTGAGTCCGTTTGGCTAATATGACCACTCTACGGAAAGAGAAACCATCATCCGGAGCCAATGGAAGTGGTTTCAGGTCAAAATTCCTTTCCATTCAAAAGTTATGGCCAAAACAGTGCCAACTAGGGGTAAAATGGTCATTTAAAAATCGGGAAAAATCATGAACATGGGAAATGACCCCTATAGTCGTCTCCCAAAGTTACATGACCATACGACTTCGTATGTGAAAGAAATAAATATTCTACGATCCTATGTTGCGTAGAATGCGGGTCGTTACAATAGCGTTAAAGCATTGGAACCTCGGTCATTATGCTAAAATAAGGGTTCTTGATTTCAAGTTATGAACCCCGAGATATTTTTAATGGATAAGATCAAAATCGAATCAAAAATCAAATCAGAATTCATTTAAATAAAATAAATATCTCTTTAATTCAAATCGCATTAAATTAGTATCAATCCAAAATTAATTTATATGTACCTTAAGCTACCTTACCTATAACATACTCACCTAAATTTCCTTAATGCCCAAGTAGTCGTCTTCATAAATAGGCAACACCATCCCCTTGTTTCCTTTCATTTTTCGTTTCTTCTGAAATCAATCACAAGCTTCAAATTAAAAGGCATTAGTTATATAAATTCAAATTGAAATCTTCAAAATCCTTAACCTTGTTTTCTTCCCAGTTTAACAAAGGTAAAAAGGCTGAACCTTTCCATCCAAAGTCGTAAACTTTAGAATCAGAATAAAATAAAATAAATGGTCGCTCCGCACTAAAATCAATTAGCAACCGTTCAGGACAAAAAGGAAAGGAGAAATCGAATTCAGATTCAATTTCGAGTCCGTTCTGGAGCAAGTTTGTAAGTAATTGATTTGATTTATAGTTCGACTTTAGGAAAACGATAAGATTGAAGAACGCGGGGAGTTTTGGATGGCTGAGGTGAATGCGAGGTGATCACTGAGGCGTTCAAGGTAACGATAGGAAGGAGTTAATGGATTTTGGTGGTAGTACTTGTCGCGATTTCATGGTGTTAGGCCGAGGACGTGTTCTAAAATAGGAGGCCAGAGTTCGAGAAGGTGGTTCTAGGAGGTGGAGTTTAGGATGGAAACGTTGAGGGTAGCCTGTGAGCATCGTTTACAACAAGCTCATGGTCTTGGATTGGATAACAACAATGTTTAGTCGCAGGCAAAGTCGAAGTAGTGGTTTTCATATGGTGATCGAATTAGCCCTGAGATGAGTGTAGTGTTGAACTTTGAACAGTGAAGCAGGTTATGGTGGTTGTCAATATGGATAAGGCAGTGCAGTTTTAGTTGTTTTGGAGCTATAGTGGTGGTGATTTTCAGTGATGAGGTTGGCTTTGAAGAACATCAACAAAGGTAGGGGTTGTGGGAAGTCAGAGTTTGGCTATGGTGGTGACGAGGTATACGTTTTATAAAATTAAATATACATAGACTAATTTGTTCATTTATGTTAAGTAGTTAGTTTAAATTAATAATCACGCAATTGTTAAATTAAATAAATTATCATAGGTGCTTGATAAATTCGTAGCTGACGATATGGAAATTAACAAGATATTCGACAAATAAAATCACGGTGAGTAAACTCACTCTCTGGTTCGTTTATAATTTTATTATTAACGAATTTTTATTTTAAATAATTTTTATATGGTGTTTGTTTGTTGTTGGATGCATTGAAATATTACTGTGGCTATTATATATATATATATACATATTAGTTATATAGGCTTGGTGGTTGTGACTATTATATATATTGATGGTTGGATATTTCCCGTAGTACCACTAGCGGATGCCCGCAGTATCATTAACGGATGACCCTATGCGCCCCCATAATATATATAGTGGATAATCTTTTATACCGCAATATCCTGCCTTGTAGTAGGATGAGTATTATTTATGTTGGCTAACATCTGTGGATACGGGAAAACAGGTTGGAGGGATCCAACTGGATTCCTCAAAATTTATTATTGTTTGCTTTCATATATATTATCATATATGATGTGTTAGAAAAACCTGTGATTGATAATTGGGTGTTCTGGATGTTTGAATATCATTGGCCCTATATATTAATATATAAAAATATAGTGAAACAACATTTGCGATTTTTAAAGAGGAAAAACTATTTTTCTAAATAGAATTTGAATTTTGAATGGGCTAGGAAATATTAGCTTGTTTTGAATAATAAAAACAAGTAATGAATTTATAAATGTTGTTTATAAATTAAAAGGAATAATTTTCATTGGATAATGTGGGGAATTGAAATGAATTTACAAATGGTGTTTATAAATGAAGGGAAATAAATTATCATTGGATAATATGAATATTTAAATTCAAATGTGAATTTAAATTCAGAATTGGGAATCGTTTTAAATAATCAACGATGAAATTTATTCTGATGTTCAGAATGTAAATAGAATTGGAATAAATCCATACGGATTTATGATTAGAACTCGACAATGTCGATTTATATAAAAATAAATTATTTCCAAAAAGGATATTGGAATTGTATAAGATAGAAACTAAATAAAATATGTAAATATATTATGTGTTATATAATAAAATATTCCAAAAATTAGAATTGGGTTTCAAATGGGTATTTGAAGGAAAAGCTTGTTTTAATTTATAAAACGAAGAAATTAAATTATAAACAATATTTATAAATGTAGTGAATTAATTATCATGAGATAATTTATAATTCAAGTATGAATTTAAAAATAGAATTTTGAAATCATTTCGAAAAGGGAACGACGGTTTTTATTCCGGAATTCAGAATATAAAATGAATTGAGTTTCAAATAGAATTTGAAATGAAACTTGTTTTAATGTATAAATCAAGGAAGTTGAATTTATAAACGATGTTTATAAATTTAGTTAAATAAATTATCATTAGATGATTTAGAAGGTTAAATTCAAGTATGAATTTAAAAGTGAATTGGAAAACGTTTTGAAATAGAACGACTGATTATATTCTGGAATTGAAATATAAACCGAATTGAGAAAAGTCCAACGGATTTATAATTCGAATTTGATTATATTGAATTTTTAAAATAATCTATTTTAAAGGGTTTTGGAATTCATTATAGAAAATTGATTATAGATAAATTTATAACGGAGTTATGAAATAATTGACATTGAGGATAATTGGAAATATTAAGTTAGATTTGGAAACCCAGTCTAATTTATATTTAAAAATATAAGAATGAGATTGAAATTTATAATAAATGATGTTTAACATTTATATTTAAATATAATTAAAACGAACTCGTCGCAGCGCGGTAGTTCGTAATTTGACGTTTTGAACTTCAATTGAATATATAGAACTCAATATAAGTCGAAATTCTATGAAACAAGAATCGTTCACACCTATTGAGTAATATCTTTCTAATGGAAGAGAAAAAATGGGATAGTGCCTTATAGATTTTGAGTTATGTCAAAATCAAATTTTCGGAAAAACAGCGCTATAATCATTTATAAATTATAACAATTAAATAAATAAAATCGGAGGATTTTAAGTTAATAAAATTTAGATTTTTCATTATAAAAATCCAGACTTGAGTTATAAAATAAATATGAACTCAAGTGAAGTAAATGGATTGTTGTTTAAAACAAAAACTAGATTTTTAATTATTGAATATAATTAACTAAGTAGAAGCATGATTAGTTAATCGAGTTTTGGATCAAGTTTAAGATTGGATAAGTGAATGAGAGTTGTGAAGTCGTATTTGAAATCGATTATGAAGCTTGAATTGATAATGGAATTCAATTGGTTTATAAGCAAATTAAAACTGTATATGAACATGATATGTTCAAATAAAAACTGAAATATAAATTAGCAAATTGGGTTAAAAACGATTGGATTGAGTTGGAATAAATTGGGAATGGTTAGACATGTGTTAAGCAGGTTTGGAATGAAGTGTATGAAGAGATATAAATTGAATGCTCGACAAAAAGGTACATATTTAATTTAATATGGGATTTATGAGCCGATTTGGCAAGCCGCTTGGTTTTTTTGTTTTTCTTTTTGAATGGAAAGGGCACAGATGGGCGATTTGTAGTTGTACCAAGTGAACCGTACAAAGGAGATACTGGCGAAATTTTCCAAAAATTTAAGGAGATAGAAAGTTTTAAGAAGTTTTGATAACTTTAAATCGATTTATCAAATATATATAGAATTTAATAAGCGAATAAACGTATAATGGAATTTTATATAAAAGAAAGAGAATTTATAAAATTAAATCTTGGGAGATTGGAAGGAGAAACGTATATACGTTTTAAAGCGAGTGATGGTTTAAAAGCAAACGTTTTGCAGATTGAAATGATTTTGTTGATAAGAAGTTAAGAAACGAAGTTAAGGAAATTAGAAACCGACTGGAGATTATTGGAGTTGAATGGCTTACTATGTGTCGATCTGATGTTGATTTCAGCCTTAGGGTTGATGCTTAGGAAGTTGTTCTCTTACTTGTTTACAGTTAGGGATTGATGAATGTGGAAGAATAGTGATTAGTGAATATACGGAGATATTTTCCGATTCTAAAAAGTGATATTTTCTAGAATATAGAAATAAATAGTTATGATAAATGGAATTGTTTTTCCAAAAATCCTGGGAAGCTAATCGGGATTGGAGAAATATCTGGGTAAAAATATTGAAGAGAAATTGGGAAATGATAAATTTAATAAATGGAATATTAATTAAGGGGACTAGTGATTTTTGGTGCTTTGGATGAATGTTTTTCTTCGATAGTTAAATAACCAACTATCGAAGTATTGGCCAATATCGTTATCAATATGGCGAGACCGTTTGGATTATTATACGAGAACCACTCCGTATTTGCACTAGCGTGGCGAATCAGATTATATGAAGATAATCGAAGACGTAGTAAAGTGCAAGGTTTTTTTTTTGTTAATCATAGGTAGAAATTGCCAAAGATGGATAAATGGAAATTGTGCCTTTGGATTCGTTCAGTCCTAGAACGAACTTGTATGAATGAATGTTTGACATAGTATTTCCAAAAATCGCATATGTTGGTCTGTGCAAATACACATCTGGTGGCATATAATTTATTCTCTTAGCATAATATCTAGAATATATTTGTACAAATCTACTAGTGATTAACGGATCTGACAATGTGGCATTCAAAGTTATTATGCTATCAATGAAAAGTAAGTAATCGTAGCCTGAGGCCTCAACAACCGAGAAATGAAAAAAATTGGGCAGGCAGCATGGCTAAGTGGGTAGCTCCCAATTAGGGTGTATTATCACTTATCTAGTGAAAATTCATTTCCTTCTAAATCTTTTGATGTTGTCCCTTTCAAGGAAACGGTTGTTGATCCCAACCGTTAGTGATATACATTTGATACACTTAAGTGAAATGAGTGGTTGGTCAAGTGTAGTTGGGTTGCAAGATGTTCTTGTTGAACCCAGTGTATTCCCCTCTAGAGATGCACTATCGGAAGGTGGTTCCATACCTTGTCATAGATGGAAATCCATTACTCAATAAGCGCCCGCAGTTTTGATTGTATATTATATATATAGAGCTTAAGATGCAAGCGTTTTGCTGGATTGTTATTTATTTGATTTAGACACTATTATAATATCAGAATGGTATCGATTTTAAAGAAATGGTTTGGGTTATCGTAAGGTAAAAACCATTCGGTTTTATGTGTGGATAGGTTGTGAAAACCCGTAACTTCCCCGTAAAGGAAAGTGTCGGATAGTTCGAGAACAAGCCACAACAGAACACATACAGAAGAACATTTCATTGTATATTACAACAATGCATCAGAATACAAGAATATACAGAGTATAAATGAATATTACACAGAAATATCAGAGATTTAAATTACATTTAAATACATAGCAGCGGAAAATAATACAATACACAACTAGAAGTAGATATACGGATACAAAGCTTTCCGGATATCGTTCCAGCTGTAAACCAGGATCCTGTGAATATAAATCTGCAAAACCAAAACTACTAGCTGCCCGTGTGGAAAATAGGGGCACCCAGAGTTTAGGTTAAAACAATAAACTCCAGGTCAGTCATGTGACTGGTGTGAGAACTAAAACAATTAATCTTTATTTTTAAAGTTAGGTAAATCAAGGGACCACGTCGTATAACACGGAACGGGTTTCCTCCCAAGAACACCAGTGCATATAAGTAAACAGCGCAATGCTTTTCTAAAAATGAAGCTATTATAAGACCCAAGTCCCATCACACAATGCAACGCAGCCGAGGATAGGGTTTTCCCTTATAATAGCCAAACATGCTTCGTACGTTTAAAACAAATCATTTGATACTACTATAAGTGCATAGTGTATAAAACAGCTTCAAATCATAAGTATCAATCATAGGCGGCATGAATGCCCCATAACACTATGTCGCCATATATAAGTTTACAATCAAAACCGCAAATGTCACGTATTTGGAAATTGGATTTCCATCTATGAACCGAGGCAAAAGATAGTCCTCAACCGATTCGAGACTGTCTAGCCCGAGTCTCAGGTCAGAGCTCGAGTGACCTTGGATCGTCAGGGCCGGTCCACCGATGTGGATTAAACTTAAACCCTGAACATGCGTTTCGCCGCCCTTTGGGGCGTAAGTGAGCCAACTAAATGACTCCATCGGTTCGAGAACGACCGATCAATCCGAGGCGCCTCGCAACAGCAACAACCACATAAGTCAAACTCGTCAGGGCGTGTAAAACCACTGACGCCACTTTTTAGCTAGAAGGAAACGCATGCCCTCCCAGAGGTCCGTCTCCCGTTTTTGGTTCATACCGGGTGTGAAACTCGCGAAGTAAACGTTACACAAAGCTACGCCACAAAGGCCTTGCTTTGATCATCACCACAAGACTTTGCTTTTCAACAGAAGCCTCGATCAATTGCCACTAAGGCATGCCACACAGGCAATTCACTCCATGCGTTTGATATCCATCAATATATAACCCCTGAGCTCGTACGTCTCTGAGAAGGGCGTTAAGCAAGAGAATAAATTCTCCGCCGCCAAACAGATATATATTTAATAGAGATCAATCACACGGACTAAAATCCAATGTCAGACACACAGTCCATTTACAAGTCCGTTCTGGGTCTGAACGAAACCAGAGGCACCTAGTACCCCGCATATCCATCGATCTCCAAGCACGTCTGAACGATCACCAACTGTTTCCATCTTCTTGGGTGTACAGCCCAATCAAGATCATCAGTAATCACCCAAACGACGTGAAGACTTCCGGTCTTCGACCACCGTCTTCATCTTCGACTTATCGTCGTATCAATTATTCAGAATGGGATAAACCCGGTCTTTCCGAATAACTCGCGTATATTTTAAATAAGTGTTACACAAACACAACATACGCCTCATTCCAATTCATCAGTCACTAACCGTAAATTAATCAAGAGAATGATTCCCCAAATATTAACCCCGAAGGCCGAAACCAACATCAGATCAATATCCAGAAAACCATTCTGCTTGGCTAACCGACAGTTAGTTTCTAAATTTCTCATTCATAGGGAAATGTTCCCATTAATTTTATCCAAGATAAATTTCTTGAATTTACTCTCTAATCTTCTTTTGAATTTTGATTCAACTAGTCGGGATTAACGAGCCTTACCGAAGTAATCATTTGTTTTAATTTCCCAATCCCGACCTATTCATCCCATGAAGTAAAACTGGTAATACTTCATATCTAACACCACGGTGTTATCGGTAAATTCAATTACCATTTCGCGTTCAAATCTAATTAAAGATTTAACTATCGCCTGGAGCAAAACTGGTGATACTCCATTCTCGATCATTTCAATCTAATTAAAGATTCATTAAAACTCCACTTAGTTTTAATCGCTAACTGGGTTAAAGAATCAGTGTCATTTAAAACACGGTTCACGATAAACCCAAAATCACATTCCATTAATTATCGGGTTAAAGAACGAGTGTTATTTAAAACACTGTCCACGATAAACCCAAAAATCAATATCAATTCAATTCCAATTAAATATTATTTAATTGGTACACTTCATTAAATCCAAGTAAAAAGATTTAATCTTTTCTCAACTGGGTTCAAGAACAGTGTTAGTGAAGACACCATTCACGACAAACCCAAATCACATTTGATATTCAATACAAGGCTCTGAATAGAAAATATATCGGCTTATATTCAATATCAAATTCTATGATTAACAAATGTCGTATTGGAAATAACGATATAAATGGATATCTTTCAAACTTCCAAAACAACATCCGTATAATCACGAATCCCAACATCGAAATATTCCAATGACAATTTCGATTCAAATCCACTCCAATGCAATCATTGGAAATTCTGGTTATTTTTAAAACCCTTTTCAAATTCAATTTATTTATTTAAAAATAAATAGAATTATACTTCTAGTTCAAAACTAGTTCAGTTCGATAAAAATCTATTTTTATCTTTTCAAATATGGAGTTTTTCATCCCAATTCTTTCTAAATCATTTCTTATGATTTTACAGAAATTAATACTATTTTTAATAATTTTATCAAGGCCCGTACAGTCGATTTCCATCAACGGTCATCGAACTGCACTTACAGCGACCTTTTTCAAATTTGATTTGGACGTAACTCCAAATCCAACCGTTAGATTTCTAATTTCTAATATTCTTTAGAAAGCTCTTTTCGATATGAACCCAACGGTTCCGGTTTTAGGAGAATCCGACGGTCGGATCTCCCGTAATGTCCGTTTGAAATAAATGGTCGAAATTCACGAACTGCAGCGGCGCGGCGCGTTCTATTCAGGCCATTAAATTATATATATAATATATATAATATATACTTCGTCGATTTCTATTCAAAACGAATTATATAAATAGTTTTAAATTCGTTTCAAAAGCAATTTCAACTTCCATTTCAATTCAAATCAAAATTGAATTCTTCTTTATAAATTCGTTTTTAAAATTCATTTCTATTCAATTCAAATTTCAATTCAATTTGAATTCATTTCAATTCGCTTTCAATTCAATTTGAATTCGTTTTCAATTCAACTCATTTCGAAATCGTTTTCAATTCGTTTCATTTCGAAATCGTTTTCAATTCATTTCATTTCGAAATCGTTTTCAATTCATTTCATTTCGAAATCGTTTTCAATTCATTTCATTTCGAAATCGTTTTCAATTCATTTCATTTCGAAATCGTTTTCAATTCATTTCATTTCGAAATCGTTTACAATTCATTTCGATATAAATACCGTTCACGTCAAAATGGCGTCAATCTAATCAACACGGCTTCATAAATTTCTATTTTCAAATATTCTATTTCAAATATTTCTTTTTCAAAATAGTTGTTATTATCAAAATATTTCGTTCAACACATGACCAATCTCAATGGATGAGTACTGTCAACACATGAACCTTTATTTTATATTATTCTTTATTTTTCAAATTGGAATGAGGCCCAATCAATTACCATATAAAGTTAATTATATGGATTTTCATACAACACATGTATATCATAGCATTGAAAAATAATCAACCATCAACCAAAGTGCACTACACTGTATAAGCATCAAATATAGATATTCAACGCTTATAACAGCCTGTCAATCAATCGATCGACATATTTAATCAATCAGGATGAGTGAACCCCAAATTTCATCCCAATACCCGTGTGGGGTTTCAAACAATCAAACACAGATTTTATTTGTGCAGTTGGGCGATGTGTAAAAGTTATCGTCCCAATCAATGTCATTCAAATAGGTGTACATAAACAAACCATCCGGTTTGTAAATGAATATTTTATTTTATTCACTTCACGTTAAAAATTATATTTTTAACAATAAAACATTTTATTTTATCATATGAATTTCTATTCAGTTCATTTCTTTAAATAAAATGATATTTTTATTTTTCTAACATATTTTAGAAAATTTTGGCGGCATAACGGCACGATACTAGAAACGGGACGAGGCCTAGCCTTGTCCCCGGTCTAGTGAAGGCCCACGCCATTCACACATCAATTTCATTTCACCAAACAATTCAAACCAAAGCATCTAACTAATTTATGCAATCAAACAAACAAGTCCATGGTCTGTGGACGATTGTGTCGGGTGCTACTAAGCACCGTCTGCATCCTAGTATATATATATAACTAGAAAAGAAATTGAAAGGTAAGAAATTCTCACAGATAGCTATCCAATCATCTTGACTCTTCTTTGATAGAAATCTTCATCTTTATCGCCTTTTTATCACCTTCGCTGCCCGTAGCCACTACATATGTAAAAATCGAATTTTTACTTCGCTATTCAACATATAAAAACCATATTTTTATTTCGAAGTTCAATATATAAAAATCATATTTTTATTTCGAAGTTCAATATATAAAATTCATATTTTTATTTCGAAGTTCAATATATAAAAATCATATTTTTATTTCGAAGTTCAATATATAAAAATCATATTTTTTCTATGCTATTCATTTTATAAAAATCATTTATAATAAAAATCATATTTTTACTTAAGCTATATATATATATTTTAAAACTGATTATATATGTTTTAAAAACTGATTTATATATATTAAAAAACTGATTTATATATATTTAATAATTCTGAATTAAAACCATCTTTTTTTTATAAAAAAAAACTAAATTAAAAACATGATTTTATATTTTGAAAATCACCTGGGAATCGTTCGAACCATCACCGGAGCTAGGGCTCCGATTTGCGCCGCCTGCAGTTGATCGGAGCCGGATCCGTTGCCACCAAGCCGAAGCTGCTCGCGCCGCCATCATCTGCCCTGAACCTCCTCGAGGTCGACGCCTCCCTGCTCTGGCGAGGTAGTCGGGGGCGCGACTGTCGATGGTTTGGGGGGGGGGGCTTCGCGGTCTTCCTGAGTGGGAGAGGAGAGGGGATGGCCAGGGGAGGGAGTTGCGGAGGTGGTGACGGTAGGGGCGGCGCGATAGCAGCGGTGGTGGTAGGAAGTCGGGCGGCGTCGATGCGATGGCGGCTAGGTTTCAGAGGAGCGATGTTTTTTTTCTTCCTATTTTCTGAATGAACGGTAAGGGATAAGTGGGGGGGGGGGTTGGGAAGAATAATAATATATAATTAATTTATTTTATTTATTTATTTTCAAATAAAGTTGACTTTTACATACGACCTCTAAACGGGGTCCACCGCCTGTCGTCCATAGCGTTTTACCCCCATTCCGAACACAATGGGATATGTGTCGCAGGATGATTCGGTTGTTACAATCAGTTTCTGTTAAATTTACATTTAAATTTCCTTATTGAGTTTTAAACGTACATTTCAAATTACCGGGGTCACATAACAACTCTATAAATTCCATAAAAATATTTTCTAGCTTCATATTGACGATACGGTCCTAACAAAACTAGTTTCGTCAAATTCTGAGACCGTTTGAAAAATGGCCAATTTCCAGTCGATTAAAATCAACTGAAACTGGTCAAACGCATTTTCCTTCGCCACGCTCACATATTGATTCGGAAAATTATGAAATTTGGAATCTAGCAATAATTTGACATCACGGACCCAACAAAAGTGGTTTCGTCGAAATCCGAGGTCGTTTGCAAAATTCCAATTTTTAAGGGCCTGAATTCCATAGCGACTATTCTGAATTTTCAACTGGACATATCTTTTGATTCCCGCTATGAAATCTCGATTCTTCGGATTCGTTGGAAAGATACTATCAAATAGATCCCAATGTTTTTGGTTTCACTAAAATCCGGATTGTTTTACACCCGGTACATTCAATTGAAGTTCGAAATCGAATTATCGAACTACCGCGCCATTTTCAATTCTATTTACAATTATATATATAAATATTTATATTCTAACGACGACGCGTATAAAATATATACGTTCGAATGCTATTGAAAATAAATTTCTCGTCGATATTATTTAAAATCATTCATTTTAAATAATCAAAATTCGCTAAAATTGCCAATTTAAAATTTTCAAACTGGCTCGCATTTTCCGGGTTGTTACAATCTCCCCCACTTAAAACTTTTCGTCCCCGAAAAGGAACAAAGTCGAAAGTGGTTTGATTAATCAACTCTACGTTCGATCTGGCTTTCATTCTCCAACTTTTCAGTTTCTGAGAATTTTCAAATTTTCAAAAATTTGGCTAACACCCTAAATTTTCGAAAAATTTCGCCATAACCTCCTCTGCACCGGGAGCATCGGGGAATTTCAAATAGCTTCCCCGGTCCTTCAGATCTCAAAAAGAAAAAGAAAAAGCCAAGCGGTTAGCCAATAGGCTCATAAAATCATCATCACCCAAACAAAACAGTAAATTATGTAGTAAACATGTACCTATTTGTTGGGCAAACAAATTTTATTTTCTGCTCTAGCCTCCTTGCTATGACCTGTTCAAGGTAAGTACAAGTATATGCAAGCAAATGCGACCAATTTTCAATATAATTCAATATTTGGTTCAATTAGGCATAATGGTTCAAAATTAGCAAACAAATGAACCAACAACACAAACATCAATCAATTAGTGAATTTAACGTTTCAAATTCATAATTTTGATACATATACAGAAAATCTTGTTTTTGATGCCAATTCACAACAAAGTGTTCTAGCTATATAAGATTTGGTTCTCACACCAGTCTAATGGAAATATATAGATATTACACTTTCGTCACTCGAAAATAAATGCTAGTGATGGTATACTTCATCATCAGGACCATGTCCGGGCGACTAGAGTGTGACTCTATATCTATCTAATATATTAAAACTTCGAATATACGTTCATGACGCGTAGATGCAAAACCTTTATATACTAGATTGTCCAAATCCAAAATAAATAAATAATCAAATACGTTTTAAAATGGTTTAAATTTTCAAAACAAAATTTGTTTTCTTTTGAAAAATATACCCTTCACACTCGTTCTAGGATACTACTGATCCTATCTCTAACGAGTCATTCTCGTTGGATATAACTAATCCAATTTCTGTTGAATTCTTTCGTATGGTTCTAATGTGCCTTGTTCTCTGAGCTTTGCAAACCAAAGCTCTGATACCAACTGTGAAAACCCATAACTTCCCCGTAAAGGAAAGTGTCGGATAGTTCGAGAACAAGCCACAACAGAACACATACAGAAGAACATTTCATTGTATATTACAACAATGCATCAGAATACAAGAATATACAGAGTATAAATGAATATTACACAGAAATATCAGAGATTTAAATTACATTTAAATACATAGCAGCGGAAAATAATACAATACACAACTAGAAGTAGATATACGGATACAAAGCTTTCCGGATATCGTTCCAGCTGTAAACCAGGATCCTGTGAATATAAATCTGCAAAACCAAAACTACTAGCTGCCCGTGTGGAAAATAGGGGCACCCAGAGTTTAGGTTAAAACAATAAACTCCAGGTCAGTCATGTGACTGGTGTGAGAACTAAAACAGTTAATCTTTATTTTTAAAGTTAGGTAAATCAAGGGACCACGCCGTATAACACGGAACGGGTTTCCTCCCAAGAACACCAGTGCATATAAGTAAACAGCGCAATGCTTTTCTAAAAATGAAGCTATTATAAGACCCAGGTCCCATCACACAATGCAACAGCCGAGGATAGGGTTTTCCCTTATAATAGCCAAACATGCTTCGTACGTTTAAAACAAATCATTTGATACTACTATAAGTGCATAGTGTATAAAACAACTTCAAATCATAAGTATCAATCATAGGCGACATGAATGCCCCATAACACTATGTCGCCATATATAAGTTTACAATCAAAATCGCAAATGTCACGTATTTGGAAATTGGATTTCCATCTATGAACCGAGGCAAAAGATAGTCCTCAACCGATTCGAGACTGTATAACCCGAGTCTCAGGTCAGAGCTCGAGTGACCTTGGATCGTCAGGGCCGGTCCACCGATGTGGATTAAACTTAAACCCTGAACATGCGTTTCGCCGCCCTTTGGGGCGTAAGTGAGCCAACTAAATGACTCCATCGGTTCGAGAACGACCGATCAATCCGAGGCGCCTCGCAACAGCAACAACCACATAAGTCAAACTCGTCAGGGCATGTAAAACCACTGACGCCACTTTTTAGCTAGAAGGAAACGCATGCCCTCCCAGAGGTCCGTCTCCCGTTTTTGGTTCATACCGGGTGTGAAACTCGCGAAGTAAACGTTACACAAAGCTACGCCACAAAGGCCTTGCTTTGATCATCACCACAAGACTTTGCTTTTCAACAGAAGCCTCGATCAATTGCCACTTAGGCATACCACACAGGCAATTCACTCCATGTGTTTGATATCCATCAATATATAACCCCTGAGCTCGTACGTCTCAGAGAAGGGCGTTAAGCAAGAGAATAAATTCTCCGCCGCCAAACAGATATATATTTAATAGAGATCAATCACACGGACTAAAATCCAATGTCAGACACACAGTCCATTTACAAGTCCGTTCTGGGTCTGAACGAAACCGGAGGCACCTAGTACCCCGCATATCCATCGATCTCCAAGCCCGTCTGAACGATCACCAACTGTTTCCATCTTCTTGGGTGTACAGCCCAATCAAGATCATCAGTAATCACCCAAACGACGTGAAGACTTCCGGTCTTCAACCACCGTCTTCATCTTCGACTTATCGTCGTATCAATTATTCAGAATGGGATAAACCCGGTCTTTCCGAATAACTCGCATATATTTTAAATAAGTGTTACACAAACACAACATATGCCTCATTCCAATTCATCAGTCACTAACCGTAAATTAATCAAGAGAATAATTCCCCAAATATTAACCCCGAAGGCCGAAACCAACATCAGATCAATATCCAGAAAACCATTCTGCTTGGCTAACCGACAGTTAGTTTCTAAATTTCTCATTCATAGGGAAATGTTCCCATTAATTTTATCCAAGATAAATTTCTTGAATTTACTCTCTAATCTTCTTTTGAATTTTGATTCAACTAGTCGGGATTAACGAACCTTACCGAAGTAATCATTTGTTTTAATTTCCCAATCCCGACCTATTCATCCCATGAAGTAAAACTGGTAATACTTCATATCTAACACCACGGTGTTATCGGTAAATTCAATTACCATTTCGCGTTCAAATCTAATTAAAGATTTAACTATCGCCTGGAGCAAAACTGGTGATACTCCATTCTCGATCATTTCAATCTAATTAAAGATTCATTAAAACTCCACTTAGTTTTAATCGCTAACTGGGTTAAAGAATCAGTGTCATTTAAAACACGGTTCACGATAAACCCAAAATCACATTCCATTAATTATCGGGTTGAAGAACGAGTGTTATTTAAAACACTGTCCACGATAAACCCAAAAATCAATATCAATTCAATTCCAATTAAATATTATTTAATTGGTACACTTCATTAAATCCAAGTAAAAAGATTTAATCTTTTCTCAACTGGGTTCAAGAACAGTGTTAGTGAAGACACCATTCACGACAAACCCAAATCACATTTGATATTCAATACAAGGCTCTGAATAGAAAATATATCGGCTTATATTCAATATCAAATTCTATGATTAACAAATGTCGTATTGGAAATAACGATATAAATGGATATCTTTCAAACTTCCAAAACAACATCCGTATAATCACGAATCCCAACATCGAAATATTCCAATGACAATTTCGATTCAAATCCACTCCAATCCAATCATTGGAAATTCTGGTTATTTTTAAAACCCTTTTCAAATTCAATTTATTTATTTAAAAATAAATAGAATTATACTTCTAGTTCAAAACTAGTTCAGTTCGATAAAAATCTATTTTTATCTTTTCAAATATGGAGTTTTTCATCCCAATTCTTTCTAAATCATTTCTTATGATTTTACACAAATTATTACTATTTTTAATAATTTTATCAAGGCCCGTACAGTCGATTTCCATCAACGGTCATCGAACTGCACTTACAACGACCTTTTTCAAATTTGATTTGGACGTAACTCCAAATCCAACCGTTAGATTTCTAATTTCTAATATTCTTTAGAAAGCTCTTTTCGATATGAACCCAACGGTTCCGGTTTTAGGAGAATCCGACGGTCAGATCTCCCGTAATGTCCGTTTGAAATAAATGGTCGAAATTCACGAACTGCCGCGGCGCGGCGCGTTCTATTCAGGCCATTAAATTATATATATAATATATATAATATATACTTCGCCGATTTCTATTCAAAACGAATTATATAAATAGTTTTAAATTCGTTTCAAAAGCAATTTCAACTTCCATTTCAATTCAAATCAAAATTGAATTCTTCTTTATAAATTCGTTTTTAAAATTCATTTCTATTCAATTCAAATTTCAATTCAATTTGAATTCATTTCAATTCGCTTTCAATTCAATTTGAATTCGTTTTCAATTCAATTCATTTCGAAATCGTTTTCAATTCATTTCATTTCGAAATCGTTTTCAATTCATTTCATTTCGAAATCGTTTTCAGTTCATTTCATTTCGAAATCGTTTTCAGTTCATTTCATTTCGAAATCGTTTTCAATTCATTTCATTTCGAAATCGTTTTCAATTCATTTCATTTCGAAATCGTTTTCAATTCATTTCATTTCGAAATCGTTTTCAATTCATTTCATTTCGAAATCGTTTTCAATTCATTTCATTTCGAAATCGTTTACAATTCATTTCGATATAAATACCGTTCACGTCAAAATGGCGTCAATCTAATCAACACGGCTTCATAAATTTCTATTTTCAAATATTCTATTTCAAATATTTCTTTTTCAAAATAGTTGTTATTATCAAAATATTTCGTTCAACACATGACCAATCTCAATGGATGAGTACTGTCAACACATGAACCTTTATTTTATATTATTCTTTATTTTTCAAATTGGAATGAGGCCCAATCAATTACCATATAAAGTTAATTATATGGATTTTCATACAACACATGTATATCATAGCATTGAAAAATAATCAACCATCAACCAAAGTGCACTACACTGTATAAGCATCAAATATAGATATTCAACGCTTATAACAGCCTGTCAATCAATCGATCGACATATTTAATCAATCAGGATGAGTGAACCTCAAATTTCATCCCAATACCCGTGTGGGGTTTCAAACAATCAAACACAGATTTTATTTGTGCAGTTGGGCGATGTGTAAAAGTTATCGTCCCAATCAATGTCATTCAAATAGGTGTACATAAACAAACCATCCGGTTTGTAAATGAATATTTTATTTTATTCACTTCACGTTAAAAATTATATTTTTAACGATAAAACATTTTATTTTATCATATGAATTTCTATTCAGTTCATTTCTTTAAATAAAATGATATTTTTATTTTTCTAACATATTTCAGAAAATTTCGGCGGCATAACGGCACGATACTAGAAACGGGACGAGGCCTAGCCTTGTCCCCGGTCTAGTGAAGGCCCACGCCATTCACACATCAATTTCATTTCACCAAACAATTCAATTCAAACCAAAGCATCTAACTAATTTATGCAATCAAACAAACAAGTCCATGGTCTGTGGACGATTGTGTCGGGTGCTACTAAGCACCGTCTGCATCCTAGTATATATATATAACTAGAAAAGAAATTGAAAGGTGAGAAATTCTCACAGATAGCTATCCAATCATCTTGACTCTTCTTTGATAGAAATCTTCATCTTTATCGCCTTTTTATCACCTTCGCTGCCCGTAGCCACTACATATGTAAAAATCGAATTTTTACTTCGCTATTCAACATATAAAAACCATATTTTTATTTCGAAGTTCAATATATAAAAATCATATTTTTATTTCGAAGTTCAATATATAAAAATCATATTTTTATTTCGAAGTTCAATATATAAAAATCATATTTTTATTTCGAAGTTCAATATATAAAAATCATATTTTTTCTATGCTATTCATTTTATAAAAATCATTTATAATGAAAATCATATTTTTACTTAAGCTATATATATATATTTTAAAACTGATTATATATGTTTTAAAAACTGATTTATATATATTAAAAAACTGATTTATATATATTTAATAATTCTGAATTAAAACCATCTTTTTTTTATAAAAAAAAACTAAATTAAAAACATGATTTTATATTTTGAAAATCACCTGGGAATCGTTTGAACCATCACCGGAGCTAGGGCTCCGATTTGCGCCGCCTGCAGTTGATCGGAGCCGGATCCGTTGCCACCAAGCCGAAGCTGCTCGCGCCGCCATCATCTGCCCTGAACCTCCTCGAGGTCGACGCCTCCCTGCTCTGGCGAGGTAGTCGGGGGCGCGACTGTCGATGATTTGGGGGGGGGGGCTTCGCGGTCTTCCTGAGTGGGAGAGGAGAGAGGATGGCCAGTGGAGGGAGTTGCGGAGGTGGTGACGGTAGGGGCGGCGCGATAGCAGCGGTGGTGGTAGGAAGTCGGGCGGCGTCGATGCGATGGCGGCTAGGTTTCAGAGGAGCGATGTTTTTTTTTTCCTATTTTCTGAATGAACGGTAAGGGATAAGTGGGGGGGGGGAAGAATAATAATATATAATTAATTTATTTTATTTATTTATTTTCAAATAAAGTTGACTTTTACATACGACCTCTAAACGGGGTCCACCGCCTGTCGTCCATAGCGTTTTACCCCCATTCCAAACACAATGGGATATGTGTCGCAGGATGATTCGGCTGTTACAATCAGTTTCTGTTAAATTTACATTTAAATTTCCTTATTGAGTTTTAAACGTATATTTCAAATTACCGGGGTCACATAACAACTCTATAAATTCCATAAAAATATTTTCTAGCTTCATATTGACGATACGGTCCTAACAAAACTAGTTTCGTCAAATTCTGAGACCGTTTGAAAAATGGCCAATTTCCAGTCGATTAAAATCAACTGAAACTGGTCAAACGCATTTTCCTTCGCCACGCTCACATATTAATTCGGAAAATTATGAAATTTGGAATCTAGCAATAATTTGACATCACGGACCCAACAAAAGTGGTTTCGTCGAAATCCGAGGTCGTTTGCAAAATTCCAATTTTTAAGGGCCTGAATTCCATAGCGACTATTCTGAATTTTCAACTGGACATATCTTTTGATTCCCGCTATGAAATCTCGATTCTTCGGATTCGTTGGAAAGATACTATCAAATAGATCCCAATGTTTTTGGTTTCACTAAAATCCGGATTGTTTTACACCCGGTACATTCAATTGAAGTTTGAAATCGAATTATCGAACTACCGCGCCATTTTCAATTCTATTTATAATTATATATATAAATATTTATATTCTAACGACGACGCGTATAAAATATATACGTTCGAATGCTATTGAAAATAAATTTCTCGTCGATATTATTTAAAATCATTCATTTTAAATAATCAAAATTCGCTAAAATTGCCAATTTAAAATTTTCAAACTGGCTCGCATTTTCCGGGTTGTTACATAGGTCTTACGATTTTCCTTTCTTTTAAAAGGTTTCTTAAAAGTTAAATCAAGTGGTTGGAGTTTACTCACATTAGTCCCATGACTGACCCAGTGTTTATTTTGTTTTGTTTTACCTTAAACTCTTGGGTGCCCAAATTTGTATGGGCAGTCAGGTAGTTCAGCTATTTTCAGATATCCTTATAGGAGCTTGGAGCAGGATGCTTCAGCGTTAGTTATATAGAGTTTGTTCTATTGTGTTGTATATGTGATGTACTCTGATAATGTATGTAAGTAAAATTTTGTATTTCCAATGTTGTTATACATAATATATTTTATTCCGCTGCGATGTGAGATTCCATGTTGTTATTTCTATTCTTCTTCTATCTTTTTCTTCCTTATTTCATAATGATTCACATTTCTGTGCAATTTGGGTTGGACGTGTAGTGTATATAGTCAACTCCGACAGTACGGATTTGTGGGCCATTACATTACCCTTCGAAATCCTCCAACGCCCCTTAAATACACTATTTTTGTATTTTAAAAAAATGTAATACTAGCGAAACTGTTTTATTTTTGTACTTATTATTTTATTTTCCACTGAATTTGGTAGATTAATCGGATTTAGAAATTGTTTTTGTCATCAAAGCACAAATTTAATAATTTTTCTGTGATTTACTGTCGATGGCTAGAATAAGTGTTTGAATATCATAATTTTGCATAACGGTTTTAAACATATCTATTAGTGTGGTTATATTATTACGTTGTGCAACCAAGTTGTTTTGAATGATGTATCTTTTAAATAGTTCTTTTGAATTGTATTAAAATAGGGTATTTTTTTCTTTTAACATGTTATAAAGTTTTTTTTTCAATTACGCATTAATCACTGCATTAGTTTTCAAAATTGGGATATTCATTCTTAGTGCACTTCATAATTTAAGTATATTAAAAAAGTGCACCTATATTTAAAGGGTGTGATAAAATGTATTTATATTTTAACAACATATTCTAAATTAATTCAGCTACATTTATGTGATGCAGTAATAATTTTGGAGTACATTTGATAATATTATTAAGTCCTGATATAATTCAAATTTAACTACATTTAGAAATCATAATTAAATTTGAGTAACATTTTATCAAACATTTCAAAAATCACTTCTATTTTCTCCTAAAAATAAATTTCGCAAACCACTCCAGTAATCTTTCATAGCGAAAAGAGTAAGTTTAAACTACGAGCATGCATGAGCGTGTGCACACACACACATGTATGTATATATCAACAAATAATTGCAGATAAAATTGCATATATTTGAAGTTAGAACCGCATATTCTTTTTACAAAATTGTATAAAAGCACATATTTGCATTTCTAGCTACATAAATTTGTAATTTTATAACATATATTTGCATTTAAACCACATGCTTATATTAAAAACATTAAGATCAATGTTTCGTGAAACTTTTTTTTAAAGAGGGTTTATCAGGAATTGAGTTGAGAATAAAGGGGTTGCAACGCCCTTAATTTTGATTTACATTATTTGTGAAATATACTTAGATTAATTAAATAAAATAGTATGTGGAGATTAAAAAAGAGATTTGATATTCGGATAGATCGACCCTTATTTAATGAATTAATAATAATGTTATTTTGAACATTAACAAGGAAGGGGATTTATATGAAGGGAAAATTAGAAACAGATTTCATTTCCTAAGCATAAACCCTCCCATACTCACTTCTAACCCACTTTTACGTTGACATAAACATTAACAAACTCAACATCGGCCAATAATTAAGGTTTTCAAGAGAACAAAAGGCTAGGAAATCAAGATTTAGCTAAGGAGAAAAATATCAACATTTAGATCTCACATGTCTTTCACAAATCAAGGTGTATCACCCCGTAATTTTAACAATACTAAAAGATGATAAATTAAAGAATAATTAATTTAATATTCTGAATTAAGTGAAACGGACTGCGCCATTGCGCTCGTCTCGAAATTCTGGTGAAGATATACACTTGGTTTGTGTAAAACGGATACTGTATGAAGAAGTTATTAATGTTTGAAGTTTTTATATGCATAAGAGGAATATATATTAATAAAATATGTCCAAAAAATTCAAAACAGTTCAAAATCGCAGAAAATAAGGAAGCGGGAAAATTCCCGCCCAAGGGTGTCGACCCTTAGGTTGACACACCAAGAAGGGGGTCGACCGCCCTAGGGAAGATCTGGGCAAATTAGGGTTTCGTGACAACTATATATATGACCCCATTTATCTTGTTTCTCCACACCTAAAATAAAGGAGAACTAGATGCTTCCTTTGCCCAGATTAGGTCAAGTCTTTTCTTCTTCAGCAATCAACTAGAGTTTAGAGATCTGTGATTCAACATCTGTGACCTTTCTTCTACTTTTCTTGGATCCAATCACGGTGAGTCTATGTTAATTTTAGATCTAAATAATTAAAAGTTAATCTTGACATGACTATAACTTAAATCTATGCCTGTGACTATTTGAATCATATCAGATCTACTATAACCTGTGTATCTAAGTTATTCTGACATGACTATAAACTAAATCTAAGCCTATACCTATTTATCATGTCAGATCTACTATTGTTTATAGATCTAGTTCACTATTTAGATCACATCACGTCTATTATGTTTGTGGCTAAATCAGATCTGTTATTAGTTGAATATCTAATTCATTGTTTAGATCTTATCATGCCTATTTATGATGTCTTTATTATGTTAAAATAGTTCTATTGTTACATGTTCATCAAATCTGTTCCCATATGCCTATCTTGTCATAATTCCACTATATGTTTATGTCTATTTCTGCCATTATATGTCAATCTTGTTAGTATGATCATTTATGTCCTATTCCCTTCATCTTTTCCCTTTTATCTTTACAGCCAGGTTACCTTCAAGCCTAGGCATGCCGCTGAAATATGCGAATACGTTAAATTGGGAACAAGGGGAAAATGGTAAAATTGGGGCATAACTTGTAATTGGAAATTTAGGAATAATTTGAATGAAATATATGAATATGAATTTGGGGCATAAATCAAATTGTGATTAGAAACCTAAATTTGGGGAATATGGTTCATTATGAACATATCTTGGGAAAGGGGCATGAAAATATATAACGACATAGGAATAATTGGTTAATAATGAATACGCCTAGAATTACAGTAATTAGAAACTATAACCGTGCTTAGACACGAGGTTAGATTACACTTATGGTGGAAGTCTTCTAGGAACCGCCCGGCATGTCCAGCGACCAAAAGTGGTGAATCTGATGTGAGGGGTCTAAGTGCATAAACACGAGACATGCTAAGTAACGAGGTTAAACCTGACTTGTGGTGGAAGTCTTCCTGGAACCGCCCGGCACAACCAGCATCCACAACTTGTCGGTTTAATGTGGGAGGTCTAGTACATTATAACCATAAATAAGTATGGTAATAAAGTTGAATACTTAACCTAGTTGAATCCATAGGGATTACATGAACATGTTAACTTGAGTTGGGGTTAAGTAAACTTGTATGAACAGGGGAAGGGGTAAATATATCTTGGGTTGGTGGGTAATATTTATATATGTAGGCCCACAAACTTAACCTGTGGGGATATGCAATCTTTTAATCTAGTACGACATAACTTGTGGAAAACCTAGTGGGAATGCAAGCATAGGGGGAAGCTTGTATCATCTTGTGTGTGGGACCCGTTTTAGTCAGTAACCCTTATATAGGTATCAAACGAGTACTTTGAACTAGGTCGGAGTCAGGGCATGCTTAGTGGGCTGATTGTAAGAGATCCTAAAGTGGGGATTGTGTGGGCGCCGCAATCTGACGGAGTCATGTGCGTGCATGAGTCCGACATAGGAAATTTTGATGTTGTGGCACCTGTAGATATGGTTGTGCATCCTGAAAACGAAGAGTTGCCACTTCAGGAAGTGAGTTCTATTGTGGGGCCAGCATAGGGTATCTATGGAGTAGGCAGCCGATCGATTAGGGTAGTAATTAGGGTACAACTAGACTCCGGTATGTTTAGGAGCCCGTTATTATCCTTAGGGGTAACTCTGGTATGTGGGGCTGCCTGTTGATTGTATGGGGTTAAACCCTCTCACTGGAAGTACACCTAAGTCTACCATCTTATACATGTTGGGGATCATCTCATTCTGATTATACTAGTATTGGTGTAGAGAAAGAGAAAGGGAAAAATATTAGAGAAGCGCAATATACTCTATCATGCTTATCCAGTTTACCTTGTCATACCTGCCATTTATGATTTTATCTCTCTTATCGACTTTATATGCCTGTCATGACACTTTTACTTAATTATATGCCAAAATTAACTGGACTTGCCAAACTTTATGTCTGACCCATTTTTTCCCTCTTCTTTCTCTTTCGTTCCCCCTCAGGTTCTCAAGGTGGGAATACTCAAGCTTGATCAGGATTATGCTTTCATCTTGCTTGGAGCTGCTTAGATGTATTGCTCGAGCTCTTATCTTTTCTATTATGGCTATGTTTTTGGGGAATTATGCTACTTTTATTATTGTACTCTGATGTTTTAAGCACAAGACAGAATTGTAATGATGTACAGGGTTTGTATGTCAGACATATGATGTAACCACGTTTTGAACTATGATGTTTTGTGATTAAATAAAATTTTAAATTCCGCTGCTATTTATTATCTGTCTTGTAATGTTTCTGTTTCTGTTTACCTATAACATTTCATGAAACTAAATGCATTCTCCTAATGAGTGACATTAATGGACGTGGGGGGTGTCACTTTTGGTATCAGAGCTGAAGGTTACCAGATCGGATAAAAGATTTTGAAAATTATTTTCAAAAAGGTTATAAAAGAAAGCATTTTCAAAAGGAAAGTCTGTTTTGAAAAACATATTCCCCAATGTCATATGTAATATCTTTCGATCCTCTGTTTAAATCTATTTTCCTTTTCTTTTCAGCATGTCTGTGGAACCTAATATTCCTGAGGGCGTTACGATACCAGGATAGTTCCGTAGGTATCTAGAGGCCACAATGTCTGCTGGTGGTCAAGCAGACATTCCTCTCCTAGCTGCACCCGTCGTTCCTCCTTCTCCTCTAGTTGCAGATAATTTCTCTAAGATCTGCAAAGATTTTTGCGCTACGGGTGGAAAGCCATTCTGAGGAACCAAAATGTTCATAGAGGCAAGGAATTGGCTCAAGGAGACAGAGGACTTGTTTGGAATTTTCGAAGTGGACGATCATAGCAAGATTCAGCTAGACACCTGGCTACTGAACGATGAAGCTTCGGTCTGGTGGGAAGTGACGCAAGCAGGGCGTCCGATGAAAACTTTGGATGATTTTTGGCAGAGGTTTGAAATGAAGTTTCTTTCTCAAGCTGAGAAAAGCATGCAAATGGAAAGGTTTCTGGCACTTAAGAAAGGAGGCATGACTGTTAAAGAATATGTTAACAAATTTAACAACTAGCAAGGTTTGGGTTGGAGCAGGTAAATACCTCGCATAAGAAAGCTTTACGGTTTGTAAAGGACTAAATGAACCCCTCTATGGGTTAGCTATGTCCCATATTCCAATGCGAGCAACTTTTGAAAGGCTCGTTGATATGGCCATGATGCATGAGGAAGATAAAGCTGACAAGAAGGAAGTTAAGGTTGAGGAAACACAAAACAATAAGGTATGGCCTAAGAAGGGACAGCAATAGCAACAAAAGAAGGGCGGAAAGAACGACAAGGCTAAGGATAAGAGGAAGTGCCATAATTGTGGACGCAAGGGTCATTTGGTCAAGGACTGTAAGAGAAGGAAGAATGCTTACTTCAGTTGTGGAGAGGTCGGACACTTTTCTAAGGAGTGCCCAAAGAAGCAGGGACAAGGTCAAAGGGCATGAGCTTCTGGAGGGCAGGTGCATGCTCTCATGACCAGTGCTCCAGATAGAGGTAAGAAAGTTTCCGGGGAAGGTTTGATTTCTCATTCCAATCATCCTAATAGAACTCTTTTTTATTCTGGCACTTCGCATTCATTTATAGTTGATTCTGTGGTTGAGTCTCTGCACCTTAATACTAATATGGTAGTGGATCCCGTAGTTGTCTCAAACATCATTGGAGGTATGACTCATTTGTCCATGATTTGTCGGGGTTTGAGAATATCTGTGTTAGGCGTCGAGTTTGAGTGTGATGCATCTGTGCTCGATTTTATGGGTTATTGTTTGATTCTAAGGATGGATTGGCTAGCCATGTATGGTGCCATTCTGGATTACGAGAGGAGGGTCGCTAGAATTTTGACTTGCCATGGGAGGACCATCGAGATTTCTTGTGACCCAAAGGGGTCTGTCATGCTTAGTTTCCTAGAGTCTCTTGATGCAACTATCGATGATCTGAGATCTTACCAATAGTTCATGAGTATTTTGATGTTTTTGATGAGGTTCGGGGCTTACCTCCGAGGCGCGAGATTGATTTTTGTATATACTTGGTATACAATGCAAAGCCAGTTGCATTGTCTGCTCCATATGGCTCCAAGGGAAAGGAGGAAGCTCAGCAAGCAAGTAGGGAAGTTGCTTGAAAACGGGTTTACTAGGCAAAGCATATCCGAATGGGGTGCTCCAGTAGTATTCGCAACTAAGGAGGATGTTTCGCTTCGCTTATGTGTAGACTATATAGAGTTGAATAAACTCACTAAAAAGAATAGGCACTCACTCCCGAGGATAGATGATCTGTTTGACTAGCTTGTTGGTGCATCAGTTTTCTCTCAGTTAGACTTGGCCATAGGATTTCATCAGTTGAGGGTTGCCGAGGACAGTATAGACAAGACTGATTCTAGGACTCCAGATGGTTTCTTTGAATGGCTCGTTATGCCTTTTGGGTTGACGAATGCACCCGCCTATTTTGTTGATTTGATGAGTAGGGTATTTCAGAAGTTTCTAAAAAAATTGTTGTGGTCTTTGTTGATGATATCTTGATCTTCTCGAAGATCGGGTAAGAGCATGCCTTACATATAAGGAAGGTTTTGAAAACTCTGTGTGTGCGTCAGCTTAAGACAAAGTTCTCCAAATGTTATTTTTAGAGAAAAAGGTGAGATTTCTAGGGCATGTGGTCTCTAAAGATGGGATAGCAGTAGATCCCGCTAAGGTAGTTGCAGTTCAGGATTGGCAAATCCCAAAGAATGCAACAGAGGTGAGAAGTTTTCTGGGGTTAGCAGGCTATTATAGGAAGTCCATTAAGGACTTCGCAAAGATATCAGGCCCACTCACCAGGCTGACAAAGAAGTATTTGGCCTTTTTGTAGGATATAGATTGTGATGCTGCTTTCCAATGATTGAAGAGGGCTCTGACAACAGTCCCAGTCTTGACCTTGCCCGATGGGAACAAATTGTTTACACTATACACTGATGCATGCGGTACAGGACTTGATGCGGTTTTGATGCAAGAGGGAAGGGTAGTATGTTACGGAGGTAGACAGCTAAGGGTTTATGAGAAGAACTACCTCACCCATGACTTAGAGCTAGCTGCCATAGTATTCACACTTAATACATGGCATCATTATTTGCTTGGAGAGAAGTTCGAGTTGTAAACTGATCATAAATCTCTCAAGTACTTGTTCTCGCGAAAGGTTCTTAATTTGAGGCAGCAAAGGTGGATGGAGTTCCTAGCATCTTATGACTTTGAGAATGCTTATGCCCTTAGCAAGGGTAATGTGGTTGCAGACGCACTGAGTAGGCAGAGGATGGCCTTAAGTCCTCTGTTTGTGGAGAGGAAAAGCTTGGAGTTTATATCGACTTTTGACTTTAAACCCTCCACCAAGTTTTTTCTTGGCTTATTTGCATCACTGGAGGTGCGACCTACTCTTGTGGATCAGATAGGAACTTCGCAGCAAGAGGATCCACATATTCCAGACAACTTGGATAGGCTTAGTAAAGGGGAGACTTCCAGTCACCTCAGTATGATATTCCATAGATGATAGAGGCTGGTTGCGACGAGATGGAAGACTTTGTGTTCCCCAAATTGGGAGTTTATTGAAGACAGTCCTAAAGGAAGCCCATCATTCTAAGATGACTATTCATCCAAGCGGTGATAAGATGTATAGAGATATGAAGAGGGTTTTCTTTTGAGCTGGGATGAAGAAGGATGTGGCAGAGTTTGTTTCTCGATGTTTGATTTGCCAGCAAGTCAAAGCTAGGCAAAAGAAGCCCGGTGGTTTACTTCATCCTTTGGAGGTTCCACAGTGGAAGCCGTAGAGCGTCTCTATGGATTTCATAGGTGGTTTTCCTAAATCAAAGAAAGGCAACACCAACATTTGGGTTGTAGTGAACAGATTTACTAAGCGCGCTCATTTCATTCCAATTAAGAGTAAGAGGACGACGACATGGTTGGCAGCAGTTTACATTCGTGAGATAGTCCGTCTTCATGGAGTACCTTCCAGCATCGTAAGTGATTGTGACCCCATATTCACTAGTGAATTTTGGAGAAGCTTGCAAGAAGCATTAGGTACATAGTTGTGTTTGAGCACCCCTTATCACCCTAAGATAGATGGACAGACAGAAAGAGTGAACAGAGTTCTTGAGGATCTTTTAAGGTTGTGTATCCTGGACTTCAGAGGGACATGGGAATAGCACCTTCCTTTAGTAGAGTTCATCTACAACAACAGTTATCAGGCCAGCATTAGCATGGCACCCTTTGAAGCATTGTATTGGCGACCATGTGGATCACCTACTTGATGGTGGGAATCTATAGAAAGGCTATTACTTGGACCAAATATGATTAGATAAATGTCCAAGAAGATTGATCTTATTAGAAGGAGAATGAAGACCGCTCTAGAAAGGCAGAAGTCCTACGTAGACAAGAGAAGGAATGACATTGAGTTTGAAGTGGGAGACATGGTTTTTATTAAGGTATCACCATTAAGGAATGTGGCTCGATTTGGATCTATAGGGAAATTGGCACCAAGATTTGTATGGTCATTTCCCATAATATAAGGATTAGCCAAATGGCCTATAGAGTAAAGCTACCAGAGAGAATATCAGGAGTTCATGATGTTTTCCACGTTTCTCATTTGCGGAAGTGCTTGCATGATACCGCAGAAGTAGTTGAACCGAGTATATTGGAGGAAGCAAAGGTGGAACGGGAGGCGATAGTTAGGCGAGTTCCTACCCATATTCTTTGATCAAATGTTAAGAAGCTACACAATAGAGAAGTCAAGTTGATGAAGGTTCAGTGAGATAACCCAAAGGATGGAATTTGGGAGACCGAAGACAAGATTTGTGTTTCGTACCTTTTTCTTTTCGAGGGTATGTTCTTAACTTCCTTTCCAAAGCTTTTATTTACGCTTGTTTCTATCATTTAAGTATGAATCTTTGACCCTTAGATAGGAATCCCATGAATGTAAACATGTGTTTGAGACATGTTATGTTTGATGGATGTAAGTGGATGCGAGTGTTTGCTAGTGGTTACCCGTCGATGCATTTACATACACATTAGGCACTAGATCAGCTCAATCATTCTCATACTGCATATGAATATGTGTGCATTTTTCTTCTTTTTATGGATGGAAATGGATGTATCATTATATGGATGTTGCATTTGGATGGATGATTGTGCACACATATAGAACTTACATGTTATAATAGGATTATTTGCATACATGATGGTTTCATGAACATACATTGCATTAAGGAGGTCGACTGAATCAGTAAACCGCCTGATCTTTTGCATTAGTATAAGGACATATACACACACCTTTGCATATGTTCATATAAGAATTAGAAGCCTTTAAGGATAATGGATGCCTATGATTGGTGAATGAGTAGATGGATGATGTATGGTAGGATATACATTCTTCTTAACATGGAGATTTCGAGGATTAAATCCTAATTTTAACAACACTAAAAGATGATAAATTAAAGAATAATTAAGTTAATATTCAGAATTAAGTGAATTGGACTGCGTCATTGCGTTCATCTTGGAATTATGGTCAAGAGAGACACTTGGTTTGCGTAAACCGGACAACGCATGAAGAAGTTATAAAGGTTTGAAGTTTGTATACGCATAAGAAGAATATATACGAATAAAATATGTCCGGAAAATTCAAAACAATTCAAAATCGCAGAAAATCAGGGAAGTGGGAAAATTCCCATCCGGGTGTGTCGATCCCTGGGTCGACCCTATAAGGGGGTGTCGACCCTTGGGTCGACAGACCAAGAGTGGGGTCGACCCCCCTAAGGCAGATCTGGGCAGATTAGGGTTTCGTGACAACTATATATATGACCCCATTTCTCTTGTTTCTCCACATCGAAAATAATGAAAAACTAGATGCTGCCTCTGCCCAGATTAAATCAAGTCTTTTCTTCTTCAGTAATCAACTAGAGTTTAGAGATCTGTGATTCAACATCCGTGACCTTTCTTCTACTTTTCTTAGATCCAATTACAGTGATTCTATGTTAATTTTAGATCTAAATTATTAAAAGTTAATATTGACATGACTATAAGTTGGATCTATGCATGTGACTATTTGAATCATATCGGATCTGCTATAACCTATGTACAAAGTTATTCTGACATGACTATAAACTAGATCTAAGCCTATACCTATTTATCATGTCAGATCTGCCATTAGTTATAGATCTAATTCACTGTTTAGATCACATCATGTCTATTATGTTTGTGATAAAAATCAGATTTGTTATTACTTGATTATCTAATTCATTGTTTAGATCTTATCATGCCTGTTTATGATGTCCCTATTATGCTAGAATCAGTTCTATTGTCACATGTTCATCATATTTGTTCCTATATGCATATCTTTTTCATTATGCCACTATATGTTTATGCTTATTTCTGCCATTATATTTCAACCTTGTTAGTATGAGCATTTCTGTCCTCATTCCTTCATCTTTTCCCTTTTATCTTTATAGCTAGGCTACCTTCGAGCCTAGGCATGCCGCTGAATATGCAAATACATTAAATTGGGAACGAGAGGAAAACGGTAAAATTGGGGTATAACTTGTAATTGGAAATTTGGGCATAACTTGAATGAAATATATGCATATGAATTTGGGGGCATAAATCAAACTGTGATTGAAAACCTTAATTTGGGGCGTATGGTTCATTATGAACATAACTTGGGAAAGGTGAATGAAAACCTATAATGACATAGGAAAAATTGGTTAATAATGAAGATGCCTAAAATTACAGTAATTAGAAATTGTAACCGCGCTTAGACACGAGGTTAGATTACACTTGTGGTGGAGGTCTTCCCGGAACCGCCCGACATATCCAGCGACCAAAGTGGTGAATCTAATGTGAGGGGTCTAAGTGCATAAACACAAGATGTGCTAAGACACGAGGTTAAACCCGACTTGTGGTGGAAGTCTTCCCGGAACCGCCCGACATAACCAACATCCACAAGTTGCAGGTTTAATGTGGTAGGTCTAGTACATTGTAACCATAAATGAATATGGTAATAAAGTTGAATACTTAACCTAGTTGAATCCACAGGGATTACATGAACATGTTAACTAGAGTTGGGGTTAAGTAAACTTGTACGAACATTGGGAGGGTTAAGTATATATTGGATTGGTGGGTAATATTTATATATATAGGCCCACGAACTTAACCTGTGGGGATATGCAATCTTTTACTCTAGCATGGCATAACCTGTGAAACCTAGTGGGGATGCAAGCATGGGGGAAGCTTGTATCATCTTGTGTGTGGGACCCGTTTCAGTCAGTAACCCTTATTAGGTATCAAATGAGTATTCTAAACTAGGTCGGAGTCGGGGCATGCTTACTGGGATGATTGTAAGAGATCCAAAAGTGGGAGATGGCGTGGACGGCGCATTCCGACGGAGTCATGTGCGTGCATGAGTCCGGCAGAGGAGATTTAGATGCCGTGACACATGTAGATATGGTTGTGCATCTTGAAAATGAAGGGTTGCCACTTTAGGAAGTGATACGTCTGTTCGTCACTTTCATAAGAACTAGAAAAGCGTGATTTATTGTAATAATAACTACATGCACACAGATCGTGTAATATGTAGGTCGAACACCGAGAGGAATTTTAAATTTTATTATTTATATATTTCGTTGGCGAGTTAGATAAAACTTGGAGGTTGGGTTGAATAACAATAAAAATTGAATCTGTAACTTGATTCAGAACAAATCTAATTGAACCGATGATCAAATCACAATTTTCAATTGAAAAGCAAATAAAATTATGAATCAGATCTGAATCTAATCAAATCCAATTTTACCTAGGAAAGCAATTAAAAAGCAGAAATTGGAATTACAGAAATTAAAAAACAAACAGAAAATAAAATCAGGATTGCCACTGAATCTAGTAAGATTGGTCAATCACTTATGAAAATTAGTGTAAAATACAAATAGAGCTCTACAAAATCTAACTGTGTAAGACAACACTAATTGCTAAGAAAATAAAAATGCAGAAAAGAGAAGAAGAAGAAAACTTTATTGATTGTAGGATAAAAAGTTTACAACGAGATTACATGGGTATTTATAGGACTGATTAGCCAACTTAAAACCCTAATCCAATCTATGCATATATGGACCTATTTACACAAGGATTGTTTTATCAGATCTTATGCCCTTTTCTTGTCTTGTTTTGAGGAAATAATCTTGAGAATATCTTGTGAATCTTTGAGAATATATGGGCCTCTTGATTAGCAATTATTCCTCCCATATCTTCCTTGTATGGCATGTGACTAATTAATGGGATATAAGATTTTATAAGATTTATTAAACCAAACATAAACATATCTTATACTCCAAAGCCACACAATTCTAAGTCTTCATCTGCAAAGCTTCATATGTATATACGCAACATTTTGATCTTTTTTTCTGACTGCATGTGGCTTAGTTGGCATATCTGTAAAAGTGACAAAATAATACCCAAGTAATATTTATTTATATACAAAGAATAAGATATAAGAGCATAAAATAAACACATTTCCATGTTAATCAAATACCTTCACACTTATCTTTTACTCTTCCTCGAGTAAAACAAAAATTAAAAACTAACTAGATATGTCACACTTTCGTAGGAAACACGATTGCATTGATGGTATGCAACAAGCCGTTAAACCTCTGGGTGTCCCTACTAGGACGAGTGGTGTCTCGTGAGGGTTTTCAGCGGATACTACCCACAAAATCCAAACGCAATGTGCAACGATTCTAATGCAACTACATGAATGCAATGGACATATGCAAATGAAAACAAAAAAAATGAAAACATGACATGTTTCAGGTAAGTGGTACAACAAATTAAGTTAACAAATTTTAATCAGTTGATTTTATTTTAGATACCTCAAATTGTCACAAATTTTCAATATAGTTCAAGTTTTCAAATGTCAAACTCTAGTTTGGGGTTGATAACATTGTGCAGCCATGAAATAAATTCTTAGTTTGCTTGTCACAGTTTGTAAAGTGGTATTACTATTTCCTCGTGTATGGCTAGTCAAATCAATAAGATCAAGAAGTGTTTGGGCATCATCGCTTATTCTCTATCTCTATAAAAATTGAAATTTACGATTAATTACATACACCTAACTTAATGACCAAGGTATACCACCCATGCACTGCCTTGCGGACTGACGGAGAGTTGGGACAGAGCTTGGCGGATTGTGCAGAGCTACGCTGACTTTGTCAACAAGATGTCGGTAATCCTTAGGTGTCCAACTCATAAAATGAGACCAAGATATACGGATGCTGACTTTGTCAACAACATGTCGGATAGAGCTTGGCGTTGCACACCAACGCTAGATTTACAAGCAAAGTTAGATAACCTTGGATTACTATTTTTATTATTAGTGAAAATATAAGAACAAGAGAGAGAGAGTTACGCGATTTCAGCTTAACACAACTTAGTTTTAAAGAATCGAAAAGCCAATATAAGTATCTTAAGTCCTCCACTCATTTAAACAAAGGCTAATATAAAATAGACATCATGGCCATCACCTAAGAATCTCACTATGTACCAGTTACACTATTATCGCTTGTAATTCAACTGTTCATTACATTTCTTATTCGATCTTAGTCGAGAGGGAAAAAAATACTATCAACTGACTAATAATTGTTAAATTGTTTTGTTATATAGATCTAAAATGAGTCGTATTTCTAAAAAAATGACATGTTACTACGATCTAAAATGCATGATGGTCCTATATGAAAAGAAAGAAATTTTTTTGAAGAAAAATAAAAGGATGTAATGCAGAATCCCCCCACAATAGAACTAAACAGTGTCTACACTGTAAACACGTTTTCTAAATGTGAAAGATAGCACCCAAAAATGGATGAGATGCAGAATTATTTGTATAATGAAATGCAATCTAACTATATGTAAGAATGGATCATATGTACAATGATATATGTGTTTGCGATGCAAAGAATGCCACCAACTTTTTCCCCCACACTTGGTTCTAGCCCGATGAATCTCATTCCCACTATGTCTAGGCATGTTTCTAACAAGCAATGGTTTTTGAAAACCATCTCATCTTTATAGGCCAGTAGATAAAAGTCCGGTGTCATCCTAACCCGAAGTTTTCCTACAGAAATAATGTTTCCAAAATGATTCATTGTTCCACAAATTTATCGGTGTAATTGTCCAAAAAATTGTGACCATGTATTAACTCAGTTGCAATCGTGAAATTTAAATTTTGAGTGTTGTTCAAGACTATGTGATCACATTTCTCAATTTCATTACTGGACAACATATTTTCGATCTTGATAACTTCAAGTTTGTTTGAATTTTTCTCAAAGTTAAAATTTTCAAACTCGTGACTTGAATCTACTTCTTCCTCATTTGGCAACTCATATTCATACAATCCAAAAATTCATATTCATTAAAATCATTCTCCAATTTTGAGTTTTTGAAAAATTCAACATTTTCATTTTGTTCAATTTCAAAAATTTCAAGTTTCTCGCAGCATGAAAGAGAAAGATCAAAATATGAGCTTAAATCTTTTTCTTGAAAAGAGTTGAACTCCAAATCATTGATTGAATTTTGAACAACTTTATCTAGATGGTTATTCTCAATTTCCAAAGTTGTTATTCGAAAATTTTCACTATTAGTAAAATTGGATTATTTTCTGATTCAATGCCCATTTGATTTTGTTGCTCGAGTTGTTCTTTAAAAGATGTTATTAAACAAGGAAGTTCATCAAGCTGTCTATCTTTCCTTTCTACCCTCTCTCTAAGAATGTTAAGATGATATTATTCAGAATCGTTGATTTGAGAGCTCTCGTTTTGGATTTCTTTATTCTCAATATTATAGTCCACATCAAAAATATATTATTTCCAATATGGTAGCTGTTTGAAATTTTAGAAAAATAAAATGGTATTGGAAATCAGTTTGATTATAAAAATTATGTTCGTAACCAAAACTGTTGAAATTCGAGGGAAAATTGCAATTTTGGTTGTTTTCAAGATGTTGATATAGGCTATAACTTTGAAAATTTTGGTTTACAACCCCAAATTGATGTTGATCAAAGCTATATTAGGATTCAAAGCTATTTTGACGTGGATGCGGCCCATAACCAAAATTATTGAAATTTGAACTAAAATCGCAATTTCGATCATTTCCATGATTTTGAAAACGTTGGTCAGTTGGAAAATTTTGAAAATTGTTAGTATTAGGCTCACGAAATTTCGGAAAATTTTGCCTCATGAGTTGTAATTTATACTCATACTCTTCAAGAGAGCGTCTTCTCAGGTTATTATCACACAATTCTCTAAGGGATTTTTTTGAATCAGACATTTTAATGAAGCCAAGACAAGACAGAAAATATTCACTTCATAATAGTATAAAATACTAAGTTGTGCTCTATTAATTAACTGACTCAAATAGAATGCAGAAGAGGGTCTTATGGTCATTCACGTATAGGATAAATACTAAGGGATACGACCAATGTTTTATGGGTAGTATGCAACCCCTTTTGCTAATAGTTCAATAAATTGAACTACTATATATCCGCGATCCAATTATACGAGACAATTAACTTCACAAAGCACCACTTTTCAATTATATTATTTTGCAACGTCTATTTCTACTATTGAAAACAATGAGAATGAAGATTTCAGTTATGGAAATATCAGTCAACCACAAAAATCAAACAAAATTAACTGCATAAATTTATTATATTGTACAAGCAAGCTGCTGTCCCGGTAGAAGATTTTTGCAAGCAATTTCTATATATATTTTTCTTTGTAGCAGAGCACTTATAGAGTTTAGAAAATTTTACAGTGAGGTATGGCATTCCGTACAGAAAATTTGAATAGTGCTAGCTATTCAACTCCACTGTTTGCAATTTACTTAATTTCGATTCCTTTGTTGGTTGCTTGAACTCCATTCCTTCGCTTTGGCCTTTGATTTTCAAGTCTGTTGTCGAACACTTTTCTCATGCTTGATCTTTGATTTCCTTCCTTCTTTCTTTTTTTGATTTTTTTTGAAAAGAAATAAAACAACAAAAGAAAGAGAAAAATGGAACTAAAACAAAAATTCAACTTGGAAGAAAAAGAGGAAAAAAATAAACTAAATGGAAAAACGAGACAAAACTAAATGACAACCAAAAGGAAAGCTAACCTAACCCCACCCTCTTTCCAACTATTAAGCAAAATGCTTGCCTCAAATATTTATGAATTTCTTTCTCCAAGTACACAAAACACAGCCAAGATCGAAATAAACCCAACGCGGATATAAAAACACGCAGTCCTAGAAAAAAATTAAAACCCATGCCCCTTTTCTTTCTCTTCTAAAATAACTTCGAATGGTTTCAATTTGGAACAGGAAACAAATCACGCATGAATATCTTTTTTTCTCTCGATTCTGGTTCATTGAACTGGAATTGTGTGTCCAAGAATTTGTTTGATTTTCGAATTGGGTATTGCGGAGGTGGTTGCGATTTGAGGAAGTTTTCGAGTTGAGTTTGTTCTTGGTTCGTGAAGGAGGGGTAGGGTAGATTGCAGAATTGTTTGTAGGGAACAAAACGTGATGGGCATGGTGTGGTATGAGGCAACAGTATGAGCTAGGAAGGTTTGACACGGTGGTAATGTTGTTCGAGGTAAAGATGTGTGAAAATTTTGTGGACTAAGGGAGGACTGAACTTGTGATGAATTCATTGATTACGGTGATGGATTTACTGCGTAGTGGTGAAAACAAGGCAACGGCTTTGGTTTGGAATTGGAGATGTGGCGAGGGTTATGGGTAACGGGGGTTGATGATCGATGTTTTGTATGGATTGGGATTTTTGAACGGTCGATGAGGTGGGAGTTTTGTGGTTCTGAAAATTTGGTAATATGGTAATTCGGGTGTTGATCGGTGTATTGGAGAAGATGGTTTTAAGGCAATACTAGTATTTGAAACAAAAGTATGAGTGATAGGCTTAGTTATGATGGTGAGCTCGAACGTGTCTGTAGGTGTTTAGAACTGGACAGATTTGTGGGTTGATGGAAGGATGCTTGATGTGTTGCTGAGTAGATGATTGTTGACGTATGGGGTTGATGCAAGATATCTTATGGTGAACTGTTGAAATAAGTATACGGTAAGAGGAGCTGAGGAGGATCGAAGTTTGTAGTGAGGGTTCGGCTGTAAGTGCGTGAATCTGCACAACCAAAAGAAAAGCAGTATTCTTATATGGTTATGGATGGAGCTAGGCGTTCTCGGCAGAAGTTGTGGAAGAACACGGTTGTGGAGCAAAGTTACTGGGTTGGGGATTGATTAGAGGATGGTATGGTATTGAAAGAGAAACAGATGGAAAGAAATCAAGCAGGGAATTTTTTTGCAAAATAAGATTCTTTTTAATGATTATTTATTTATTGTTTTAAAAGATAGAAAAGGAAAGAAACAAATAAAAAAATTGGAAAGAGATATTATAGGATGTGAGAGAGGGTCATGATTGGAAAGCAATCAAAGAAAAAGAATATGCAAGTTTTTTTCCTCTTATTTAGAAAATTATAGTATTGACTTGTAATACCAAATCAACTAATTAAGAGATTTTTTTTCTAGAAATATAAGAAAACAAAATTAAGAAAATAAAAATAAAAACTAAAATGAATCAGAAATTAAATAAATAATAAAATTTAATTATTGCCTTCAGGCAACGACGCCAAAAACTTGTTCGTCGCTTTCCTAAGAATTAGAAAAGTGCGAATTTATTGTAATAATAATTACAAGCGCACAGATCGTGTAATATGGATTTCGAACACAAGGAGAAATTTTAAATTTTATTATTTATATATTTCTTGGGCGAGTTAGACAAAACTTGGAGGTTGGGTTGAAAAACAAAAAAAAATTGAAACTGTAATTTGGTTCAGAGCAAATCTAATTAAACCGATGATCAAATCACAATTTTCAGTTGAAAAGCAAATAAAACTATGAATTAGATCTGAATCTAATCAAATCCAATTTAACCTAGGAAAGCAATTAAAAAGAAGAAATTAAATAACAAAAAGAAAATAAAATTAGAATTATCGCTGAATCTATCAGACGGTCAATCACTAATGGAAATAAGTGTAAAATACAAATAGCGCTCTACCAAATCTAATTGTGTAGACAACACTAATTGCTAAGAAAATAAAAATGTAGAAAAGAGAAAAAGAAGAAACTTTACTGATTCCAGGATAAAAAGTTTACAATGAGATTACATGGGTATTTATAGGATAGATTAGCCAACCTAAAACCATAATCCAATCTATGCATATATGGGCCTATTTACACAAGGATTGTTTTATCAGATCTTATGCCCTTCTCTTGCCTTGTTTTGAGGAAATAATCTTGAGAATATCTTGTGAGTATCTTTGAGAAGATCTGGGCCTCTTGATTCGCAATTATTCCTCCAATATCTTCCTTTTTTGGCATGTAACAAATTGATGAGAGATAAGATTTCATAAGATTTATTCAACCAAACATGAACATATCTTAAACTCCAAAGCAACACAATGCTAAGTCTTCATATGCAAATCTTCATATGTATATACACGACAAATTGATCTTTATTTTCTGTTTTCCTGACTGCATGTGGCTTATTGGCAAATCTGTAAAAGTGACAAATAATACCCAACTAATATTTATTTATATACAAAGAATAAGATATAACAGCATAAAATAAACACATTTCTATGTTAAGCAACATCCTACTATAGGGCCAGCACAGGCTACCCATGGAGTAGTGAGCTGATCGATTAGGGTAGTAATTATGGTACATCTAGACTCCCGTATGTTTAGGATCTCGTAATTACCCTTAGGGGTAACTCCAGTATGTTGGGCTGCTTGTTAATTGCATGGGGTTAAAACCTCTCACTGGAAGTACGCCTGAGTCTACCATCTTATACATATTGGGGATCATCTCATTCTGGTTACACTACTATTGATGCAGATAAATAGAGAAAGGCAAAAGTATTAGAGAAGCGCAATATACTCTATCATGTTTATCCAGTTTACCTTGTCATACCTGCCTTTTATTATGTTATCTCTCTTATTCACTTTATATTTCTGTCATGACACTTTTACTTAATTATATGATAAAAGTAACTGGACTTGCCAGACTTTATGTCTGACCCATTTTGTTTCCTCTTCTTTCTCTTCTGTTTCCCCCTAGTTCTCAGGGTAGGAATACTCAAGCTTGATCAGGATTCTTCTTTCATCTTACTTGGAGCTGCTTAGATGTATTGATCGAGCTCTTATCTTTCCTACTATGGCTATGTTTTTGGGGAATTATGCTACTTTCATTATTGTACTCTGATGTTTTAAGTACAAGACAGAATTTTGATGATGTACTGGGTTTTATGTATTTCAGACATATGATGTAACAACGTTTTGAACTACGATGCTTTATGATTAAATAAAATTTCAAATTCCGCTACTATTTATTATTTGTCTTGTAATGTTTCTGTTTACCTATAACGCTTTACGAAACTTAATGCATTCTGTTAATGAGTGACATTAACGGACGTTGGGTGTCACACAAGGTAAATAATAGTTATCCATCTCAAATCTTATATGCTTATTTTTGTTTTAAGATTTAATTCGAATTTTATTATGATGATATGTTATATTATGAATGAATGATGATTATGCTCTTATTTAATTATTTATTGGATTGATTTTCAAATTATTTAAGAGTTTTACGTATGAAAACCAAGTTTATGACAGCCATTTGACTTGAAATAAGGGTATGATGTATATAATATTATTTTACAAGTGAGTTTTTTAATCTTATAATTTTCTATGCAGGTATGAATATTATATGAATTTTTAACATAAGGGAAACTGTGACACCCCACGTCCGCTAATGTCACTCATTAAGAGAATGCATTAAGTTTCGTGAAGTGTTATAGGTAAACAGAACAGAAACATTACAAGACAGATATAAAATAACAGTGAAATTAAAATCTTTTATTAATCATAAATCATGGTTAAACCATATGCCTGAAAATACATAAACTCAGTACATCATTAAAACTTCTGTCTTGCACTTAAAAATCAGAGTACAATAATAAAGAAAGCATAATCCCCAAATCATAAGCCATAGTAGAGAAAGGTATGAAACCAGCAGTACATCTAAGCAGCTCCAAGCAAGATGAAAGCAAAATCTTGATTAAGATTAAGTATTCCTACCATGAGAACCTAGGGGGAAACGAAAGAGAAAGAGGAGAAAACAAAAAGGGTCAGACATAAAGTCTAGCGAGTCCAGTTACTTTTAGCAAGTAAATAAGTAAAAGTATCATGATAGACATATAAGATGGACAAGAAAGATAACATAATAAAAGGTAAGCATGACGAGGTAAACATGATAGAGTGTATATGCTTCCCTAATGATTACTTTGTTTTTCTCTACACTAATACTAGTATAATCAAGAAATGAGATGATCCCCAACATGTATAAGCTGGTAGACTTAGGCGTACTTCTGGTGAGAGGTTTTAACCCCATGCAATCCAACAGGAAGCCCAACCTAATGGGCTCCTAAACTTTTTTCCAGAGTTTATATGTACCCTAACTACTACCCCAATCTATCGGCTCTCTAATCCGCGTAGATACCGTGTGCCGACCCCACAGTAGGAGGTATCACCTCCTAAAGTGGCAACCCCCCGTCTTCATAATGTGCACAACCATATCTACAGGTGTCACGGTTGTCTTATCCCCCTCTGCTCGGCCCATACACGCACATGACCCAGTCGGTTTGCGCCGCTCACATCGTCCTCCACGTTTGGATCCCTTACAGTAAATCTAGCAAGCGTGCCCCAACTCCGACCTAGGATGGAGTACTCGTTTTGATACTGTTATATGGGTTACTGACTGAAACGGGTCCCCCCACACAAGATGATATAAGCTCTCCCCCTTGTCCTGTATCCCCACTAGGATTTCCACAGGTTATGCTTGCCTAACGACACCTTTAATTACATAACCCCAACCGGTTGAGTTTTGTGGGCTTATATAAATATTACCCACCCAACCCAGATATACTTAACTCTTCCATTGTTTCAACCAAGTTTACTTAACCCATTCTCAAGTTAACATGTTCATACAATCCCTATGATTTCAACTAGTTTAAGTATTACAGACTAACAGGTTATCCCTATTCACATTGACTTCTTTTCACTTGCCAAAGTTACACTTGCTTATTAATTTCATATAAATATAACTTAATCCATTTAAGTTCATTAATAAGCCCAATTACATGTTTTTTTTTGAGCAAACAGATGTGTAGCATGGTGCCACATAGCCGATTAATATACTATTATAATATAGATAATACCCAGTTGACATGCCTAACTGGTGGCCAAAATGCAAGTGATTTCAAATTGCCATACCAAGGATACCATCATACAAACAACTAGTCATGCAAAGAAACAGCAAAAACCAATGCATAATATAATTACATAAACCGCGGCATAAAAGTAAACTTCAAAGAGAAGAAAGCAACATCAGACAAGCTCACGACTTGAGCTAATGGAATTACTACCCACTGATTCAAATGGAGAAGGCTAAGGCAAAGCAAGGTTAAACGGAACTGCATGTGTTCCTATCCAAGGTCGATAAATGTAACCAATATGCCTACAAACACTCAAAACATTGCCCTTTCTTTTGTTGACAAGAAATTCATTTCGTTGCTTCCAAATACACCAGCAATATGTCATAATGAAAATATCCCGCTGCTTATCAGTAGATTCACATTGCCAGTAATCATAAAATAAGGAAATAACAGGTGTGAATCCCAACAGATGAATACTTGTTGTTACCCGTATTAGATAAGAGAAATCACATTCAAAAAACAAATGCTAGACAGTTTCAACATGATCATTACAAAAGACACAGCTGGGGTTGGGGACAATGTTGCAACGAAACAATTTACTTCGAGTATTAATCTTGTTATGAATCAAGCACCACTGAAAAAACAGCATTCTTGGAGAAGTTTTACATTTCCAAAGTCTAGTAAAAGCCAAACAGCTGCCTAAATGGTTTAAATACCGTTAACATGAGGCAATAGAAAAACCATTGGAAGGAGATAGTACCCATATAAAATGGTCAGGTGAATCAATAGCATGGGTGACAGAAAGCACATCACTGACAGAAAACAAATTCATGAGGACAGAAATATCAAATGAACCTTGTGGACAAAGACCATTTATACCAGCATTAAGAGTGCTAGCTACTGAGAGATGAGTGTGATTAATATAAGAATAAAGAGCTGAGAACACAGAGGATAAGTGTAGTTGCCCATGCCAAATATCATGCTAAAACAGACAGTTAGCTCCATTACTTAAGGAAACATGGAAGAGATTTCGAGTACGAGGAAGAAATGAAAGGACACCAGACCAAAAAGGAGACACTTTGAATTCAGGATTAAAATAAAGGAAAAAAAATGGATTAGACCCATAATAACGAGTTAAAGTCCATTCTTTCCAAATGAAATTTCCTAGGGTAATTAATCTCCGTATCCATTTTGATAACAATGAAAGGTAAAACAAAGAAAGGTTAATAACTCCAAGCCCCCCTGATTTTGATGAAGACAAACAGTTTGCCAGTTTACCAATTTCTTGCATTTGCTACCATTCCATAAAACGAGCTTCTAATTGAAACAATTTTATTGATAACCCAAACTGGTAGTTTGTGAAATGACATCCAATAAATGGGAAGAGCAAAAAGAACAAATCTAACCAGCACCAAACGACCCATTGATGAAAGAAAGTTAGCTTTCCATGAAGCGACTCTGTACTCAATCTTGTTAATAAGAGGATACAAATCATATTTGCAAAGCTTTGTGGGTCTAAGAGGAACACCAAGGTAGGTTATACGGAATTCAGACACTTGACAGTTAAGAATTGAAGAGACATGATTACTAAAATGGTCAGATTTACCAAGCATTATAATAGAACTTTTGCCAAAATTAATTGATAGTCTAGGGACAAGTTCAAAAACATACAAAAGAGCTTTGAGACAATTAACATGATTGGATTCAATCGATGAAAAAATTATGGTGTCATTGGCAAACTGCAAATTAGAAATGAACAGATTTGAATTTGGTAGTGAAATGTTTTCTAAAAATCCTTCATGTGTATCTTTCTTAACCATTTGATTAAACACATCAACTACTAACACAAAAATAAGGGGGGAGGGGGTAAGGGATCTCTTTTTCTAAGACCCCGTTTTGATTTGAATAAAATTCCAGATTTACCATTCACTGACATAGATGAAAAACTGGTGAAGAGAATATTTTCAATCCACTTGCAACATTTATTAGAAAATCCCCGATGTTTCATCAAATTCAGTACAAAGGACCAATTAACCAAATCAAATGCCTTGGAAAAATCAAGTTTAAGAAGAAAACCAGGAGTAGAAGTATGATGACAGAAGAGATAACTTCTTGAGTAGCAGCAACACAATCCATGATGTTACGGCCCGAAATGAAAGCCGATTGCTCTGGACCAACCAAATTTGATATAAACGATTGAAGACGGTTAGCTAAAACCTTAGTGATGATTTTGAAAGTAGTATTTAGAAGAATGATAGGTCTGAATGAAGATAGATTGTTTGCACCAGCTTTTTTAGGTAAGAGGATGCCCCCATTACATGTTATTCTTTAAATTGTAATTAACAGAAGTAATCTTACAATCTTTCACCCCTAGATTGTAATTAACGGAAGTAATCTTACAATCCCTTGTATTATTCATTGTCTGTAACTATAGTTACAATAACATGTTTTACTTAATATGTAATTAAGTATACTTCATCTCAGTTCATCTGTTTTCTGTTTAACATATCACTACAACTTGACGTTGTTTACTTATTAACTTAGTTTCCTTAACTAAGGTTTACTAATAAGCTTCCTTTCCTTTTTATTATAACATATGTTATAATTTCCACTTGTCCCTAGGACAAGTCTACCTATTATATAACATTCTTCGTTAAAGTAATTAATGATAATAGGTTACTATCATTCCTTATTTATTCCAATTCATTAACATTTATCCATTTATGATTATAATGCGCTAGACCTCTCACATTAAGCCTACAACTTTTGGATGCTGGATATTTCGGGTGGGTCCGGGCAGACATATTCCACAAATCGGGCTTAACCTCGTGTCTTAACATGTCCAATGTTTGTGCACTTAGAACTCTCACATTAGACTCACCACTTGCGGACGCTGGATATGCCAGTCGTTTCCGGACAGACTTCCATCGCAAGTCAATCTAACCTCGTATCATAAGTGCCATTACAGTTTCTTGTTACTGTAATCCTAGGCATTTTAATTATTAATTAATTATACCTATGTCTTCATAGGTGTTCATGCCTTTTTCCCCAATTATGTTCATAATTAATTATATGCCCAAATTCATGTTCATAAACATTAAGTTATGCCATACTTTCCATTTACAAATAATGTCCAATTTATACCGTTTTTTCCCTCATTCCCATTTTAACGTATTCACATAATTTAACATCATGCCTAGCCTAAAAAGTAGCCAAGCTAAAATAAAAGGGACAGAGCGACAGAAATGATTATTCTAACAAGATTGACATAAACATGTGGTGGCATAATCATATAACGACATAATGAAAAGATGGACATATACAAACGGATCTAGTGAACATGTGAAATTAGAATCAATCTTAACATAATGGGGATGTCATAACTAGCATGATAAGATTAAATAATAATTTAGATGTCGAACTAATAATAGATCCTATTTAACCGCAATATGATAGGAACAAGGTAATCTAAACAGTGAAACCAATGTAGACTTGTCATGACAATTAGGTGAAAGTTTAGATCTAAATCTAAAACATGTGCAACTAATGACATAAATAACCACAACATGACAGGAACAAAATGATCAAAAAATGAATTAGATCTATAATCAAAAGTAGAGATGACATAATAAAGGTTAAGGTCCAAATCAACCACAACATAGTGGGTACAAAATAATATAAAAAGTGAATTAGATCCATAATCAAAAGTAGATCTGATAACGGTTAAGATCCAAATTAATTACAACATGATAGGTACAAAATGATCTAAATAGAATTAGATCTATAATCAAAAGTAGATCTAACATGATAAAGGTTAAGATCCAAGTCAACTACAACATGATTGGTACAAAATGATTCAAATAAAATTAGATCTATAATCAAAAGTAGATCTAACATGACAAAGGTTAAGATCCAAGTCATAGTTAACTCAGAATTTCATAAATTCTCAAATTACAATAGATCATGATATGATTCAATCCTAAGCATATACCCAAATTACAGTCATATCATGTCTTACTTTTAATTATTCAATTCTAAAGGTAACTTGAACTCACAATGATCGGATCTAGAAGAATAGGAGGAGAAAAGTGAAGTTTGGGTCTCAGATCTACACTTGAAGCATTTGATTAACTTGATTTGATTGTTTGTAGAAGAAGAAGATATAGTTTTGATTCAGTCAAAGCACCAGCAGCATGTAGGCCTCCATTTTTTTCAGTGTAGAAAATAAGAGGGATGGATCCATACTTATAGCATAGGGTCAATGAATCAAGCCACAAAGCAAGCCCACGTTCAAAAGCTGTGCAATGCTTGTAACATTTTAATTAAAACATTTAATTTCTTTCTTCTTTTTATTAATTAGGCACCTTATATATATGTCCATTTGAATTTATAAATAGTGTTTATGTATAACTACATACACCCCCATTCTTTCAAACATTAATTTCTTACATGCATAATACATACCTTCCTTATGTAAATAATCCAATTAAACATAACATAAAAAGATAGTCTATGTTTAAACGCTAAATAAATGGGACTTTATTCCTCGCTTACTTTTCTCAATATATTCCTTATCTTGCCTTTCTTCAGTTGCGCCTTCTCTTTACCAAATTTGAATTGTATATAAATATATATACATTTTCTTATCTTTCTCTTTAACTAATGCAATAAATGTCCATTTATAATGCATTAATAATATACTACTTTTTAATTTGAATTTCATTGTATATGTTTGCATGCCTTATATTAATGGTTTCCCTCTTTTCATCATGTTTTTATTTCTTTCTTTTGTATGTATATATGTGCATACATATTCTTTATCTTTTTAAATGATACTTAATAACATTTATTTCCTCCCATCACTAACTAGCATGCATTGATATTTTCCTGCTTTTAATTCACATTCCCCTTATTTTGTTGCATGCAAACCTATTTAATTATCACATTAATTACTTTATTCTTATTAACGCATGCCTATTACATGTCACTTAATACAATTACATGCATAAATCCTTCCCTCCTTTTTAAGCAAATTAATTGATTGCATGCATTTGTATATTATCCTTTTATTCATTTATTTATTTTATACAATATGTTTAATTAATTGCATGTAATTCAATTCCCTTACATGCATCCTTTTCTTTCCTTGCATAAACGTTTCTCATGCATGCATTGCGTTATTTATTTGCATTTATCTTCTTCGCTTTTAAATACATACATCGCTTTGCAAATCTATTCATTTTTATTTACTCCTTTTTATCACATGCATTATTGCGCGAATTTTTTTTTATTTTTATGCGCTCTTTTCTTAAGCATTATTGCGTTGTATTAATTGCATAAATTTTCCTTTTTTTACCGTACATATTAATTTACACTACATCTTCCTTTTGCTGTAGCCTAACTAAATTCGCATGCTCTTTTTTTTTTTCAATGCGCATTTTTAAACTTGCACCTTCTTAACATAATTGCATATATATATATATATATATATATATATATATGCCTCTATTCATTTTCATTAATTAATTAAACCTTTAATTAATTTTATTTACAGTATGATTATAGTGTATCCAATTTCGAGGTGTTACATTCTCCCCTACTTAAAGGATTTCGTCCCCGAAATGTCCTAGTTAAGAAGAATGTATGTCCTACCATCCACATTCATCCACTCATCCACCAATCACAGACATCCATTGTCCTTAAAGACTTATAATGCTTGTATGAACATATGCAAAGGTATGTGTATATGTCCCAATTCTAGTGTAAAGATTAGGCGGCCTACTGATTCAGTTGACCTCTTTAATGCAATGTATATTAGTGTCATGAATCCAATATGTATGCAAATAATCCTATTATAACATATAAGTTCTATATGTGTGCATAATGATCCATCCAAATTCAACATCCATATGATGATACATCCATTTTCATCCATTAAAAGAAGAAAAATGCACACACATCCATATGCAGTATGAGAGTGATTGAGCCGATCTAGTGCCTAATGTGTGTGTATATGCATCCATGAGCAACCACTAACAACCACTTGCATCCATCAAACGTAACATGTCTTAAACACATGTTTACAATCAGGGGATTTCCAACCTAAAGGTCGAAGACTCGATCAATAGGATATACTCAGATGATAGAAGCAAGTGCGAATAAAAGCTTTGGAAAAATAAGTTAAAAACATAGTCCCAAAAAAGAAAGGGTATGAAGTGTGATCTTTGTCTTCGGTCTCCCAAGTCGCATCCTCGCTGTTTTCTCCCCATTGCACTTTTATTAACCTAACCTCTATGTTGCGCATTTTCTTAACCTCCTTTGTATCGTGCAGACAATTCGTTAAATAAGAAATGAGAAAAATCATCCTGAATATCCACACATATGCAAAGCGATCTATACGCCTTAGTTGCGAATACCAGCGGAGCACCCCATTCAGATATGCTTCGCCTGATAAACCCTTTCTCAAGCAGCTCTCCCACTTGCTTGTAAGCTCCCTCCTTTCTCTCAGAGCCATATGGCGCACGGGCAATGTAACTGGCTTTGCATTGTCCACCAAATATATGCAGAAATCAATCTCGCAATTTGGGGTAAACCCTGAATCTCAGCAAAGACATCAGGATACTCACGGACTACTGGAACAGCTTTTAGTCGACAGATGCATCAAACGACTCTAGGAAATTCAACATAACAGACCCATTGGGGTCACAAGAAATCTCGAGGGTCCTCCCTTGGCAAGTCAGAAGCCTAACAACCCTCCTCTCTCAATCCAGAATGTCACCATAGGTGGTTAGCTAGTCCATCCCTAGAATCAACCCATAGCCCATAAACCCAAGCACATATGCATCGCATTCAAACTCGATGCCTAACATAGATATTCTAAAACCCCAATAAATCATAGACAAATGAGCCGAACCACCCATGGGGTTTGAGACAACAACGGGATCCACTACCATACTAGTGCAGAGACTCGACCACAAAATCAGATATAAACGAATGCGTAGCACCATAATCGAAAAGAGTTCTAACAGGTTGATTGGAAAGAGAAATCAAACCTTCAACAAAACTTTCTTCTCACCTTTATTTGATCGTTACCTATGTTCCCTTCCTGGGCCATCATTTTTGTCATCCTTGGGTTGTTCTCCTTAGCCCTAACTCCCTTATTCTCCATTTTACCATATTTGTGTAACAAGATAATAAGTCTCTCGAAAGCTGCTTCCATTGCACGAAAATCCTTACGAAGCTTGAAAAAATTAGCCGTAGGTGAAACAACTACGGCTAAAGATGGAGGTTAGGAACTTCATTGCCCTTTGACATGTGCCGTGGTTTTAACATGCCTACGGAACCATGCCGTAATGGGGACACCTTTCGGGAATAATCGGTTTCGCAGACCAAAAGAAAGGAATTAAGCGGAGAATCCAAAGATATTACATATGGCTTTGGGGAATATGATTTTCAAAACATACTTTTCTTTTTGAAAATGCTTTCTTTTAAAATGTTTTTGAAAATAATTTTAAAAAATTCTTATCTAATTTGGTAACGTTCAGCTCTGATACCAAGTGTGACACCCTACGTTCGCTAATGTCACTCATTAAGAGAATGCATTAAGTTTCGTGAAGCGTTATGGGTATACAGAACATAAACATTACATGAAAGATATAAAATAGCAGCGGAATTAAAATAATTTATTAATCATAAAGCTTGGTTACACCATATGTCTGAAAATACAAAAACTCAGTACATCATTAAAACTTTTGTCTTGTACTTTAAATATCAGATTATAATAATAAAGAAAGCGTAATCCCTAAATCATAAGCCATAATAGAGAAAGGTATTAAACCAGCTGTACATCTAAGCAGCTCCAAGCAAGATGAAAGCAAAATCTTGATTAAGCTTGAGTATTCCCACCCTGAGAACCTATGGGGGAAATAAAAGAGAAAGAAGAGGAAACAAAAAGGGTCAGACATAAAGTCTGGCGAGTCCAGTTACTTTTAGCAAGTAAATAAGTAAAAGTATCATGACAGGCATATAAGACGGATAAGAAAGATAACATCATAAAAAGTAAGTATGATGAGGTAAACATGATAGAATGTATACGCTTCCTTAGTGATTACTCTGTTTATTCTCTGCACTAATACTAGTATAATCCAGAATTGAGATGATCCCCAACATGTATAAGCTGGTAGACTTAGGCGTACTTCTGGTGAGAGGTTTTAACCCCATACAATCCAACAGGCAGCCCAACCTTATGGGCTCCTAAACTTTTTACCAGAGTCTATATGTACCCTAACTACTACCCCAATCGATCTGCTCCCTAATCCACGTAGATACCCTGTGTCGGCCGCACAGTAGGAGGTATCACTTCCTAAAGTGGCAACCCCTCATCTTCATAATGTGCACAACCATATCTACAGGTGCCACGGTCATCTTATCCACCTCTGCGTGGCCCTTGCACGCACTTGACCCGGTCGGTTTGCGCTGCCCACACCGTCCTCTACGTTTGGATCTCTTACAATCAGCCCAGTTAGCGTGCCCCAACTCCGACCTGTGATGGAGTACTCGTTTTGATACTGTTATATGGGTTACTGACTAAAATGGGTCCCCCACACAAGATGATACAAGCTCTCCCCCTTGTCTTGTATCCCCACTAGGATTTCCACAGGTTATGCTTGCCTAACGGTGCCTTAAATTACATAACCCCAACTGGTTAAGTTTTGTGGGCCTATATAAATATTACCCATCCAACCCACATATACTTAACCCTTCCACTGTTTCAACCAAGTTTATTTAACCCATTCTCAATTTAACATGTTCATACAATCCCTATGGATTCAACTAGGTTAAGTATTACAGACTAACAGGTTATCCCTATTTACATTGACTTCTTTTCACTTGCCAATGTTCCACTTGCTTATTAATTTCATATAAATATAACTTAATCCATTTAAGTTCATTAATAAGCCTCATTACATGTAATTCTTTAAATTGTAATTAACAGAAGTAATCTTACAATCTTTCACCCCTGGATTGTAATTAACGGAAGTAATCTTACAGTCCCTTTGTATTATTCATTGTATGACTCCATAGTTACAATAATATGTTTTACTTAATATGTAATTAAGTATACTTCATCTTAGTTCATTTGCTTTCGATTTAACATATCACTACAACTTGACGTTGTTTACTTATTAACTTAGTTTACTTAACTAAGGTTTACTATTAAGCTTCCTTTCCTTTTTATTATAACATATGTTATAATTTCCACTTGTCCCTAGGACAAGTCTACCTATTGTATAACATTCTTTTTAAAAGTAATTAATGATAATAGGTTACTATCATTCCTTGTTTATTCCAATTCATTACAATTTATCCATTTATGGTTATAATGTGCTAGACCTCCCACATTAAGCCTACATCTTAAGGATGTTGGATATGTCGGGCGGGTCCGGGCAGACTTATTTCACAAATCGGGCTTAACCTTGTGTCTTAGCGCATCTCATGTTTGTGCACTAAGACCTCTCACATTAGACTCACCACTTGCGGTCGCTGGATATGCCGGACAGTTCCGGGCAGACTTCCACCGCTAGTGCAATCTAACCTCGTGTCATAAGTGCCGTTACAGTTTCTAGTTACTATAATCTTAGGCGTTTCAATTATTAATTAATTATACCTATGTCTTTATAGGTTTTCATGCCTTTTTCCCTCAATTATGTTCATAATTAACTATATGCCCAAATTCATGTTCATAAACATTAAGTTATGCCAAACTTTCCATTTACAAATTATGTCCAATTTACACTCTTTTTCCCCTCATTCCAATTTTAACGTATTCACATAATTTAACATCATGCCTAGGCTAGAAAGTAGTCAGGCTAAAATAAAAGTGACAGGGTGACAGAAATGATTGTTCTAACAAGATTGACATAAACATGTGGTGGCATAGTCATATAAAGAAATACTGATAAGATGGACATATAAGAATGGATCTAGTGAACATATGATATTAGAATCAATCTTAACATAATAGGGATTTCATAACTGGCATGATAACATACAAATAATTATTTAGATGTCAAACTAATAATAGATCCTATTTAATCGCAATATGATAGGAACAAGGTAATCTAAACAGTGAAACCAAGGTAGACTTGTCATGACAATTAGGTGAAGGTTTATATCTAAATCTAAAACATGTCAAACTAATGACAGAAATAACCACAACATGATAGGAACAAAATGATCTAAAAAGTGAATTAGATCTATAATCAAAAGTAGATCTGACATAATAAATGTTAAGGTCCAAATCAACCACAACATGATGGGTATAAAGTGATCTAAAAAGTGAATTAGATCCATAATCAAAAGTAGATATGATATGATAACGGTTAAGATCCAAATCAACTACAACATGATAGGTACAAAATGAGCAAAATAGAATTAGATCTATAATCAAAAGTAGATCTACCATGATAAAGGTTAAGATCCAAGTCAACTACAACATGATAAGTACAAAATGATCCAAATAGAATTAGATCTATAATCAAAAGTAGATCTAGCATGATAAAAGTTAAAATCCAAGTCATAGTTAACTCAAAATTTCCTAGAATCACAAATTACAACAGATCTGATATGATTCAATCCTAAGCGTATACCCAAATTACAGTCATATCATGTCATACTTTTAATTATTCAATTCTAAAGGTAATTTGAACTCATAATGATCGGATCTAGAAGAATAGGAGGAGAAAAGTGAAGTTTGAATCTCAGATCTACACGTGAAACACTTGATTAACTTGATTTGATTGTTTGCAGAAGAAGAAGATATAGTTTTGATTCAGTCAAAGCACCAACATCATTTAGGCCTCCATTTTTTTCAGTGTAGAAAATAAAAGGAATGGAACCATACTTATAGCATAGGTTTAATGAATCAAACCACAAAGCAAGTCCACGTTCAAAAGCTATGCAATGTTTGTAACATTTTAATTTAAATGTTTAATTACTTTTTCCTTTTTATTAATTGGGCATCTTATATATATGTGTATGTATATCCATTTGAATTTTAAATATTGCGTATGTATAACTACATACAACCCCCAATCTTTCAAACGTTAATTTCTTACATGCATAATACATACCTTCCTTATGTAAATAACCCAATTAAACATAACATAAAAAAATAGTCTTTGTTTAAACGCTAAATAAATGAGACTTTATTTCTTGCTTCCTTTTCTCAATATATTCCTTATCTTGCCTTTCTTTAGTTGCGCCTTCTCTTTACCAAATTTGAATTGTATATAAATATATATACATTTTCTTATCTTTCTATTTAACTAATGCAATAAATGTCCATTTATAATGCATTAATAATATACTAATTTTTAATTTGAATTTCATTGTATACGTTTGCATGCCTTATATTAATGTTTTCCCTCTTTTCATCATGTTTTTATTTCTTTCTTTCTTTTGTATGTATATATATATGCATCCATATTCTTTATCTTTTTAAATGTTACTTAATAACATTTATTTCCTCCCATCACTAACTTGCATGCATATATATGTTTCTTCTTTTAATTCACATTCCCCTTATTTTGTTGCATGCAAACCTATTTAATTATCGCATTAATTACTTTATTCTTATTAACGCATGCCCATTACATGCCACTTAATGCAACCGCATGCATAAATCCTTCCCTCCTTTTTAAGCAAATTAATTAATTGCATGCATTTATATGTTAACCTTTTATTTATTTATTTATTTATTTATTTATTTTATACAATATGTTTAGTTTATTGCATGTAATTCAATTTCCTTACATGCATCCTTTTCTTTCCTTGCATAAACATTTCTCATGCATGCATTGCGTTATTTATTTGCATTTATCTTCTTCCCTTTTAAATACATACATCACTTTGCGAATCTATTCATTTTTATTTACTCCTTTTTACCGCATGCATTATCGCGCTAATTTTTCCTTATTTTAATGCGCTCTTTTCTTAAGCATTATTGCGTTGTATTAATTGCATAAATTTTCCACTTTTTACCATACATATTAATTAACACTAGTCTTCCTTTTACTGCAGCCTAATTAAATTCGCATGCGTTTTTTTTTCAATGCGCATTTTAAACTTGCACCTTCTTAACATAACTGCATGTGTGTGTGTGTGTGTATATATATATTGAAAATCGGTTCCCTTTATTGCTAAACCAATTAAATCTACTTTACAAGCCTCGTTAAAACCTTGCAATCCCTCTAGTGGGTACCTTACAAGGAAAAATAGTACTCATAAAGCAGGAAATGCAAAGATAAAGCTAAACAAACATATTCGAAAGTAAATACAACAAAATAAAAACAGAAAAATACAGAAATCCATCAGCCCAGCCCACAATGAGCCCAAAGCAAACCAACCGCCTCAAACTTATTCAAACTCTATCACTTTAGCCTGTATCATTTAGCTCGATACCCCACCTTTCTAACAGCTGTTCATTCCTCGAACTCCACGCAGTCTTCGATCCATGATTTCGAACTAGATCTACAATTTCTTTTTCAATTCTCAGCTACAAAATTGAAGCAAGCGATCTTTTGTTCTGAAAAATCCGCATGTTTCTCTCTCTCTCCAAAGGAAGTAAATTGCAGTGGTGAAAGCTCCAAAAGCTATGTCTCTGAGTTGATCCTTGTTAGAAAACCTTGAAAAGAGGAACCTAGCTTGCTCTTTAACATCACCAAGAAGATCCAGTGGTAAATCCAGCTTTCCTTTCAAAGATTTCCAAATGAAAGAGGAAAAATCACACTAAAATAGTAGATGAGGAATTCATTATGAATGATTGTCGCATAAGGGACACATGATGTTCTCCACAGTACCAAAACGAAGCAGACGATCATTTGTATTCAATCTACCCATCACTGCAAGGTAAGAAATAAATGACATTCTTCTACTCTTTTTCTTATGCCAAACCATTAAGAATAAAGTATCAGATGTATCCCTCGATCTTATGTATTCCCATGTTTTATAGAAAGAAAAATCACCACCTTCACACCACTCATAAAAATCCTGACTTTGATTAGTATGAGTTGAAATTAAGCGAATTTCTTCAATTAACCCTCTCGTTGCAGGGTGAATTTCAGGATGAAAGGCTTTATTTCTAATAATCATGTCCACTGTTTGCTCAGAGTGCCCAATAATTTGAAGTCTATCATATCGCAGCAGATCAACCATACATTTGCAGTTAATCCATGGATCAAACCAGAGATAAGTATTTCCTCCACTGGAAATTTTCCTATTAAATAATTGCTTTGAATTTGATCTTGATTTTAGAATTGATTTCCATGTACTAGAAGCATTTGAGTCACTAGCCATTGACCAAAAAAAGTCATTCTTACAGTATCTATTATGTATCCATTTGCTCCATAAAGATGAATTAGAAAGGAAATTCCAAAGCAATTTAATGCGTCAACTTTTTTCAAATCAAAAAATTTCTTTAAACCAATTCCCCCTTCATTCTTAGGCTTGCATAATGTAGACCAAGCTACTTTGTGTGCAGTTCCCTCCCAAAAAAAATCAGCACATAAGGATTGTATTTTATCCAAAGTAAACTCTGGAATTTGATATATCAGTAGCCAATATAGAATGATTGGGCTCATTACTGAATTTATAAGCTCTGAACGACCAACAAAACTCAGTAATTTAGTCTCTCATCCTTGAATCTTACTCTGTATTCTTTGTATCAGTGAATTACACTGAGAATAGTGCAGATAATTAGAGGATAATGGAACACCTAGATATTTAACTGGCAATGTACCTTGTTCAAAACCCAAAATGTTCTTTATTTATGAAGGATTCATTACTGAAGCACTAAAAAATATTTTAGTTTTTGTAGCATTATCATTCAAACCTGCAAACATACTGAGCTTCTGAAAAATCTTCTTTAAGATGTTTGCATTTTGACTTGAAGACTTACCAAATACCAATAGATCATCTGCATATAATAGATGAGAAATAATAGGCTGGACCTAACCGCTTGGTTGAAATGAATTAGAAATGATTGCTTCATCCATTAGGAATGTAAAATATTGCATAGGTAAAGCAAATAAATAAGGGGAAAGAGGATCTCCTTGTCTTATTCCTCTTGTGGATGAAATAAAACCCTTTGGTATTCCTTAAATCATGATTGAAAATGTAGCTGTTGCCATGCATTCAAAGACCAAATTTATAAAGTGAGTAGGAAAATGCATACACTCCATCACAAAACAAATAAATTCTCTATTCAGTTTATCATATGTGTAACGACCCGTATTCTACACATCATAGGATTGTAGAATATTTATTTCTTTCCCGTGTGAAGTCGTATGGTCATATAACTTTGGGAAACATTTATTTGAGTCATTTCCCCTGTTCATGATTTTTGTCGATTTTTAAATGACCATTTTGCCCCTAGCCAGTACTGTTTTGGCCATAACTTTTGATAGGGAAGGAATTTTGACCTGAAACCACTTCCATTAGATTCGTTTGATGGTTTCTCTTTCCGTAGAGTGGTCATAATAGCCAAACGGACTTACCGTTTGGGAGATATGGCTGAAACAAGGTTTGCAAGGTGAAAAACTGCATATTGGGCCAAACCGGGTAGTTAAGGACTTGGGCCCATGACCCATTTCGGGATTAGGGTTAGGAGAGGGCTGAGTTGGTCTAGGATTTGATCCCATTTCAGTTTTCTAGCCTCCACTTAGTCCCCAAGAAACCTAATAATGGCCTCCACCCTCTAAAGTCTCCAAATCACCTCCAAACCACTCCAACTTGAAGAAAAAGAGATTAGCAAGACCAAATCAAAGAAGATCTTCACCTAATCAACCTTGGAGCTGCTGTTAGCATTTGGATTCGCATTAAATCAGAGAATTATTTCAGACCTTGTTTAATTTGTGGCTAAGGTGAGTGATTAGCTTGCTTTTGCACTAATTTTGGCTAAATTGGGGTGATTAGTGCTAATCAGCGTTTTTAAACGAAAATAAATTCTGGAAAAATGTTTATAAATTCATAAATCATGTTTTAGACCTCTGATATGAGTTTGAGTTAATTTAGATAAGTTTTGCTAATCATATGCTTAAACATGATTAAGAGGGATTAAGGGAAAACATGGGGTTTTGGCTATGTTTGATCCATTTTATCATATCATATGGTTGTTTTGGTGTTTGAGGTCACTTGTATGTGTTGATATGGCTCTTTGGTATGCTTTGTGATTGGTTTCAATAGTTAGAATGGTCGAAAACGCCGTCGAGAGGCGTACAAACACTTGCAGGAATCGGTGCAGGAAATCGGATCGGATCGCCCCCTACCCGATCCGAACCGCCCATTTCCCCTCACCACGAACCGAACCGATTGTTATAGCGGGGCAAGCTGTGCCACGAGCTGAAGGATCCGAACCGATCCGAGAAGTCGCGATTCAAGACTTGGTGATTGAAGACTCCGACCCGACCCGCTTGGGGTGATAACGACACGATCCGATCTGATCACCTTGAGGACAACGAATCAAAGACTTGGAGGAGGGCGAGGCGCTTGGAACTATGACCAGGAGGCGTGACCCGAGCCGTTGCGTGGTGGAGAACCTGATCCGATCCAGGCGAGACTGGAAGCCACGAACCGATCCAGTGTACCATGGAGAACCCGATCCGATCCGGATGGGACTGGAGGCCACGAGTACTCCGATCCGATCCGAGGTGGTAGTCACGAACCGAGATGATGAAGGCCACGATCCCAATGATGATGAAAGGGATCCGAACCGATCCAATGGAGGTCCATAACCCGAAATGCAAAGGTAGTTCAAGTGGAAGTTCGAGCTCAGGATCCAGACGGGAACCAATGAGTTCACTTCGTGATTGGACTTTGCTGCGGGACGTGTGCTAAGGAGTTGTCGATATCTATGACTTTGGATCACTAGGTGTTGGAGGTAGAGAGACAAACTCGGGCTTTGGATATGGTGCGACTAGGGAGCTACCTACCAATGGAGTGGGGTCATGGAAACGTTGGGCGTGATCCCATAGGTATGGCGTTGGTGGTAGTAGGAATGTACATAGTCGTACAAAGTCGAGTTCTGTCGTTTTAGTAAAGTGCTCTAGTGATCGAAGAAGTGGATGTCGTATGCTTTACGCACTGAGAGAGAGATGGGAGGATGGTTGCTATGCTTGATTGTTTGACATACACATCCCCGCCCCCGTATATTTACACACCATATGTTAGTGATATCTTAGAGTATTGTACCGTGTAGTACTAACTCTTTGATTGCAGGTCCAGGTTCAGGTATGACTTAGTATACCTGTTATTATTCTGTTTATGCTTGCTACCACTCATACCAGACTGACGTCTGACCCAGAGTTTTATGTTTCTTCTTATTACTCTGGGTGCTCACACGAGCAGACTAGAGACAGGGATAGCTGGTAGTGCGCTTGGTAGATGGACTGAAGACGAGCAGGAGGCTCCACGTATGATATATAGTTATTCTCCCTGTGTCGTGATTGGTATCTACTTTGGGCATTAGTAGCATACCTATTTTGCTTATCTTAGAGACAGTATTTTGAAGTTGTAATAAGCTGTATTTGATATTTCCGCTACTCTGATGATGTTAGTTTAAGTTTTCAGCTTATGCACTGTCTCATCTGTTTTATGTCAAGTATATGTTGGCTATTATATTTTATTCCATGCGCTGTGAGACATATTACAGGTTCTTTATTTGGTTCCTCTTCTTTCTTTCTCTTCTTTGGCGACCGTCCCATGCCAATTGGACATGTGTACAGCGCACAATTGGAGTAAAACGTCGGTTGGTGCGGGGCGGGCCGTCACACTTGGTATCAGAGCTCTAGGTTGCGGAATTCACCTAGGGAAAGACACTAGGGAGAGATAGTACGTATATGAGAGCGCGTATTTGTGATTATTTTGGTTTTCAAAAGCTATATCTATATGTAGTATTAGTATGTTTAAGGATGAAGTCGCATTGCACTGCACTGGCACCACTATGGAGATGGTTAATCGTTTTCTCTTTAACAGATTTGACGATGAGCCGAGGAAGAGGTGCTGGCAGAGGGGCCAATAATGGGAATCCCCCTGACATGAGGGCTATGTTTACCAACCTCATGAGAGAGATGCTTGTGGATATTCAGAGGGAGGCTCCTAATGTTGCCAATGCTGGAGGTGTAGCGGTGCAAGCGCCTAGGGTCGATTTCGCCAAGCTGAGTAAGGATTACACTAATCTGGGTGGAAAGTCGTTTCACGGAACAGAGTCGGCCACGGATGTTCAGGACTGGTTGGATAGTTGTGACCGTATCTTCGATGACTTGGGTATCGAGGATGCGATGAAGAGAAGGCTAGCGTCTCGTCAGCTGCAAGGACGAGCGATGAATTGGTGGAATGCTATTAGGGCAGCCACACCAGAAGACCAAGTTACTTGGGATCAGTTTAAAGCTCGCTTTAGCGACAAGTATATCCCAGCTGCCCAGAAATCGGAATTGTTTAGGAAGTTCTTGGAGCTTAAGCAGAATGGAAGGGCAGTATCGGATTATGTTGCTGAGTTCGACACTTTGTCGAAGTATGGGTTATCTCTAATCGATACTCCCGAAAAGAAAAATGAGAAGTTCATCACTGGTTTGGATGAATACTTAGGGGAGAGGCTGATTAATCACATCGATGAGACGTTTGAGTCGATCGTGGGAAAAGCTTTGAGGTCAGAAAGTCTTTACCCTAAGCCGAAGACTGGGGTTGTTGCTGCATCTGCTGAAGAGCCAAAGCCGCAAGCAAGCGGTGGAGGCAAGAATAACTCTCAGAATAAGAGGAAGCAGAACCAAGCTAAGGATGGCCAGAAGAAAAGCAGGAAAGAAATCGAGTGCTTCAAATGTGGAAAGAAGGGCCATTATGCAAGGGAATGTAGGGCCAAGACAGTGGGAAAGAAGTGCTTTAACTGTGGCCAAGAGGGACATTTTAAGGATAAGTGCCCGCAACCTTTGAAGGAGAATCAGATTGTGAAAGCATATGCCATCAATGTTGTTCCTTCTTCGTCGAATGCCCCAACTGCGGCGGAGAAAGGAAAGGGAGTCGTTATTCAAGGTATGCTTTCCATTTATGATCTTCCTGTTAGAGTTTTGTTCGATACCGGGGCTTCCCATTCCTTCATATCTAGTGACCTGGTAGATAGGTTGGGATTGGAACCCGAGTTAGTCGATAGACCATTAGCTGTGACGAACCCGATTGGTGGTTCAACAAACCTCAGTATGATCTGTCGTAATGTGGTCTTATCGAGTCATGGATGTATGTTTGTTTGTGATTGCTTTGTTTTGGGCTTTACTGGGTATGGCATTATTTTGGGAGTCGATTGGCTCCAAAGATACGGGGTGGTGGTAGACTGTGAGGGCTCTTTGGTGACAGTTAGGGCGGATGATGGGCGGAGGGTAGTGTTTGGTAATCTACCCTGTGATGGGGTAATGGCTAGTTTTGTAAATTCCCTCGACATTCCGCATGATGAGTTATCAGGTTTGCCCGTGGTTGGCCAGTACCCGGACATCTTCGAGGAAGTGACCGGACTTCCACCACACCGAGAAATTGAGTTTCGTATTGATTTAGTGAAAGATGCCAGACCTATAGTGATGCCACTTCGTCGTATGGCACCACGAGAACAGCGAGAGCTCGAGGTGCAAGTTAGTGATCTTTTGAAGAAGGGATTTATTAGAAGAAGTGTCTCCGAGTGGGGGGCACCAGTTGTGTTTGCTACTAAGGCAGATGGTTCCCTTCGATTGTGTGTGGATTATCGCGAGTTAAATAAGGTGACGAGGAAGAATAAGTATCCTCTACCACGGATAGATGATTTGTTTGATCAACTGGAAGGAGCGAGAGTGTTCTCCCAGTTGGACCTCGCGACAGGATTTCATCAGCTCCGTGTAGCAGATGATAGTATAGCTAAAACGGCATTTAGGACGCCGTCTGGGTTTTATGAGTGGTTGGTCATGCCATTCGGGTTGACCAATGCACCAGCATACTTCGTGGATCTTATGAATAGAGTATTCAGAGACCAATTGAATAAGTTTGTTCTTGTGTTCGTAGACGATATCCTTGTTTACTCGAGGACAGAAGAGGAACACAAGGAACATTTGAGAATTGTGTTGGAGGTGTTGAGAAGACACCAATTGAAAGCGAAGTTTTCTAAGTGTCACTTCTGGAGGAGGGAAGTGAGATTCTTGGGCCATGTTGTTTCAGAGAATGGTATTGACGTGGACCCTGCAAAGGTGGCTACGGTACAAGATTGGTCTACGCCCAAGAATGCAAAGGATGTAAGAAGTTTCTTGGGGTTAGCTGGATATTATCGTAAGTTTATCAAAGACTTCTCCAAGACAGCGGCACCGTTGACTCAGTTGACTAAGAAGAATCAAGCCTTCGTTTGGGACGGAGGGTGTGAAAAAGCATTCAAGAGTCTAAAGGAAAAGTTGACGCGTGCGCCAGTGTTGGTCATTCCTAAGGGAAATGAAGAGATGACGGTATACACGGATGCTTGTGGTACCGGATTGGGTGCGGTATTGATGCAAGGAGGTAGGGTTGTAGCTTATGCTAGTAGACAGCTAAAGCCGCATGAGAAGAAGTATCCTACCCATGATTTGGAATTGGCAGCGATCGTATTTGCGCTGAAGATGTGGAGACATTACCTCTTGGGAGAAAGATTTGAGCTGTTTACCGATCATAAATCATTAAAGTATCTCTTCTCTCAGAAAGATCTGAATCTCCGTCAGTAGAGATGGTTAGAGTTCTTGGCTTCGTATGATTTTGATATCGCGTATACACCTGGGAAGGGTAATGCGGTAGCCGATGCCTTGAGTAGGAGACATGCCAGCTTAGGGGCAATGTTTCTTGAATGGAAGCAGCTGGAGTATATCGCGGGGTTTGATTTCAGACCAAGGTGCGAATTGGATCCAGTTATGCTATCTAGCTTGACGATCAGACCCACTTTGATTGAGAGGGTTGGTTCCAGTCAAAGGAACGACCCTAACTTATTGGAAGTCATCTCCAAGTTGGAAATGAATGTCGATGGGGAGATGGACAAGTATAGGCTTGATCGAGATGGATGGCTTCGGAAGAATGGAAAGCTTGTTGTACCCAATGTCAATGGATTGAGGGATGAAGTGCTTAGAGAATGTCATCACTCAAAGCTAACTATACACCCCGGTGGTAATAAGATGTATCAAGATATGAAGCAGACTTACTACTGGGAAGGGATGAAAAGAGACGTTGGGAAGTTTATATCCAAATGCATAAATTGCCAGCTAGTTAAAGCCGAGCAAAAGAAGCCTAGTGGGTTGATGCAACCATTAGAAATTCCCGAATGGAAATGGGAACAAGTTTCGATGGATTTCATCGATGGTTTGCCGAGGACTAGATCGGGACATGATAGCATTTGGGTAATTGTGGATCGACTGACCAAGAGTGCAAGATTTATACCAGTTAAGTCGAACAGAACTGCAGCTAAGTTAGCAGAACTGTATATGAAGTGGGTAGTGAGATTTCATGGAGTACCCAAAGGCATTGTGAGTGACCGAGATCCGTTGTTTACTAGTGGATTTTGGAAGAGCTTACAAGAGGCTTTAGGATCAGAATTACATCTCAGTACCGCGTATCATCCTCAGACCGACGGTCAGACGGAGAGGGTGAATCGGATATTGGAAGATCTCTTGAGGGCTTGCATATTGGATTTCGGTGGATCATGGGATGACCATTTGCATCTAGTGGAGTTTGCATATAATAATAGCTACCAATCCAGTATCAGTATGGCTCCATATGAAGCTTTGTACGGAAGACCGTGCAACTCACCATCATGTTGGATAGAGACTGGCGAGAAGTTTGTGCTTGGACCAGATGTGGTGAGAGAAACTTCCGATAAGATCAAGATCATTCAGCAACGAATGAAAGCTGCTCAGGATAGGCAGAAAAGCTATGCTGATAAGAGGAGAAGAGACTTGAAATTCTCCGTTGGTGACTTGGTGTTTGTCAAGATCTCTCCGTTGAAAAGCGTGATACGATTTGGCAGGAGAGGCAAGTTGGCACCAAGATTTGTGGGTCCTTTCCAAGTTCTCGAGGAAGTTGGGAATTTGGCGTATAGGGTTGGCTTACCAGAGAAAATGGCAGGAGTTCACAATGTGTTTCATGTTTCCCAACTAAGGAAGTTCGTTCACGACTCAAATGTGACTATTTCACCTGATCAGTTAGAGGACTTCGAAGTAGAACCTGAGGCGGTTGAGAACCGCAAGCCGATTCGTATTGTGGGGCATGATACGAAGCAACTTCGAAGAAAGTCGGTGAAACTAGTCAAAGTTCAGTGGGGCGAGGACGAAAATGATTGTGCTTGGGAGACAGAGGAAAGCCTTAGAAAGGCTTATCCAGAACTCTTTGCCTGGTAAGATTTACTTTGCGATTTAGTTATTCCGCATGCTAGGATAGACTTGTTTTGCTTGTTTTGCATGTTTGATGGTTGTTTTATGATTGATAGGCATGCGGGACCCTTGTGTGTGTTTTGATTAGGGAATTTCGGGGGCGAAATTTCTTAAGGGGGGAAGAGTGTAACGACCCGTATTCTACACATCATAGGATTGTAGAATATTTATTTCTTTCCCGTGTGAAGTCGTATGGTCATATAACTTTGGGAAACATTTATTTGAGTCATTTCCCCTGTTCATGATTTTTGTCGATTTTTAAATGACCATTTTGCCCCTAGCCAGTACTGTTTTGGCCATAACTTTTGATAGGGAAGGAATTTTGACCTGAAACCACTTCCATTAGATTCGTTTGATGGTTTCTCTTTCCGTAGAGTGGTCATAATAGCCAAACGGACTTACCGTTTGGGAGATATGGCTGAAACAAGGTTTGCAAGGTGAAAAACTGCATATTGGGCCAAACCGGGTAGTTAAGGACTTGGGCCCATGACCCATTTCGGGATTAGGGTTAGGAGAGGGCTGAGTTGGTCTAGGATTTGATCCCATTTCAGTTTTCTAGCCTCCACTTAGTCCCCAAGAAACCTAATAATGGCCTCCACCCTCTAAAGTCTCCAAATCACCTCCAAACCACTCCAACTTGAAGAAAAAGAGATTAGCAAGACCAAATCAAAGAAGATCTTCACCTAATCAACCTTGGAGCTGCTGTTAGCATTTGGATTCGCATTAAATCAGAGAATTATTTCAGACCTTGTTTAATTTGTGGCTAAGGTGAGTGATTAGCTTGCTTTTGCACTAATTTTGGCTAAATTGGGGTGATTAGTGCTAATCAGCGTTTTTAAACGAAAATAAATTCTGGAAAAATGTTTATAAATTCATAAATCATGTTTTAGACCTCTGATATGAGTTTGAGTTAATTTAGATAAGTTTTGCTAATCATATGCTTAAACATGATTAAGAGGGATTAAGGGAAAACATGGGGTTTTGGCTATGTTTGATCCATTTTATCATATCATATGGTTGTTTTGGTGTTTGAGGTCACTTGTATGTGTTGATATGGCTCTTTGGTATGCTTTGTGATTGGTTTCAATAGTTAGAATGGTCGAAAACGCCGTCGAGAGGCGTACAAACACTTGCAGGAATCGGTGCAGGAAATCGGATCGGATCGCCCCCTACCCGATCCGAACCGCCCATTTCCCCTCACCACGAACCGAACCGATTGTTATAGCGGGGCAAGCTGTGCCACGAGCTGAAGGATCCGAACCGATCCGAGAAGTCGCGATTCAAGACTTGGTGATTGAAGACTCCGACCCGACCCGCTTGGGGTGATAACGACACGATCCGATCTGATCACCTTGAGGACAACGAATCAAAGACTTGGAGGAGGGCGAGGCGCTTGGAACTATGACCAGGAGGCGTGACCCGAGCCGTTGCGTGGTGGAGAACCTGATCCGATCCAGGCGAGACTGGAAGCCACGAACCGATCCAGTGTACCATGGAGAACCCGATCCGATCCGGATGGGACTGGAGGCCACGAGTACTCCGATCCGATCCGAGGTGGTAGTCACGAACCGAGATGATGAAGGCCACGATCCCAATGATGATGAAAGGGATCCGAACCGATCCAATGGAGGTCCATAACCCGAAATGCAAAGGTAGTTCAAGTGGAAGTTCGAGCTCAGGATCCAGACGGGAACCAATGAGTTCACTTCGTGATTGGACTTTGCTGCGGGACGTGTGCTAAGGAGTTGTCGATATCTATGACTTTGGATCACTAGGTGTTGGAGGTAGAGAGACAAACTCGGGCTTTGGATATGGTGCGACTAGGGAGCTACCTACCAATGGAGTGGGGTCATGGAAACGTTGGGCGTGATCCCATAGGTATGGCGTTGGTGGTAGTAGGAATGTACATAGTCGTACAAAGTCGAGTTCTGTCGTTTTAGTAAAGTGCTCTAGTGATCGAAGAAGTGGATGTCGTATGCTTTACGCACTGAGAGAGAGATGGGAGGATGGTTGCTATGCTTGATTGTTTGACATACACATCCCCGCCCCCGTATATTTACACACCATATGTTAGTGATATCTTAGAGTATTGTACCGTGTAGTACTAACTCTTTGATTGCAGGTCCAGGTTCAGGTATGACTTAGTATACCTGTTATTATTCTGTTTATGCTTGCTACCACTCATACCAGACTGACGTCTGACCCAGAGTTTTATGTTTCTTCTTATTACTCTGGGTGCTCACACGAGCAGACTAGAGACAGGGATAGCTGGTAGTGCGCTTGGTAGATGGACTGAAGACGAGCAGGAGGCTCCACGTATGATATATAGTTATTCTCCCTGTGTCGTGATTGGTATCTACTTTGGGCATTAGTAGCATACCTATTTTGCTTATCTTAGAGACAGTATTTTGAAGTTGTAATAAGCTGTATTTGATATTTCCGCTACTCTGATGATGTTAGTTTAAGTTTTCAGCTTATGCACTGTCTCATCTGTTTTATGTCAAGTATATGTTGGCTATTATATTTTATTCCATGCGCTGTGAGACATATTACAGGTTCTTTATTTGGTTCCTCTTCTTTCTTTCTCTTCTTTGGCGACCGTCCCATGCCAATTGGACATGTGTACAGCGCACAATTGGAGTAAAACGTCGGTTGGTGCGGGGCGGGCCGTCACAATATGCCTTCTGTAGGTCTACTTTAACACTCTTTTTTGGCATGCCTGATTTCCTAAAATCTCTCAAAAGTTCATGTGCAAGTAATATATTATCACCAATATTTCTTCCTTTTATAAGTGCACTCTGATTTTCAGAAATCAGATGAGGGAGAAAAGGTTTTAGTCTATTACATAAAAAATGTGAAACTTTTGTAATAAACATTACAACTTGAAATAGGCTTGTAATGAGCAATTTCTGATGATCTATCATTTTTTGGTATTAGTGTTATAAAAGTATGATTTAGAGATTTGGGTAGTTTTCCTGACTAAAAAATATCTGATATAGCTTTCAACAAATCAGATTTTATATTTTCCCAATGCACTTTAAAAAAAATTACACTTATACCATCCGGTCCTAGACTAGACTCATAATGAATAGAGAAAACTGCTTCTTTAATCTTATCCAGTTCAACATTCCTCAGTAAATTATTCTGACCTTGATCATTAATGAATGAAATTGGCTGAAAACTTGGAAAACCATATGAATTTGAACCATTAAACATAGAGGAAAAATAATTAATGGCTTCAGTTTCTATATCATTAGGCTTATACAACAGGCAACCATTTGAATCAATCAAAGCTCTAATCTGGTTGAAATATCTTCTATTTCACATACGAGAATAAAAAAATTTAGAATTTGTATCACCTTGTTGAAGCCAAGAAATTTTAGATTGCTATTTAAGACTTTTGAAAACCATAAACTGAATATTTAAAAAATCTCTTTTAGCTTGCAGATAATCATCATATAATTGGAGATCCTCTGGATTGAGATCTACTTCAAATTCTAAAAGGGTAATTTGTTGTTCTGCCTGTTTGAGGTTTGAATCATTTCTTCTTTTGATTCTATTCCAGTTTTTAAGCTCTGTCTTACAGTTTTTTAATTTCTGCTAAAACTGATAGCTATGGAAATCCCAAACATTAGAGTTTAACCCTTTATGAATTGCATCATTATAACCTGCATAACAACACCAATCATTTCTATATCTAAAAGGGAATCCCTTTACCTCTTGAGTAGGAATAAGATCCAAAAGAATTGGGTTATGATACTTGATTTTTGTGGGAAAGAAAGAGCCTTCATGTTGAGAAACTGATGTAAACAGACATTATTCACCAAAACTTTATCAATATTAGTAGCTACTCCTCTTCTTCGCCAAGTAAAATTAAATCCCAAAGGCTTGAAATGTATCAAACCTTTTTGAATTAAAAAAATTTGGAATTCTCTTATGTGTTGATATGGAATTGGAGCTCCTCCTTTCATATCATTTGGTGACAATGGATTATTAAAATTCCCCATTAAGATCCAAGCAGTTGAAAAGGAGATTTATTCTCTAACAAGTGTTTCCCAACAGACTAGTCTTTCTGCAAATGTATTACTTCCATATATAACTGTAAAAGTCATCATAAATCCACCTTTATTTAATGCATTCACTGTCAAATGTTGAGGAGAGAAAGAGATTAGATCTAAGTTCCAAACATTAGAATCCCAAATTAATAAGATTCTACCTGTACTCAAAGCAGAATTATTAGTCAAGTACTTCCAATCCTTAGGCAAAAAAGAAGAAAATAAAACCAAATTTACTGAAGATAGTTTGGTTTCAACTAAACCAAACATAGTTGCTTTAGTCATATTTAGGAGTATGAATACTTCTTTCATACGAAAAGATGTATTCATACCCCTGACATTCCAAGAAATCAGTGTCATTTAACAGATGAAGAACTCCTCGTAGCTCTTTTAGCAGGAGTTGGGTTTTTTGGTTTTGAACTTTGCAAATAACTTGTATTTTTGTCAACTAAAGAAGAAGTTTAAACTTGTTTTCCTTTATCTTGATTCAGCATTTTATCCGTTTCCTCTAAATGATCAGCTACATTATTTAATATATCAGGAATCAAATCATCTAGAAGCTTAGAATTTAAAGAATTCAGATCATCGATATTTTCAGAAGAAGTATGGATAGATTGAACTATATCAGGTTCTTGAGCTTCATTGTTATCTGATTTTTCTATTATTTGAGGTTCATAAACATCATTTTGAGGTTCAGAGACATCATTTTGAAATTTAGGGACATTATTTTAGGTTTCATTATGAATATTAGGAGGTTTCTAGCGAGGATCAGTGGATTCTTCATGGTATTCATCATCATGTCCAAATAAACATCACTTAAGGCATTTCATTGGTACAAATTCATACTCAACTGCTATTACTAATTTTTGACCATTATGTAGATGAATAGGAATTTCAGTTTTTAGCTCAGTAGAGGTATCCACTAATAATAGAACTCTCGCATATTTCGTATACCTTTTCTCTGTTGTATTAACATCAATCAAAAGAGATTTTTATATAAAACTAGCCAACATTTGAATAGCATCATTTGTCCACAACTCTAAAGGTAGATCTATTAATCTAACCTAGATCTGGACCATTGAACTTTGTTTACTATTAAAATCAAAGCCAAGGTACCAAACCTCTACATACAATAATCTACCTAAGTATGAACATGTTGAACACTCTGTAAGTCGATCAAAATCCTCTTTATGATCAAACTAAACTACAAAGTTGAAGCTAGGAGTTACATGAACATTAAAAGAACCAATAGGCTTCCAAACCTTTGAAACATATTCCTTCAGTTTTGTAGTCGATAACTTGAAATGTATCAGAATCAAAGCTATAGTATTCTTCCATGAGATCTCATATTTATTGTATATATTTTCAGGAATGAAGACATGATTTGAAGCAGGTAAAACAAACTCGAGCTTCCTATTACTCTGATCTGAAACTAGATCTGATGCTGATAAAGGCTTCACAGCTGCATTTGATTGAGATTTAACTAATATTGAAGATGTATTATTCAAATGATTTTGATGAGAAAAGTGGATGTAATGTTTTGATTTGTTTCCTCCATTAAAAGTAATGTTTTAATGAGAAAAGTAGCTTATCAGATTTTTAACTACGTGTGTATATATATATATGCATCTATTCATTTTCATTAATTAATTAACCCTTTAATTTATTTTCTTTATAGTATGGTTATAGTGTATCTAATTTCGGGGTCTTACAGAAATACTTTATGTCATTAGTTTCTTTTATTACGGTGTCATTATTCTTCTTCTCAACAATAAGGGTTTTATGGAATTGATGCCGCTATTTCCATATCGGTCTTAGTGATGCTGCAAGTGATCAATGTGTAACGACCCGCATTGTCAGGGGTATTATAATTAATTAATTTAATTATATATATCGTGATGTACTGAATTAAATAGAGGTTTAATTAAATAATATGGAATATTTAATTAAATTAAATAATTAAATAATATACTTAATGCAGAAATAATCAAGAAAATTGGGAATCACAATATTGTGAACGGGGTCGTACCTTAGATTTAATTCAGCTTAGAGTTGAATTATATTGACGAATATATTCAATCGACGCCAGTTTGAACGTAGAATTATATTATAATTAAAATCGAGCGCGTAATGACACGGTAGTTCGCTATTTGGCGATTTGAACTTCAACTGAATGTACAGGATTCGTTTTAAGTCGGATTTCTGTGAAACAAGAAACGTACGGAGCTGGTGGAGTATATTTTTCTAATGGAAGAGAAAAATCGAGATTTCGTCGTGTAGATTTTTAGACATGTCCAAATCAAATTTTAAAATAGTCGTTATAGAATCGTTTATGGACCGTAATGGTTTATTCGATATAACTAGATATCGGGTATGAATTTAGACAAGGTTCTTTTGGGAAATAGTGATAATTTAATTTTTAGAATTTTACTGTAATTTTTAATTAATTAAATAAGCAACTTTTTATTTGGAGTATTGTGCACCCTTAATCAGCGATTTTGGGGTTTCACAATATGAGTTAATCTAATGGTATTATTACATATGTGGGATCATGACATCGAGCTCATCACAACGGTATACTTATTTCTGTCGTTGGCCGTCCGGATGAGAACAGAACTTCATATAGAAGGGTCAGCAGAATGTCAAAATAAATATCCTAACTTACGTATGGATGTAAACTAGGCCACGTTTCATTTCGTTCTCAGCCACTTACTTTCACCAAAATATCTTCCTTCATTTGCTTATAAATAGAAATCCTAAGGCCTTAAGACCTAATTTCCATTCACTCCAAAGGAGCCGCCACTTCATTTAAACATTTCCAGCAAAACCAAAATCGTTCCTTTCAAAAGAAAAGAAAATCAAAATAAAAGTCGCAAATCAAATCGCGATTCTATTCCTGGAGCTCGAGCGATTCTGGAGCATCACGATCTCGAACCTCCGACTTTCCTAAAGCTCGAACAATCGATCTGGAGCAGCTGACATCGACGTTGGGCGACATGGTGAGACCTTCCCTCCGCCGAAGTTAGGGGTGCTCTGGTGTCCTTATTTGGCCAGGGCAGGCTGGAGATGCACATTGACGTGTTGGGATTTTTAGGGCGATTGAGGAGGTGATGTGCGGTGGGACCAAAGGGGTATCGGAGGCGATGTGGTGGCGCTCGAAGTTGCGAAGCCTGATGGTGGTACGGTGGGTTGAGTGAACGTCGTTGATTAAGGGATAAGAGGGGATTCACGAGTTGGGTTTAACAGAAAGGAAAGGACTTTGTTACTGGGAGAAGAAGGGTGACGCTATTTGATTTCATCTACGGTTTAGGGGGTATTCAAACTTGGAATAGGAAGGTCCGTCGACACTTGAAATTGATGTGGAAGCAGCGGTTAGACTGGGTGTGGAATACATAAGGATGAGGAGCTGAAAATGGGATTCTTTCCATTTGTGTTAGTGCGTTGAATCATGTCTTAAATGGTAGAGGAGAAGTGAGTGTTAGCAGTGTTTTGTTTGGATTTTTAAAATGCTTGAATTTGACAAGGAGTTTGATGTTGAATGGGTATGTTGCTTTGACGGGATCATACTGGAATGAGCAGCACTTTCGGTTGAAGTGAAGAGGAGCTTGGATAAAGGCAGTGCTACAGGAATTAACGTAAGGGATTTAGGAGGTCCGGCGTTGTTCTTTTTGGTGCACTGGTTCGAATTCTGGATGTGGAGGTTGAGGTAGTTTTACTATAGGGAAGTAGGACAGTACATAGTGATGAACGATGGTTTTTGTCTAACTAAGGGCGGACGTATTTGGGAGAATAATCAATGTTGATGGTGCTGTTGTATTGCAACGTCGGTCGGGTCCAAGAAGTAAGGCCCATTCAAATGAAAAGAAACAAAGTAAACCCAATATCAAAATATAGGTTAAGCTTTAATTTAAATAGGTTTAGTTTATAAGTAGTATATGAACTTTAAATGCTAATGTCTTATACACCCGTTATCAGAATTTCGCAAAGTTGGATCCGTTGGGATCGTAGGGCCGCCGGCTACGTAGTGGAGTTGGTCTGAACCGATTTGGAGCTCGTCACAATTTATAGCAAAATAAATTGTCCGTCTAAATCAAGCGATGGTTATCGTTATCAACGATGATCGTCCAATGTGAGTAAAACTCACCAACTCTGTACGGTTCTATTTTTACAACGTATTCTTAGTACTGTTAAATATTGTCTGTTAGATTGTGTGTTGACTGTTTGATGGAACTGCTAGTCAGTTAGTGAATATTTTGTATATATGTAAATATATATATATATATATAAACAGTTAAATAGTTATATATTGATTCTGTTAACAGAATATTTCATATTTAACTGGAAGTGATGTTGATTTTACTGTGTAACATCTGTGATGCAGGGAAACAGGTTGGAGGAATCCAACTGGATTCCTCAATAATTATTTTACTGTGATTTATATATTGTGATATATAATGTGATATATAATCTGACGTTGATTATGTGTGCTTTGGACGATAGTTATCGTTGTTGTATGGTGTGTTAAATACCATAAGAAATACCAGAATGTGGAAAAGGGATTTTCAAAGTATATTTTGAAAATAATTTATTTATATAAAATCAATGGATTTTATATTATACAAGAAAAAGGATTTTGAATAAAAGATTTATATTTGTAAATCAAATATAAAGGAAAATTTTATTTGTTAATCAAATATAAAGGGATTTTATTTGTTAAACAAATATAGAGGAGATATATTTGTGAAATCAAATATAAAGGAAAATATTTGTAAAACAATATATATAAGGGAAAATATTGTCAAAACCAATAGAAAGAGGGATATTTGTAAACCATTTACAAATAGATAAAAATGATTTATTTATTTAGGAAATAAATAAAGGTAAAAGGAATTATTATTAGGGAATAAATAAAATAAAGGAATATTTATTTGTTAGAATAAATAGAATAAAGGAGATATTTATTTGTTAAATAAATAGGATTATAAGGAAATATTTATTTAGGAAATAAATAGATTATAAAAGAAAATCTTTAAAAAGGAATAAACGTTATTTGCGAGTAAGTTAATCAAATTGAGTTATCAGGTTAGTTAATCAAAGTAAATTGATTAGTTAAACTAAGTGAATTGGTTAAGTTAATCAAAGGGAATTGGTTAAGTTAATCAAAGTGAATTGGTTAAGGTAATCAAAGTGAATTAGTCGAGTTAATCAAAGTGATTAGTTCAGTTAATCGAGATAAGAAAAATCAAGCTAGGTTAATCGAGTTGAATTTGTCAGTCGAGTTAATCAATTGAGTTAGTCAAACACGGTAAAACCAATTAGAGTTAATCAGTAGAGTTAATCAGTTAGGGTTGACCAGGCAGAGTTAATCAGTTGGAGTTAATCGATTTGAGTTAAGATTTTCGAGTTGATAATCGAGTTAAGTTATCGAATACCACTTATTCGAAGTAGAAGTTATCAAATATAGTTATTTGAGATAGAGTTAGTCAAACAGAGTTAGTCAGGATAAGTTGCCATCTCGTACGACTGCTAGCGTAATTCGCAGGGCTGTAAATAGCCTATGGCGGTCGGATGTTTCCTGAGGGAGTCAGGCGTAACCATTGTGATCGCTGCGATCTAGAGTCAAGCGAATGGAGTTAAATTGAATATTAGTTATTCGATAGGAGTTAATCAACTTGAGTTAGATTATCGAGATAAGTTAATCGAGTTAAGTTCTTGAGTTAGATTATCGAGATAAGTTAATCGATGTTAATTTCATCGAAAGGAGTATCGAATATAGTTATTCGAAGGGAGTTATCGATTTATTAGTTAATCGAAGTGAGTTATAAAATATTTGTTAAATCGAAGGAGTTATCGAATATAGTTTATTCGATGGAGTTAATCGATTGAGTTAAATCGAAGGAGTTATCGAATATAGTTTATTCGATGGAGTTAATCGATTAGAGTTAAATCAAAGGAGTTAATCGAATATAGTTTATTCGAATATAGTAAAGGAGTTAATCGAATATAGTTTATTTGAATATAGTAAAGGAGTTAATCGAATATAGTTTATTCGAATAGAGTTAAAGGAGTTAATCGAATATAGCTTATTCGAATAGAGTTAGAGGAGATAATCGAATATAGTTTATTCGAATAGAGTTAGAGGAGTTAATCGAATATAGTTTATTCGAATAGAGTTAGAGGAGTTATCGAATATAGTTATTCGACAAGAGTTAAGTGAATGGGGTTAATCGAATAGAGTTAATCAAATAGAGTAAATCAAATAGAGTTAACCCAATAGGGTCAGTCCAATAGAGTTAATTGAAAAGAGTTAATCGAATATAGTTATTCGAAAGAAAGGTTAAGTAAGGAAGTTAGTTAAATAAATATAAAGTGAACTTTGCCTAATTCAAGGTTAGAAATGTTGTTCAGTTAAGGTCTGAGAGGTAGTTCTACCCCAACTTGATTGACTTCGTTTTAACTAAGGAATGGTTAAGGTTCGGCAGTAAAGGATGGTAAAGTGAATTTAGTAATTAAAGAAAATGGTTGAGTTGGTGTAGCGATGTTTTATCTAAACATTTGTTTAATCCAAACGTAGGAGTTTGGAAATGTTTTCCAAACAAGAATCAGAAATGTTTTCTAAATACAGAAAACAAGGAATGGAAATGTTTCCAGTATTAATAACGTATATTTTCTAAATCTAGAAAATAAGAAATGTTGAATATAGGGAAACAGGAGATGAAAAATGAACTAAAGAGATTAATGTTAAATGATGTTTGTTCGATATAATTTCCATCTGGAAATAATATCGCTGTTTGCACACTTGTTTTTCTTTGATAGTTAACTCACGGACTATCGAAGTTTTGACCATTTTAACGTTGTTAATATGGAGAGACCGGTTGGATTATTATCCAAAGAACCACTCTGTATTGGCATAAGCGTTGCGAATCATATATGCCAAAGTTAATTGAAGACGGAGTAAAATGCAAGGACTGTTGTATAAGTCTTAGATAACGGTGACTAAGATGGATATACTGAATAGTGCCTTCGGTTTGTCCAGTCCCAGGACAACTTGTATGGACGAAGGTCTGACAGAGTATATCCAATGGATCGCGTAAGTTGATATGTTCAAACGTATTCACGTTTGGTGGCGGAGGAATTCGTTTCTCTAAGCTGTATACCCGTGTTACTTTTGGATAAATCAATTTGTGATTTGGCGGGTATGACAATGTGACATTCTAAGTGAATGTGGATGACTTGTGTTGATGAATGTCTGATAGTATTTCCAGAAAGGTCACGTACATTGATTTCTTCAACTATACCAAGAGTGGAAGAGGAGAAGGAAACTTCTTTAGCTAACACGTAACGTACTGTTGTAGACGCCAATTAGTGATTTTCGATGGATCTGACAATGTGGCATTCGAAGTGAATCTGATGTAATGATAAAGCGTAGCTTCTAGCCTCATCAACCGGTAAATGACAGAAATCGGGCAGGCAGCATGGCTTAGTCGGTCGCACCGAAGTAGGGTGTATAATCACCTATCTAGAGAATATTCATTTGTTTCTTAAATCTATCAATGCTGTCCCATATATATACAGGAATGGTTGCTGATCCCAACCGTTGGTGATATACATTCGATACACTCAAGCAAAATGAGTGGTCGGTCATGTGTGGCTGAGTTACAAGATGTTCTTGTTGAACTCCAGTGTATCGTTCCTAGAGTACACTGATCGGAAGGTGGTTCCATACCTTGTCATAGTTGGAAATCCATTATCCAATACGTGCTTGCGATTTTGATTGTATACTATATATGTAGAACGTGAGATGAAAGCGTTTCTGCTAGTTGATATCTATTTGTACATAGACATTATTATAATATCAAAAGGTTTTTGATATAAAGATATTTTGGATTCTCATAAGGGAAAACCCGTTCCGTTCTGCGGCGTGGTCTTATGAGATAACGTTTACTTGTTCATATACTTGTTTAAACTGTTTTACTCACACCAGTCCCATGACTGACCCGGAGTTTACTTTGTTGTTTTCCCTAAACTCTTGGGTGTCCAATTTTGTACGGGCAGTCAAGTAGTCAGGATTTTACAGATATACTTGGAGAGCTTGGAGAAGGAGGCTTCAAGATCATATAGCTATAGTTATTTCCGCTGTGTTGTAAGTGTTGTACTCTGATAAATGCTATTGTATACATAACTGTTATATTTCAAAGTTATGTTATCTATTATATGTTATTCGTTCCGCTGTGAGGTTCGTGTTACTCTGATGTTGTGTTCTTCTTCTTCTTCTATTCTAAGTTTCTATCTTATCTATTCTAACCTTTCAATTTCTTTCATTAATTACCGGGATTTTTCGATGTTTTGTTTATCGACATCGAGCATATGTCGATAACCAAAGTCGCCTAAAATCCGGGTCGTTACAGTTGGTATCAGAGCTTAAGTTAAGTGAATTACCTTGGCTCTGTGGCGTGACTCGGTAGAGATAGGGTTAGTAACACCCTAGATTGAGTTTGAGTGTATATATATGAGTGCGTATTTGTATTTGAGATAAAAATGGTTTTTTATTGTGGATATTCATTGGCTGAGTTGTTTATGAGTTCTGGTCGATCAGTTTGATCCACTGTATCAGTAGGAGTAAATAAACACTTGAATACGATGAACCGACACAGTATGGATATGTGATATATTATCATATATAGGATGTGTTGGTAGTAATTATAATCAGATAAGATTATAAAATGTGAAATGGTTATATATAACCAATCAAAATTTATACAAGTGAATTATATGAAATTGAAATGAATTAAATCTGAATTTAGATCAAAATTGGAATTTAAAATCCCAGAAATGGGAAAGTTGTTGGTAAATGAATCTGGATTTAATATATGTGAATTTTAAGATCCTGGGAGATTTTAAATTTGTTTACAACATTGTAAAAGGATACTTGGAATTGATTTCAAGGTGGAAATGTTTAAAAATGGGTTTTGAAAGTGCTATAGTATTGAACTCACTTCGGTAGCTGGAAAATAGATTCCGATGTTGATCATGACATCATCGGTGTTCATTTTCGAGTATGTAAGTGACGGATTACTACCAAGGATTTTGTTTTGAATTTGTTTTGGGAAAACAAGTTGTGTTGAATTTCAAAAAGGAAAATTTGATTTTTGAAAGAGGTAAACTGTTTAAAAACTTCCAGGAAGAAAAGGTTGTTTGAATTTAAACAAATTAAAGTAGAATTTGTAAAAGCCAATAGAAATTGAGATGGAATTAAAAGCCAATTAAGTGAAAATCATACTGAAATAAATTGGTGTCGAGTAGAATTAGACTTGATTAGAGATAATCTGAATTATATTGGACTGGTGAGTTAAGAATTGAAATTGGTGAAAGCGAATTTGAAACTGAAATAAAGCTAGTTCACTGGGAATTGAATTAGATTGGTATGTTAAGGGTTTGGAATCGAGGATGGAACTCGAATTGTAAATGTATTGTGGTTTGGATATAAGTGAATAATTGGTTGAGATGACATTGGTATATGTTAGGTTAATGACAGGTGAAAGTGATAGAGTTGATATGCCCAACAAAAAGGTACAAGTTTATATTCGATACAAGCATGAGATTTATGAGCCGAATTGGCAAGCCGCTTGGCTGTTTGATTTTCTTTTGGGTTGGAGAAGGCCTAGAGAGGCGAGTTGTGGTTTTACCGATAGGGCCATACAAAGGAGGTTAGGGCAAAATTTTCCGAAAATTTAAAGTGTTAGAAAATTTTCCGATTTTTTTTGAAAATTTTAGTTTGTCGAAATGAATTAATATTTTACTTGATATTAATTGGTTCAGTTGAAACTGAAGCTGAGAAGTAAACAGATCTTAGGAATTCCAATAGATAGGGTCGTCCTCTACCTTAGCAATTTCGAGGACGAAATTATTTTAAGTGGGGAAGAATGTAATGACCCGCATTGTCAGGGGTATTATAATTAATTTATTTAATTATATATATTGTGATGTAGTGAATTAAATAGAGGTTTAATTAAATAATATGGAATATTTAATTAAATTAAATAATTAAATAATATATTTAATGCAGAAATAATCGAAAATATTGGGAATCACAATATTCTGTGAACCGGGTCGTCCCTTAGATTTAATTCAGCTTAGAGTTGAGTTATATTGACGAATATATTCAATCAACGCCAGCTTGAACGTAGAATTATATTATAATTAAAATCGAGCGCGTAATGACACGGCAGTTCGCTATTTGGCGATTTGAACTTCAACCGAATGTACAGGATTCATTTTAAGCCGGATTTCTGTGAAACAAGAAACGTACGGAGCTGGTGGAGTATATTTTTCTAATGGAAGAGAAAAATCGAGATTTCGTCGTGTAGATTTTTAGATATGTCCAAATCAAATTTTAAAATAGTCGCTATAGAATCGTTTATGGACCGTAACGGTTTATTCGATATAACTAGATATTGGGTATGAATTTAGACAAGGTTCTTTTGGGAAATAGTGATAATTTAATTTTTAGAATTTTACTGTAATTTTTAATTAATTAAATAAGCAACTTTTTATTTGGAGTATTGTGCACCCTTAATCAGCGATTTTGGGGTTTCACAATATGAGTTAATCTACCGGTATTATTACATATGTGGGATCATGACACCGAGCTCATCACAACGGTATACTTATTTCTGTCGTTGGCCGTCCGGATGAGAACAGAACTTCATATAGAAGGGTCAGCAGAATGTCAAAATAAATATCCTAACTTACGTATGGATGTAAACTAGGCCATGTTTCATTTCGTTCTCAGCCACTTACTTTCACCAAATCAAATTGCGATTCTATTCCTGGAGCTCGAGCGATTCTGGAGCATCATGATCACGAACCTCCGACTTTCCTAAAGCTCGAACAATCGATCTGGAGCAGCTGACATCGACGTTGGGCGACATTGTGAGACCTTCCCTCCCCCGAAGTTAGGGGTGCTCCGTTGTCCTTATTTGGCCAGGGCAGGCTCGAGAAGCACACTGACGTGTTGGGATTTTTAGGGCGATTAAGGAGGTGATGTGCGGTGGGACCAAAGGGGTATCGGAGGCGATGTGGTGGCGCTCGAAGTTGCGAAGCCTGATGGTGGTAGTTGAGTGAACGTCGTCGATTAAGGGATAAGAGGGGATTCACGAGTTGGGTTTAACAGAAAGGAACGGACTTTGTTACAGGGAGAAGAAGGGTGACGCTATGTTGATTTCATCTACGGTTTAGGGGGGTATTCAAACTTGGAAGAGGAAGGTCCGTCTACACTTGAAATTGATGTGGAAGCAGCGGTTAGACTGGGTGTGGAATACATAAGGATGAGGAGCTGAAAATGGGATTCTTTCCATTTGTGTTAGTGCGTTGAATCATGTCTTAAATGGTAGAGGAGAAGTGAGTGTTAGCAGTGTTTTGTTTGGATTTTTAAAATGCTTGAATTGGACAAGGAGTTTGATGTTGAATGGGTATGTTGCTTTGACGGGATCATACTGGAATGAGCAGCACTTTCGGTTGAAGTGAAGAGGAGCTTGGATAAAGGCAGTGCTATAGGAATTAACGTAAGGATTTCAGAAGGTCCGGCGTTGTTCTTGTTGGTGCACTGATTCGAATTCTGGATGTGGAGGTTGAGGTAGTTTTACTATAGGGAAGTAGGACAGTACATAGTGATGAACGATGGTTTTTGTCTAACTAAGGGCGGACGTATTTGGGAGAATAATCAATGTTGATGGTGCTGTTGTATTACAACGTCGGTCGGGTCCAAGAAGTAAGGCCCATTCAAATGAAAAGAAACAAAGTAAGCCCAATATCAAAATATAGGTTAAGCTTTTATTTAAATAAATTTAGTTTATAAGTAGTATATGAACTTTAAATGCTAATGTCTTATACACCCGTTATCAGAATTTCGCAAAGTTGGATCCGTTGGGATCGTAGGGCCGCCGGCTACGTAGTGGAGTTGGTCTGAACCGATTTGGAGCTCGTCACAATTTATAGCGAAATAAATTGTCCGTCTAAATCAAGCGATGGTTATCGTTATCAACGATGATCGTCTAATGTGAGTAAAACTCACCAACTCTGTACAGTTCTATTTTTACAACGTATTCTTAGAACTGTTAAATATTGTCTGTTAGATTGTGTGTTGACTGTTTGATGGAACTTCTAGTTAGTTAGTGAATATTTTGTATATATATAAATATATATATATAAACAGTTAAATAGTTATATATTGATTCTGTTAACAGAATATTTCATATTTAACTGGAAGTGATGTTGATTTTACTGTGTAACATCTGTGATGCAGGGAAACAGGTTGGAGGAATCCAACTGGATTCCTCAACAATTATTTTACTGTGTTTTATATATTGTGATATATAATGTGATATATAATCTGACGTTGATTATGTGTGCTTTGGACGATAGTTATCGTTGTTATATGGTGTGTTAAATACCATAAGAAATACCAGAATGTGGAAAAGGGATTTTCAAAGTATATTTTGAAAATAATTTATTTATATAAAATCAATGGATTTTATATTATACAAGAAAAAGGATTTTGAATAAAAGAATTATATTTGTAAATCAAATATAAAGGAAAATTATATTTGTTAATCAAATATAAAGGGATTTTATTTGTTAAACAAATATAGAGGAGATATATTTGTGAAATCAAATATAAAGGAAAATATTTGTAAAACAATATATATAAGGGAAAATATTGTCAAAACCAATAGAAAGAGGGATATTTGTAAACCATTTACAAATAGATAAAAAGGATTTATTTATTTAGAAAATAAATAAAGGTAAAAGGATTTATTATTAGGGAATAAATAAAATAAAGGAATATTTATTTGTTAGAATAAATAGAATAAAGGAGATATTTATTTGTTAAATAAATCGGATAATAAGGAAATATTTTTTTAGGAAATAAATAGATTATAAAAGAAAATCTTTAAAAAGGAATAAACGTTATTAGCGAGTAAGTTAATCAAATTGAGTTATCAGGTTAGTTAATCAAAGTAAATTGACTAGTTAAACTAAGTGAATTGGTTAAGTTAATCAAAGGGAATAGGTTAAGTTAATCAAAGTGAATTGGTTAAGGTAATCAAAGTGAATTAGTCGAGTTAATCAAAGTGATTAGTTCAGTTAATCGAGATAAGAAAAATCAAGCTAGGTTAATCGAGTTGAATTTGTCAGTCGAGTTAATCAATTGAGTTAGTCAAACCAAGTAAAACCAGTTAGAGTTAATCAGTAGAGTTAATCAGTTAGGGTTGACCAGGCAGAGTTAATCAGTTGGAGTTAATCGATTTAAGTTAAGATTTTCGAGTTGATAATCGAGTTAAGTTATCGAATACCACTTATTCGAAGTAGAAGTTATCAAATATAGTTATTTGAGATAGAGTTAGTCAAACAGAGTTATTCAGGATAAGTTGCCATCTCGTACGACTGCTAGCGTAATTCGCAGGGCTGTAAATAGCCTATGGCAGTCGGATGTTTCCTGAGGGAGTCAGGCGTAACCATTGTGATCGCTGCGATCTAGAGTCAAGCGAATGGAGTTAAATTGAATATTAGTTATTCGATAGGAGTTAATCAACTTGAGTTAGATTATCGAGATAAGTTAATCGAGTTAAGTTCTTGAGTTAGATTATCGAGATAAGTTAATCGATGTTAATTTCATCGAAAGGAGTATCGAATATAGTTATTCGAAGGGGTTATCGATTTACTAGTTAATCGAAGTGAGTTATAAAATATTAGTTAAATCGAAGGAGTTATCGAATATAGTTTATTGGATGGAGTTAATCGATTAGAGTTAAATCGAAGGAGTTATCGAACATAGTTTATTCGATGGAGTTAATCGATTAGAGTTAAATCAAAGGAGTTAATCGAATATAGTTTATTCGAATACAGTAAAGGAGTTAATCGAATATAGTTTATTTGAATATAGTAAAGGAGTTAATCGAATATAGTTTATTCGAATAGAGTTAAAGGAGTTAATCGAATATAGCTTATTCGAATAGAGTTAGAGGAGCTAATCGAATATAGTTTGTTCGAATAGAGTTAGAGGAGTTAATCGAATATAGTTTATTCGAATAGAGTTAGAGGAGTTATCGAATATAGTTATTTGACAGGAGTTAAGTGAATGGGGTTAATCGAATAGAGTTAATCAAATAGAGTAAATCAAATAGAGTTAACCCAATAGGGTCAGTCCAATAGAGTTAATTGAAAAGAGTTAATCGAATATAGTTATTCGAAAGAAAGGTTAAGTAAGGAAGTTAGTTAAAGAAATATAAAGTGAACTCTGCCTAATTCAAGGTTAGAAATGTTGTTCAGTTAAGGTCTGAGAGGTAGTTCTACCCCAACTTGATTGGCTTCGTTTTAACTATGGAATGGTTAAGGTTTGGCAGTAAAGGATGGTAAAGTGAATTTAGTAATTAAAGAAAATGGTTGAGTTGGTATAGCGATGTTTTATCTAAACATTTGTTTAATCCAAACGTAGGAGTTTGGAAATGTTTTCCAAACAAGAATCAGAAATGTTTTCTAAATACAGAAAACAAGGAATGGAAATGTTTCCAGTGTTAATAACGTATATTTTCTAAATCTAGAAAATAAAAAATGTTGAATATAGGGAAACAGGAGATGAGAAATGAACTAAAGAGATTAATGTTAAATGATGTTTGTTCGATATAATTTCCATTTGGAAATAATATCGCTGTCTGCACACTTGTTTTTCTTTGATAGTTAACTCACAGACTATCGAAGTTTTGACCATTTTAATGTTGTTAATATGGAGAGACCGGTTGGATTATTATCCAAAGAACCACTCTGTATTGGCATAAGCGTTGCGAATCATATATGCCAAAGTTAATTGAAGACGGAGTAAAATGCAAGGACTGTTGTATAAGTCTTAGATAACGGTGACTAAGATGGATATACTGAATAGTGCCTTCGGGTTGTCCAGTCCCAGGACAACTTGTATGGACGAAGGTCTGACAGAGTATATTCAATGGATCGCGTAAGTTGATCTGTTCAAACGTATTCACGTTTGGTGGCGAAGAAATTCGTTTCTCTAAGCTGTATACCCGTGTTACTTTTGGATAAATCAATTTGTGATTTGGCAGGTATGACGATGTGACATTCTAAGTGAATGTGGATGACTTGTGTTGATGAATGTCTGATAGAGTATTTCCAGAAAGGCCACGTACATTGATTTCTTCAACTATACCAAGAGTGAAAGAGGAGAAGGAAACTTCTTTAGCTAACACGTAACGTACTGTTGTAGACGCCAATTTAGTGATTTTCGATGGATCTGACAATGTGGCATTCGAAGTGAATCTGATGTAATGATAAAGCGTAGCTTCTAGCCTCATCAACCGATGAATGACAGAAATCGGGCAGGCAGCATGGCTAAGTCGGTCGCACCGAAGTAGGGTGTATAATCACCTATCTAGAGAATATTCATTTGTTTCTTAAATCTATCAATGATGTCCCATATATATACGGGAACGGTTGCTGATCCCAACCGTTGGTGATATACATTCGATACACTCAAGAAAAATGAGTGGTCGGTCATGTGTGGCTGAGTTACAAGATGTTCTTGTTGAACTCCAATGTATCGTTCCTAGAGTACACTGATCGGAAGGTGGTTCCATACCTTGTCATAGTTGGAAATCCATTATCCAATACGTGCTTGTGATTTTGATTATATACTATATATGTAGAACGTGAGATGAAAGCGTTTCTGCTAGTTGATATCTATTTGTACATAGACATTATTATAATATCAAAAGGTTTTTGATATAAAGATATTTTGGATTCTCATAAGGGAAAACCCGTTCCGTTCTGCGGCATGGTCTTATGAGATATCATTTACTTGTTCATATACTTGTTTAAACTGTTTTACTCACACCAGTCCCATGACTGACCCGGAGTTTACTTTGTTGTTTTCCCTAAACTCTTTGGTGTCCAATTTTGTACGGGCAGTCAAGTAGTCAGGATTTTACAGATATACTTGGAGAGCTTGGAGCAGGAGGCTTCAAGATCATATAGCTATAGTTATTTCCGCTGTGTTGTAAGTGTTGTACTCTGATAAGTGCTATTGTATACATAACTGTTATATTTCAAAGTTATGTTATCTATTATATGTTATTCGTTCCGCTGTGAGGTTCGTGTTACTCTGATGTTGTGTTCTTCTTCTTCTTCTATTCTAAGTTTCTATCTTATCTATTCTCACCTTTTAATTTCTTTCATTAATTACCGGGATTTTTCGATGTTTTGGTTATCGACATCGAGCATATGTCGATAACCAAAGTCGCCGAAAATCCGGGTCGTTACACAATGTCAATATTCCCCTTTTTCGTGTATAAAGGTGTTATACTGTGTAAGCCTAAAAATCTTCATATTTATTTGACATAAATTTATACCAGTCCCATTGCATTATGCTTTATAATGTCAAAATTCTTTACCATGATTTCTTCATGGAAGGGTGTGATAACCAAGGTGGCAATGTTAATGCCGCACTTTATCGTTTCGAACGGTTTCATTATATTGCTTTATAACTAAAGGGCTTTAGAGGTACAACGATCTTCTAGTGATTTTGATAGTAAAGAAAACTGTTCAGAGAAGCATATGACTTTGCAAAATAATATGAATAAATAAAGGACATTGATTTCCTTATTTTAAAATATAATTTCAAGGGTTGAATCATTATAAAGACCTATGTTTTCAAAGCAATAAAATTATATTTAACCTAGGATTTTACAAGAGAAATTGTGAACTTATTCACTTTAGATATATTATGATAGAATATATTGACTCAAAGATTTGAAAACCAGATGGAACTGGTATATGGTAACGCCATATACTTAAGTAGTTAGCCCCTAGCTGATATTGGTATACAGTTCCAATGCGTGGGGCTTCGTTGAAATTTGATAGTTATTATTCACTGTTGTAATTTTTATATAGAATATTGTTGAGTTGAGTTCTGAAAAGGTATAGAATGTTATGTATTTTTTTAATGAACTACAATACAATTTTGTATTTGATAGTAAAATATATATCAGAAAATTATTTGGCCAGTCTGATATATATTTCACTACCACATATTTCGTCTTTTTTTTTTGTTTTCTTGTCTTAAGTATTATATCTGTTTTTACACAATTCTTCATCTATTGGTGTTTTTTTTTGGACGATGAAGCGTAGAACAAAGGGCTTGGTTTAAGGGACTTTGTGTTGAGACTGAGGCACGATATATGTGAATATTGGTTTGAATTAACACCTAGCTTTACTCAATAAATTTACAAAGAGATGACAGTAAAAGAATAATTGAAACTAACTTTAATTTGCATTGTATATTATTACTGTTGAGTATAATAATATGATTTTTTGTTTGATGATAACAAAAACACACACACACACACACACACACACACACATATATATATATTATCAAGTGAAAATTAGGCTCACACCCTTAGAATTAACCTTAATTAAGCTCGCATCCTCCCCTATAGAATACTTTAAATTACATCCTTCTTTTTAAACTAATCGCGTATTAGTGACTAATTTGCCCATTTTTAATATCGCGCTGAACATGCGGATCTCATCACAGTGTTTTTTTTCTTTAATCACGATTTATGATATTCCTTAATTAACGGCTAATTTGCAGAATTTGCGATTACAGAGATATTTGGTGATTAAGTTTCTTCTTCCACATTTTACTATTGCTAATGGCGGTTGGCATTTTTTCCTGAGCTTATACTTCCGTTCATTTCCTACTGAAATTTATTGTCTTTTTTTTACACTGATTTTTTTGATTCCACGATTGTGTATTACATGGCTTCGTCTTCATTCAGGTAAAATATGCGTTTTTTTTTTAAATTTATCTACTGTTTTTCATTGTTCGATCTGTTTTTTTTCTGAGTCAATAGTTTTTATTGACGTAATTGTCTATTTTTACTGATGTGTAATTTAAATATTTTATGAAGTTTCATTTTTTGTTGATGGTTGTACAGTATTATAAATTAATCTGTCAAATTTGCACTTCATCTGTTCTTGTCACATGTATACAAGTATGCATATAGTGTATATATGAGCATATATAAATGCAAATATTGGTATATTACATTTGTTTTGATGTACTCAGGAAACTTACGTGTATGTATGAAATTTTTCTGTACATAATCATGCAAACTACTGAAATTTCTGTTTTTTTTTACTTGTCTGTTTATTGGTAGCATGATTCTAATCTTACTGGGTTAATTTATGCATGATACACATGTTCAGGTTTTTAAAAAAAATAATTTAAACCTTCCAAAATATATGGATTTTTTGCAGATATGTATGCAGTTATTAATGTTTTTTTGATTCTTTGTATGCATTTAATTGTTTCCTTTGTTTTTTACAATTCTATTTTTTTTTTGACTGTAGATGATGTGGCTGATTAATTTTTATTTTCTTATTTTCCCCCTAGTGGTCCTTCAAATATTGGTGTGTTGGTGCTGCTGAAGTATGGGAATGATAGTTGTTCTATTCGTCTCTATTTTGATAGTACAGGTGCTACCGTTATAGATGCTGTCTGTGGTAAATGGATTGAATTAAGTCCGTTGTCATTGAACTTGTATCACATTAGAGATGATTTACGAAGAAATATTGAAAGTAATTCTGATCTTCAATCCATTCTTTTACTGGCTGCACATTATCGTGAAGATTACTTGGTTTTTTTGTTGATGTTAATCGAAGTAATTCTTCAGTTGCTCCTGATAGTAATTCTTCTTTAGTTAGTGATTCCTCTTTTGGTAGCACCAGTGAGTCGAACAACCAATTTAAGCAACTGTTGAAAACTGATTTGAACCAATCTATTTTCTCTGGTGTTGGTCAACAATTTAAAGGAGGTGTCACTGAATTTAGACTTTATTTGATGATGTATAGTATGAAAACTGGATATAAGCTCAATTTTCTTAAGAATGATAAGGAAAGAGTAACTGCTGTTTGCTCTAAAAAAAATTGTTGTTTCAGGATTCATGCTTCACTCAAGTTTAATCTTCCAGGATATTTTGTTGTAAAGAGATTACAGCCAGAACATAATTGTGGTGCTGGAATTCATGATATAAATAATCCTGTTATATCCAGTAAATTGATTAAGCTTTTGGTTTGTGATCATATTCATACAAATCCTTTAATGAAGACAAAGGACATTATTAACTTGTTCCAAACAGAGTATAATGTCATTTTGAAGTATTATTACGCTTATAGTGGAAAGAAATTGGCATTAGATGATTTACATGGTAGTGACGTAATGTCCTACCATCATTTGCAGTGTTTTTGTGATGCAGTTCTTTCTACTAATCCTGGAAGTACAGTTGTTTTGGAGAGCAGTGATTCTACACGACAATTCGAGAGGGTTTTTATTGGATTTGAGGCATGTGCATTTGGATTTCAATATTGTCGACCACTAATTTTTGTTGATGCTACGTTTATGAAGGGAAGAGCTCAAGGATGTTTAATGGCTGCTACTGGTAAAAATGGAAATGAAGGAATTTTCTTTGATAGTATATTTTTTTCCATTCCAACTGTCAATATTATTACTGTAGAACAGTTTGAAATGCTTTTTTTTGAAAAATGTGCATTCATATACGACATTATTCTAAATAATTGCATCCATTTATTATAGTATTCTAAATAACGAATACAATTATGTTTCTTCATTTTAAGACATGCATGACATACGGGAAAATTCACACCCACATGCATACAATTATTTCAGAATTTGTACCTATATCATACAAATATTTTAAAAACTTTCACATTCATATGCATTTTTTATTAAAATTTGCATAATTTAATGCAATTATTCTGTTTGTATTCTCCTTAAGCAACTTTTATTCTTATTATCAACTAGAAATGCAATTATCTTTAAAATCTGCATCAATTAGTGCAACTAATACTGATTATGTAACACAGTAATGTATTTGCTTGTTTTTTTTTTCTCAAAAAAATAACAAAAAAAATTCATGTATAACATCTACTATATTATTTTTAAGTTACTTGCCCACGTTCAGCTTTTTTTCAAAAAAAATATTATTTCGCTTAATCCACTATTAAGTTAATTTTTTTAATAACAGGATTTTTCCCTATAGCAATTGCTATTGTATCTGGAGAAGATGAAGATATCTGGATTTGGTTTTGTGAACAACTTAGAGAGTTTCTTAAAGACGATTGTAGAAACTATGTTTTCATATCTGATCGTCATCCAGGTATCCTTGCTGCTATTCCACGGGTGTTTCCGAATTCAGTTCACGGATCCTGTTTTTATCATTTGACCAACAATTTAATAGTTGCTTTAAAATCGCAATTTTCCAAAACAAATAAAAAGATATAGTTGGATTCGTTTTCAAGAATTGCTTATGCATATAATTTGTCTGATTTTACTGCTGCTTTGAAGAATTTTAGAGATGTTGGTGGAGCGACTGCAACAAATTTTTTGAATGGAATTACATTTGAGAAATTTACTAATGCACTCTTCCCTTGTTGTCGTTACGGTGAAATGTCTTCTAATTGTTCAGAAAGTTTTAATAAGTGGATTTTGGAGGAAAGACATTTACCAATCACCGCTTGTTTAGATAAAATTAGAATGAAGTTAATAAAACTCATGTCCGATCGTCGTGAAGTAGCTTCTACTTGGAACAGTGTGTTATGCCCTGTTAATGAAACTCGATTGAGAAGTCTACATTTGGAAGGTGCTTCTTGGTCTATTATCAAATTAAACGAGTATAATGTTGAAGTTCATTCTCCAATACATCAATTTGTTGATTTATATAATCGAGCTTGTACATGTAATGTCTGGCAAATTAGCGGCTTTCCTTGTGCTCATGCCTTTAGAAGTATTTTAAGCTGCGAAACATTGAGCGTGTATGACTACATTGAATCTTATTTCAAAGTTGGACATTTTCAACTCTCCTATTCACATCCAATCAATCCTGTCATAAATTATATGGGCGAAGATGTAGCTATTCAAGATGCAATTATAGCTCCTCCAAAAGGTAGAAGAATGTCTGGTCGTCCTTCCTCTTCTAAAAGGTTGAAATCAGCAGGTGAATTTACAAAGACTACTAGATATGGAGTGTGCAATAAGTTGGGTCACTATAGGAGGACGTGTTCTTCAGTAGAGAAGTAGTTTTTTTCTTGTTTTTTTTACAAATAATTGTAAACTTGGTTAAATTGTCTACTGTTCTGAACTATTACGAGCTGCTTTGCATTTAGTTCATTATTTTTAATGTCAATTATGTTTTACTAACATTTGTTTCAGTTAAATACTTCTGTTTGTTCAATTATTCTTTTTATCTGCATTTACATATGTAATTTTTACGTATTCTTGCATATAATTATGCAATTAAATTAAAAACAGATATGAACTTTGCTTCTATTTCGCATATACGAATAATTTATTAACAAGATTCGAACATTGTAAATAACTATACGAATTTTTTTCACGTAAACTAATGATGTACTACAGTTTAGTCATTTTGGCACACATTTGTGCAACTATTATAATTATCTGTATGAATGTATTCAGAATTTAATTTCAGACGTGCTCTATCATAAATTTTAATTCATTATGCCAATTTAATCCATAACTATTTAAGTTTATCAACTAAATCAAAAAAATTTAACTCTTTATTTATTGCACAAATGTTAGACACATTAGTTCGTTAATTCAGAATTTAATATTAAAAAAATTCCCACAAAGTTATAAAAAATCATTATGTACTGATAAAAATATTTTTTACATGATTATTGGTGCATTAAGGTTAATAGTATCTACATTTTTCATTAGAACTCATGACTAATGCTGTAACATATTTTCTTCTTCTAGTACTAATTTTACGTAATACAACCAGACAAGTATTCAACTAACTATGAATAAGTCTACAGAAGACAGTTTCAACATAATATATCGGGTACGACTAAAATAACTTGATTCACTGCCCAAAATAACAGAGTAATTCAGTTCAAACAAACCATAATCTTTTACACGTGGTCCAAAATTCAAAACATCAGTCAACATTTTGAAATCAAACTAAAAATCCATATTCTTCCATTTCAGTCAGTACATTTGTTATATTCTGATTTCAACCATTTTTTAGTTAGCCGACTCTCCTCAGTCCAGCTATAAAGTTTGCAGCTGAGTATTTCATGCACCAGCTCAGCACGTTGTTTACTAATAGCATCAGCCCCAAATATTTCTTCATCTTTAACAATTTCTTCACCCTTGCATCTTTGTTTCATGAAGTTGATAACAAATATCCCACAATCAACGCTGCAGAAATTTATAACTAATCAAAACTTTGTTTGATAAAATTTATTCACAAAACCTTTATTCATATCTGAAATTATTCACAATATCTGCATACATGTATGAAATACTTAACAATTTGTTCAAATAAATATCAGCACACAAGTATGAAATTATTCAGCCCCTTTGCATAAGTTTATGCAAGCATTTATGTTATATCCGAAAATAATTTTAACTTGTATACTGAAATGAAAATATATGCATTATCTGCATACTAATATGCATATATTAATAATACTTGTTTACTTATATGCATATGAAATTAGTTTATTTTCTTACGTGTGGCCTTGATGTGGGCAATTAGCTATTTCAAGATCTTTTGGTTCTTGAAATTTTTTCTTCTCTAATTTTTTCATCAACCCACTAATGTACAAAATCTGCATACGAAAAACAAAAATTCACGCATATATTTATATATTTATACGCGCAAACATATAAATATATACATGTTGTCAATGGTAAAAACAACTTGCTCACTAAATATTTTCAGACTACGTACCATATCTTTCGCTAATTTTTGATGTTTTCCTTCCCGACGAGGTTTATTGGAATCATAATGAATCCATCTTCTACCATCTTTAACGTATTCCAAAAACAAAAAATGTTTTTCTTTGTGGATAGGAATCATTATTTTACTGCACTGCTGGAATCCTTTTAAAAGCGGCTTTATATTTTGATACTCGATTTAGTGAGTTAGGGTTTTCTTGATTTATCCAGGTAGGGTTTTTGGGAGAGATTAAAGGAAGGATTTGACTGTTTAATTGATTGACTGGTTTTTTGCAGTTTTGAACGTTCGTGAGGGTATTTCTGGAATATTTAGGGCGCAAGTTCAAAAATAGGGATGTTTTATGAATTCTTTTCACCAGCGGGTTTTTTTCTTATTTATAAAGTTAATAGGGACTGTAAAAAACGCACCCTATTATAAATGTGTTTGAAATTTGAATTGAATAGAATACAACTGCAAAAATTTGATATTCAAACAGTATTTTTATCAAATAAATATTTTATTCAACATCTGATGTAGTACAAATCTTTTCTAAGTCAACTTTCTACAATTCACTGTCAATCAATATACAGAGGTCCTCACTACATTCCACTCAGTTATACATACACAAAGATTCACTAACACTGCGTCTTCATGTGCTTCCAATCCAAGTCACCTCTACATCTATCACAGAAACACACTCAATAAACTAGAACAAAAATAAATTTAAATACAAGCGAATATAAATTTATTTTAAATTTTATTTGCCTCAGAATTTTGGTGTGTTTCTCATCATTTTCTAAATTTGGTCTGACTTTTCTAATACAGACTGCTTGTGATATTCGTAGTGATACATTATAAATACCCCAAGACAGACTGATTTCTAGTGCCCACAGATCAGCCCCGACACAACTATACTGATTTGCTGATCAGAACCAATATTTAGAGTTAGCTGATTCTGAACAGCCACAACGCAGATATAGTAGGTCTGCAGATTACAGAAATTCGTTTCTGTCATTTGAATAACACACAAATATAAAAGTTGCACATACATGATACGTGTATACACATACATTTGTATGTATACACATAAACACAAACACACACACATATATTTATATACATAGTGTATGTAGAAAAATGCATGAATCAAAATGGACAGATCAATGCAAATTGCAATGGCGACGTGGCATCACTTAGGCTAAACCAAAGCATGTGCAAGGGGTAGCAAATGTACAATGCCAAGAATATAGCAAGCATATGCTAAAGTTAAAAAATGGCATTGTGCACAGGCACGAGTTATAACATGGCACAAGCAAAATATATTTAAGGGTGAACTCAGCAAAGAACACGAGAGTTTCAGCTCAAATACAAGCAGCATGCACAGTTTTTTACAAGCTAGTACCACAAAAACAAGAGTGGCAAGTACACCAAAGGCTCAAATAATGTAACGCTCTGAAATCCCCCGATCACCAGAGAGACGAAAAAACCAGGATTGTATAAGAACACGATACATCAGAACGCAGAACCACATAACTTTTTATTGTTTTTACAACAATTTACATCAGAGTACAAGAATATTAGGGTATGAATAAATATTACACAGCGGAAAAATACAATTATCAAAGAATATATCACATAGCAGCGGAAATAAAATGCATAAATACAATGCACAGCAGAAATACATCAACTACCACAACCAGAAAAAAAAATACATGGATACAAAGCTTCCCGAATATAGCTCCAGCTATAATCCAGGATCGTGGGAAAATAAAGAACCTGCAAAACCAAAACTGCTGACGGCCCGTGTGGAAAATATGGGCATCCAGAGTTTAGCTAGAAACAATAAACTCCGAGTCAGTCATGGGACTGGTGTAAGAGCTAAAACAGTTACTAAACTTTACTTTAAAATAAGGTAATTCACGGGACCACGCCATATAACACGAAATGATTTTACTCCATGTGAATACCAAAGCTTGAATTAAAACAATTTATAAATAACACAATGCTTTTGAAAAAAATGAAGCTATAATAAGACTCAGGTCCCATCACACAATGCAACACAAACCAGAGGATAGAGTTTTACCTTATAATAACCAAAGATTTTTGTTACACTTTAAAAACAAATCATTTGATATACTATAAGTGCATAGTGTCAAACACAACTTCAAATATAAATGTATCAATCATAGACGGCATAGGTACCATATATTGTGTTGCTATATAGGTTTACAACTAAAACTGAAAAGTCACGTATTGGAAATTGGATTTCCATCTATGAACCGAGGTAAGGGATCTTCCTCACCGATTTCAAGACACTCTAGCAAATGCCTCAGGATCACACCTCTGGGAAACCCTTGGATTTCCAGGGCAGGTTAGTCCTCACTGAGTGGCAATAATACAAACAATACGGTAGCCTGTTCTATCGAACCTCTCACAAGGTTAGTATGTCGACCAAATCAAGGGCCATTTAGTCGGCCCAGATCTAATTCGAGGTACATTGCTTTCCAACATAATCCGACATCCACATAAGTAAAATGTCTGGGCTTCATACCATGACATCAGTTGTAGATAGAAACTAATGTATGTCCATTTCCTTACAGTCTCTATGTTGTTTTTGGTTCGTGCGGGGTGTGAGGTTTGCGAATTAACATTATACACAAAGCTATGATACTTAAAGTCATGCTTTGATCATCATCCACAAGGCCCTGCTTTTCAACAAAAGCCTTGATCATATGCATCTTAGCATGCCACATTGACAATTCATGCCATACAATCGATATCTATCAATACAGAACCTCTAAGCTCATATGTCTCAGAGAAGGGTGTTAAGCAAGAGAATAAATTCTCCGCCACCAAACAGATACATATTTAATAGAAATCAATCAATACTACATGAAATACAATGTTGGACATAATCCATTGACAAGTCCGTTCATGGTATGAATGAAACCGGAGGCACCTTATTCTTCGTCCCATTTGTCCAATACAGGAGAGAGGTCCTCACATATCCGGTCGATCTCCAAGTACATCTGGACGATTACAACTTATTACCTCATCTTGGGTGTATACCCCAAGTTGAGACATCAGCAATCATCCCAACGATGTGAAGATCTCTAGTCTTCAATCACTGTCTTCATATCTTTAACTTTTAGTTGTCGTAGTTATTCAGAATGGGTTCAACCTTGTCTTTCATAATAACCAACATATCTTTATAATCACGTGATGAATACACAAAGATAGCGCATATCTTATTCCAATCCAGAATATTCTTTTATTCAAATATTCACATCTTTGGGAAAGGTTCCTATTAATTTTATCAAAGATAAGTTCTTTTAAACTTATTGTTTAATCTTCCTTTGGAAATCATTTCAAAAGATTTTAATATATCTTTTCACAACTTAAACTAGAATAAAGTTTATCAACTAGTCAGGATTGACGAGCCTTACCGAAGTAATTATTCATTTTATTATCCCAATCCCAACCAATCCATCCCATGGGGCAAACCTGGTGGTACTCCATATTTAAACCTATTGTGTTATTGGTAAATTTAATTACCATTTATTGTTCAAATCTAAGTAGAGATTTAACTATCACATGGAGTATAACTAGGGGGTGAGGGTGGGGTAGGGTACTCCATCTCGAACATTTCTTAAATTCAGTAAATTTAATTACCTAATTCACATCTCAAACTAGTTAAAGATTCATTAAAACTCTAGTTCATATCTAATCTTCAAAAATCATTATTTAATGATTATTCAACTATTGGAAATCAATCTTGCTTTTACTTGGGTTAAAGAATAAATGTTATGTAAAAATACTATTCATAGTAAACCTAAAATCCTCTTCAATTTAATATGGAATCTTCACGGAAATTTGAACAATTCATAATCGATATAAATTTCTGTATCAAACTAATACTATAAGTGGAATAATGGAAAACTTTTTAAATTCCATAAATAGTAGACACCTTCCTTCATAGAACTCATCTCGATTATTATTAATCGAATTCCATTATATTCCAATTTAATTAAATAAAATGGAAAAATTCTCTAAATCTTATTTAAAAGATTTATTCCTTTCATTTATAAGTTCAAGAACAGTATAATTTAAGATACCATTCACAACGAACTCAAAATCCAATTTGAAATTAAATATAAGATCTTAAATGGAAATCATGTCGACTTTTATTCAGTATCAAATTCTAAAATTAGCAGTTATCATTTTGGAATAACGATATCAATATCTTTCAAATTCCCATAACAATATCTGTATAATTACGGAATCCAATATCGACATATTTGAAGATAATTTCCATTCAAATCCATTCCATTTTATATGGTAAAATTCTTGGTTATGTTAAAACCCCATTTGCAAATCCAGTTTATTATTTCTAAAAATCATTGGATTATTACTCTAGTTGTTAACTAGTTCATTTCGATAAAAATATTTTTTATCTTTATAAACTTGGAATATTTCATCCAAAATATTTCCGAATCATTCATTATGATTTTACATAATTTACTCATATTTTTAATAATTCAATTAAGGCCCTTACAGTCGGTTTCCAATATCGGCCACCGAACTACATTCATAGCGACCTTTTCTGAAATTGATTTGGATATATTTCCAAATCTAAATGTTTAAATTTTAATCACATATATTCATTTGAAATATCTTTTCGATATGAACCAAACAGTTCTAGATTTAGAAGAATCCTATGGTCGGATCTCCCATTATGTCCATTCGAAGTTAATGGTTAAAGTTCGCGAACGGTCGCTGCACGGTGCGTTCTATTCAAGCCATTTAAATATATATAATATATTTCGTCGATTTCCATTCAAAATGTATTTTATAAAAGGTTTTAAATTATTTTAAAAAACGATTTCTAGTTCCATTTCAATTTAAAATTTAAAATTCAACATTCCATTTCATTATAATATCAAAATGATAGTCTTTTCAAAATGTCAGATTTTGTAATTTAGTCTTCTCGATATTCATTATAAAAATGAATAAAATCGATATAAAAATTCGTTCGAGTTAAAATAGTGTTTATATACTTAACTCGGCTTCATATTTTTTATATTTTCGTGTCCATCGAAAATAGGACATCCAAATCAACTTCTAATCTTCATTGAATACTATATCATAAAAATATTCATATTTATTCCGGACTGGAATAAAATTCAACCAACATCCATATAAATAAATTTATAAGGATTCCATTCATCATATATATCCAATAATAGTTGTAAACGACTATCAACATCCAAAATGGCATCCAATGTGCATTTTATTTTTATATAAGCTTCAAGTGATTTACTGACGCTTATATAAATCAGTTAATCAACCGATTAACTGCAATTTCACAAAAGGAGATGTATGAGTCAAATATCATCCCAAGGCCTGTGTGGGGTTTTCAACCAACACAATTAATTCAAATTAATCACTAGTTAATAAATTTAACCAGTTCTAATTCGATTCAAATTATTTTTCTAAATAAACAATTTCACTATTTAAATTATAAATGGATATTTATTTTCGATTTCAACAACCACATTAATATTAACATTAATTTTAATACGTTTATTTCAATATCACAAAAAAACATAACACAGTCAATCAATTCATCCATGTGTTTTCAAACAACAGTGAGGTGAGCTAACATATACCGTACAACATTTTATGATAGTTAAAACTGATAAAAATGAATTGTAACGACTCGAATAGTTCTGATCCTGATTATCGATACTAGTACGTTTCCTGTATCACATATCGTCTAATCAACCAATAGAAATTAATAGATCATTAATAGAAAGAAGTTAGAGGTGAGAAATAGAAAAAAAGAATATTAGATTAGAAGAAAAAGAAGAACATAACACCACATAACCAGAGTATCACAAATCTCATAGCGGAACAGAATAAAATATATTATATAAGAATACTTGAAATACAAAACAGGTGTTTACACTTACATGTATCATCAGAGTACAACATATAAAATACAATGAAAATAACTCTATATATCAAATGTTGAAGCCTCCTACTCCAAGCTTCTTCAAATGAATCTGTAAAATCCTGAAACCACTTGACTGCCTATACAAATTTGGGCACCCAAGAGTTTAGGGAAAACAAAGAAAAATAAACTCTGGGTCAGTCGTGGGACTGGTGTGAGCAAACAGTTTTAAAACAGTTTGGTTTAACATTCAAACATCCTTTTGAAATAAATGATAATTGTAAGACCGATCCACACATAAACACGGATGGTTTTTACCTTACGATAACCCAAACCATTTTTGAAATCATATCCTTTTGTGATATTACAATAATGTCTAAATACAAATAAATATCAATCTAGTGGAATGCTTGCATCTCACGCTCCACATATATAGTATACAAACAAAACCGCGGGCGCTTATTGAAGATTGGATTCCGACTATGACAAGGTATGGAACAACCTACCGATAGTGTATCTCTAGAAAATAATACACTGGGTTCAACAAGAACTTCTTGCAACCCGGCCCATATATGACCGACCACTCAGTTCACTTGAGTGTATCGAATGTATATCACCAACGGTTGGGCTAAAACCACCGTTTCTCGAAAAGGGACAGCATCAAAAATAGATTAAAGAATGAAATGGATTTACTCTAGATAGGTGATTATACACCCTAATGGGAGCGACCGACATAGCCTTGTTGCCTGCCCGATTTCTGTCATTTCCCAGTTGATGAGGCTTGAGTTTAGAATTTACCTTTAGAACATCTGGCCACCATTTACTTTGAATGCCACATTGTCAAATCCGTCAAACCACCAATTGACATCCACAAATATACTCTGGATGTAAAAGAAGGGCCATTCTTTTCCATCAACTTGTAATATTTGTAAAAATCAATGTATATGGTTTTTAGGAAATACTCTGTCAGACATTCATCCATTCAAGTCATCTAGGAACAGGATGAACCGAAGGTACGCTTCTACTGCTCCAGTATAGGTACTCCATGGATCAATAGTGAATAGTCCTTGCAAATCCGAAGATTTCAATTACGACAGAATCACAAGTCATAATAACTCCAGTAGCCAAACCAGAGACATTTAAATAAGTAATTCTTCTGGTCATGAAGATCCACGGTCTTCAGTTCCCATCCGGGTCTCTTCGAACTAACACGTAAGGAATATTTATTTGATAGTCGGTGTTTTAACTATCAAATCTAAACAGTATAGATAAGTAAAACTATTTATTCAGATTTACTTAATATCATATAAAGATTTCATAACATGTCCATTCCATTTAATTAGCTTATACAATCTTATTTCTAAATTCAGCATTGTACTTGGTACAAGACGAATACAATAAACATGTCAACATTTTATTTTAATTAATCTAAATATGGTTTATCACTTCATAGTATAATAATAGCTAACAACGATCATCCTCCACACGATTAACAATCAATAGCGTTTAACATTTCAAACTAAATAATGGTTTGAAATATGTGATTCTTGGTAGCAACCAATTATACATCACATTTTTCCAAATTCTTTGGAATTAAATGTACTGATTTTATTAAGCATTAATTTTGTTTCAATAGTGTGTGTATATATATACATATAAATATTCGAGATATGAATTTTGATCTTATATGACGCCGTCCATTTCCGCAATCACGAAATACTCAACAGATTTTTGATTCTATCTTCTTCTTATTTACATATTTATTTGTTTATTTGTTTGTTATATAAGTGTGTATATATATGTTAAATTCCTATTTAAAACAATTTAATTAAATTTGATTATAAAGATATAACTTAATAGGACCCAGCCCGTGTAACCAAATGGTTTACTATCGACTTTTTAAACAAGTCCCCTCCTACTCTTATTTATAAAACCTATAAATATACAATGGTTCTCTTTTACACTTTTTTATCCTTTATTATATAAATATATATAATCAGGCATAGGCCCAAAGCCCACAAAACAAATGAAAAAGTCCAATGCCAATCTTCCTTCCAATTTTTGACTTCCGGACCAAAATCTAACAGTCGCCATGCCTCCCTACGCCAAATTCACAAACATAATGATCGACTTCCTTGAAACAGGGATCAATCCAAAGTGATACCATTTTTCCTTTCTTTTGGTACCTCCCTTTCCAGTTTCTTTCTGACTTCTTTCTCTACCCTCCTCTGCCATTCAGTTCCACAGTACACAACGTGAACTGTGCGCGTGTACCATCCCACCTCCGATGATCTCACCTTCCACCAGTTGCCACAACGCCTTTGCATTCCCTTAATCCATCTCTGACCCAAAACTTTCGATTCACCAACCAAATTAAAATCTGTAGTTTCCACTGATATCTCATCAAACAGCTTCCACCAAATTTTCCCCGCGCCGCCACTACCCATACCTGATTATCACCGTACTCCGGCCATCGGAAGCCGACCCCCTCTTAATGCCCCAGGTGCGAACGCCTGACACTCCACCACCACAGCGCAGTTCAACGTCGTTCTAGGCTAAGAAAAACAAACCCAATTACCCTAATTTGCCTCGTTCTCGAAAATCATGACATTAAAAATTAAATTTGCATTTTTCCTACGATCTCCAACTCGAGACCTTCCTCCATATGCAGTGCCATGATCCACGACCTACTCTCTTGTCGTGATTTGCTCAAAGTTCAATTCCCGGTTAAAACAGAAATTCTCACATCCTAAGTAACAAAAAGTCTTGATATTTATATTAAAATTCATGTTTTTCAGATGTTAATCCACTACCATACTTGAATCTAATTATAATGATGTTCGAAGAATTTAGACTTTTGACTTTTTTTTATAGTAATTGCCATATTCTGGTTATATATGCTTGTGTTTGAGTTGAAACCAATTTTTAAGCATATATGAGTTATAAACCAAACCATTTTTATGTAAGTACAATCCCTATAAAAAACTTTAATTGATGTTCTTTATTTTTGAATTAACAGTAGGGTGTTTTGAGCCTTGTCTAACATACAGATTATTTTTATTGCTATCGAAGATTTCTCCCGGGAAATCATTTATCATGATATTTCATTTACTCTAGATGAGAACATGAATTAGATGTGTGTGTGTGTGTGTGTGTGTGTGTGTGTGTGTACACACACACACACACACACACACACACACACACACATTTATATACATACATATATATGTTTTGAATCCATCTAAAGGTTTAGATAAACAGTCAAGATATTAAGAGTGATTATTCACAATACAAGTTTTACTGTTTTTATTTCTTTCTTTTCTTTTGTATATCTGTTTCTCAGTTTTGTTTTCCTTCAAACAGTCAGTTCCTAATCTAACAAGTTCTTGAGATGTACCCTTTTCGATAACTTATATATTTGAATTCGGTGTGATGTGTACTTATATATATTGAATCTATTTTGATAAATTGCAACAGCAAAGAGTTTTTAAGTGTTCTACTCACATTATAATATTTTACTATCATTATTTCCATGAAATTGTTTAAAGTTTCTTCCCTGCTCCATATTTTGATTTCTGTCTTTTGTTTTGTTTGTTCTCTCTTCCCGGTTTTCAATCCAAGTTTCTTACATACATTTCAGGTTTAACCACAAAAATATATTCAATGCAAAACAACATACTCAAGATCATATTTGCATCATAACTTATAATTAGAGTTTATTCATAAAGTTATGCTACTGCCTTTCTAGTTTCTCAGATATGTTAAATTCTCAAATCACAATTAAACACTTCGATATTCAAGTTTAATATGCGGAGTACATATCATCATACATGAAGTTTAAATCTAATAGAATTTCATATAAGCAAAGAGAGTGAAGTGTTTACTCGCCTATTAACCCAATGTCTTGCCATTTCTAAACTTAAAATCCTTCATACTCTGTCTTTTTTTCATTTACAAGCCATTGATCTCTGTTTTAGACTCCAAGTTCTTTGTATATGTTCTCTTCTCTCCTTCAAGCTTTGATTCCATTTTAATACACTTCGCTTGTACTCTCTCCATTGTTTCACAGTTTTGTACATAGTTTAGTTTTCCAGTTTTTCCCCCTCTTTTGTGCCTCATTCCATTTCCTACCATTTTTGTTATAGGCTTGCTTTGTATACATTTGTTTTCAGGGGAACCTGAGTGTTATGCGTGTGTAGTGGAGTTTCAATAGTGTATTTATAGCTGAAAGATGAGGCTCAAGTCAGTTGTCTCTGGTATGCAGGTAATAGCAACAGCTATGAGGAGGTGATATGTATTTGATGTTTTGATTTTACAATTCAAGATAAGTCTTTTACTTTGCCTCTAAGTATCTAGCTATCACTGGTTATTCACGTGCCACAAGCATGTGTTGATGTCCGTTATATATACACTATTCTTCCTTAGTTCCTAAGTTAAAACGCTGACTTGATTTTTTTTTCATCCTGCAGATGCATAGCTTCTACTCCATCTTTCCTACTTATGCCTAGCTGTTCAAATCTTTACTTCCATTTAAAAAGCCTATGCTACCCTATCACTCTTCTACACTTGCAGCTATTGCTTCTTTTCAAATTTTCTTTTTCAATTGAAATGTCCCACTGCTCCTAGTTTTGTCCTTGTTCATGTCACACTTATCTCTTTCTAGAATTTGATTTAGATTTCCATGTCAACTTCATTTTTATACTTGTATGCAGATGTGCATACATTCTTTAAATTCCAAGCTTTGTTTGATTTGCTAATTATTTATTTACTTGAGGTTAACTTGTTGTTTTTCATATTTATTTTATTACTAACCAAATGCATACATTCGAATGTATATGAAATGTATATAAGTTCTAAATTCATACTTGTCTTCAATTATCTTGTGTATATATATTTCCAATTTTACAAAACCCGGTAAATTTTAATTTATAAAATATAACTTCCTCTTGAATCGAAATGTAATATAAAACATTTTTATAATCTAAGCTTTTGCTGAATTATGTGGACTTGGGTACATATGTATGTTTTAAATCCTAAGTTCCTGCTTATGTGAACATGTATATATATATATATATATATATATATATATATATATATATATATATATATATATTTCACCCATATATGTATAGACTTACATACCATAATTATAGCAATATTATAAGTTTCTTGTTTTAGTTTCATTTAATTTGAAACGTTGTTTGAATTGCTTTCTTGTAAAATAATGAATGCGAAAATAACATTACTATAAGAAGATTGCTTAAGAAATTTTACTTTGATTTATTAGCCAAATTCTATAATAAATATTGCTGCAAGGAAGGCAATTAAAGAATTATTTAATTCTTTTTATATACCTATTCTATGGATTATTAATAACAAGAGTTGGATTTTATCTGGTTTATAAAACAAATCCCAAGTTTTACTTGTTTACATATACATATACAGATGAATACAATAAATTAAGATATACATTAGATAATCATATAATAATTGTTTATCCTAAATTTTTCATAATATTTAAATCCAAATTTATCCATTTGAATTCAATTACTAGTATAATATATTCATTATATATTATAAAATTTGTCCAGAAACTGGGAAGTTACATCAACACTAGCAATCGCTATATTCAGTTATAAAATAAATAACTGTACAAATATTTTGAGTGAGAAAGTTCTCATTTTGATTTCCACTCCATCAGTCTTTAATTGAGGATTTAATTTTAAACTAAATTAAACGAATGTTTAATTTAGCTCAAAATCCAACTTGCTCCATTTCTGTTTTGGTCAATTCCATGTTGTATTGTACGTTGTCACGATTCCAACTGTTCCGGTTTTGCTGAATTCTGACTTCATATAGAGAAGATACGAAGTTTTAAGGATTAATTAATTTATTATATTCTTAACATAATTAAATAATTTAATTATTCTAATTACATCCTTAATCACCATTTATCCTTTCTTCCTCGATCCGTTACTTCAAGGTTTGAGGAACCCAATGTTGTGCCTCAAAAACTCTACACGGCATCCACCAACATCGACTGGACGGCCACCCATCATCCCAGTGACTTCCGCCACCGCCTCCTGCTCTACCGCCTAGAACATCGTGCCACTGGGCCCTCCCTCTAGTTCCAAAACGTGGCTCGAACTCCAGCCTTTCACGCCCAAAAATCACACAATATATTTCATTAAAAATGATCAAATCTGTATCAAATAAAAGATCTCTTCTAGCTCATGAATACTTGTTTTACGAGTTTCTAGAATCGTTGAATGGAACTGAAATGATTAATGGGAGAAGATTTGAACAATAGCAGCCATTGATTTTAGTTTGGACCGGCGGAAATGATAATGAGGCTAGGGTTTTCCGGAAATGAATATATATATATATATATATAATATTAAATTCTCTAATTGACTCTATTTCATCCGAACTCCAAACAAATCCCAATGACTGTTGTTCCTAACCTAATACCCCTATTCCGAACATAATGGAATATGTTTTGAAAACCAATTCGGCTGTTTCAATCAGTTTTCATCAAAATTAAAATATAAATTAATATAACATTCAATATTGAGCTTCAACGTACATTTTTATTTACCGGGGCCACATACTGACTTCAAAAATAATGAAATTTGAAATCTTGCAATGTTTTCACAATACGGTCCAAACAAATTTAATTTCATCGAATCTAGAGATCGTTTGAAAAATGGCCTTTTTATTAGCTTATTAAATTCAACTGAATTTATAAAATGCATTTAAATTAACTACACTCACATACTGATTCTAAATGACTTGAAATTTTAAAACTGATAATAATTTGACGTTTCGGATCCAAAAAAATTAGTTTTGTCAAAAACGGAGGTCGTTTACAAAATGGCATTTATTGAGGGTTATATATATTAAAATACAAATAAATTATATAGTGACTATTTTAAATCTTAATCCGAACATAACTTACAATTCATAAAAAGAAATCATGTTTCTTACATTCATTAGAAAATTACGGTTCAAAATATTCCAACGTTTCTTGTTTTATCAAATTCTGATTTTTATTGAATTCTATATATTCATTCAAAGTTTAAAATCGAATTTTCAAACTACCGCACCATTTCAGGCTTGTTTTATAATTAAAACAAATTTATACATTCTACCTTCGTTTTAAATTAATTTTAACTCGTTAATTCTCAAAATTAGTTGATTAAAATATTTTATTTCTATTAAAATCAATTAAAAAGAAATTTTAAATTGGTTATGAAATTACGGGTTGTTACAACCTCCCCCACTTAAAACTTTTTCGTCCCCGAAAAAGAACGGAGCTGAAAGTTGTTTAACTAACCAACTCAACTTTCACTCTGGCTTCAGTTCTTCAACTTTTCAGTTTCTAAAAACTTTCAAATTTCTCTGAAATTTGGCTAACATCCTAAATTTCTGAAAAATTTCGCCATAACCTCCTTTGTACGGGGTGGTCTAAAAAAATTATTGGGCCATATTAGGCACCCAATAAATCAATAAGTCGCATACAAAACCATTATGAAAACTCATTATGATTTATATAACCTGCTCCCCCCTCATACCCACGCATGCTAACTAAAACAAGAGAGACAAGTATATTTTTGTCATCTCCCGACCTATGTAGGGTTTGTTATTAAATCCTACAATTTACTGTTATATGTTATTAAGTCCATAATTAGTCCTCGGTTTAACTTGTAATTCGGTGCTTGCCATACAAGCATCTTGCTCATATGGTAATTCAAACCTCGTCATATAAGCGCTAAATGCTTATATGGAATATGATATGCTATGTTTTCTTCAGTAGCATGTGATGCGATGTGGTCCATAATTTATTTGTTACTATCCTATGGAGTATGTTTTAATTTCACACAGAACAACCATCACAACGCATCCAAATCATTCATAGTAGTTTAATATAATAACAAGATTGCGCAACCAACTAAATAAGGTGCACCTGTTTTTCGAGCACGTAATTTATTTTTCTACTCAGCATCAAATCAATAACCACGTTAACAAATATATGTATATATATCCAATTGCAACTAATTTCAAATTAATTCAATATTAAATTTAATTTGGCTCAATTTAGCTTCTATTCTCATATTGGTTTTATTCCAATTCTATTTAACTTCTCTTAAGTTAAATTTTTAATTCGTTTGATTTACTTGTATATTTTCAATCTATTTAGCTCGTTTTAGTTAATATTTAAAGCCCAAATTATTCCAAAAAAATATATTTAAGTATAATTCGACGTTTCAATTGGAACTGTATAATCATCCCACTTTCGAAACTCAAAAATAAATACTGATGATGCTTGAGCTATCACCAGAATCATCCTCAAGCGACTAGAATGTGATTTTATATCAATCCGGTATATTCGAGACCTCGGATATATGTTTGCGAGGCGTATATGAAAATTTTTCTTATACTCGATAGTCCGACTTCGGCATCAAAATAAAATACTCAAAATTATGTTATAAAATAGAATATTTCGTAGTTACATTCATTTTTAATAAATAAACAAATTTGTTCTTTTCTATATATAATACTCTTCTAACTCATTCTAGGGCGTTACTAACCCCATCTCTTACGAGTTTCTCATTATAGGATGCTACTAATCCCATGTCTAATGAGTTACTCTTTAATAGGACATTATTATTCCTACCTCTGATGATTTCTTTCATTTTGTTCTAATGTGTCTCGTTCCCGAGCTTTATAAACCAAAGCTCCGATACCATGCCTGTAACGCTCTGAAATCCCCCGATCTCCGAAGAGACGGAAAAGTCCGGATTTTATGAGAACACGACGCATCAGAACGCAGAACCATAGAACTTTTCATTGTTTTTACAACAATTTACATTAGAGTATATGAACGTCAGAGTGCGAATAAATATTACACAGCGAAAAAATACAATTATCAGAGAATATAATACATTGCAGCGGAAATAAAATGCATAAATACAATGCACAGCGGAAATACACCAACTACCACAACTAAATGAAATACATGGATACAAAGCTTTCCGAATATAGCTCCAAGTATAATCCACGATACTGGAAAATAAAGAATCTGCAAATCCAAAACTAATGACTGCTCATGTGGAAAATATGGGCACCCAGAGTTTAGGTGGAAACATTAAACTCCAAGTCAGTCATAGGACTGGTGTGAGAGCTAAACAAGTTATTGAACTTTACTTTAAAATAAGGAAATTCACAGGACTACGCCGAATAAAGCGAAACGGATTTACTCCATGTGAATACCAAAGCTTGAAATAAAACAATTTATAAATTACGAAATGCTATTGGAAAAATGAAGCTATTATAAGACTCGGGTCCCATCACATAATGCAACACAAACCAGAGGATAGAGTTTTACGTTGTAATAGCCAAACATGCTTGGTACGCTTTAAAAAAAAATCATTTTGATATACTATAAGTGCATAGTATCAAACACAACTTCAAATATAAATGTATCAATCTTAGACGGCATAAGTACCATATATTATGTCGCCATATAGGTTTACAACTAAAACCGAAAAGTCACGTATTGGAAATTTGATTTCCATCAATGAACCAAGGCAAGGGATCTTTCTCATCAATTTCGAGACACTTTAGCAAATGCCTCGGGATCACACCTCTGGGCAACCCTTTGATCTTCAGGGCCGGTCAATCGTCACTGATTGGCAATACCATAAACAATACATTATCTGGTTCCATCGAACCTTTCACAAGGTCAGTATATTGACCAAATCAAGGGCCTTTTAGCCGGCCCAGATCAAATCCGAGGTACCATGCTTTCCGACATAATCCAGCATCCACATAAGCAAAATGTCTGGGCTCCATACATGACATCACTCGTAACTAGAAACTAACGTATGTCCATTTCCCTGCAGTTTTTATCCCGTTTTTGGTTCACACTAGGGTGTGAGGTTCGCGAATTAACGCTTTACACAAAGCTATGCTACTTAAAGTCGTGCTTTGATCATCATCCACAAGGCCCTTCTTTTCAACAAAAGCCTTGATCATTTGCATCTTACATGCCACATTGACAATTCATGTCATACAATTGATATTTATCAATACATAACCTCTAAGCTCATACGTCTCAAATAAGGGTGTTGAGCAAGAGAATAAATTCTCTGCCACCAAACAGACACATATTTAATAGAAATAATCAATACAAAACGAAACACATTGTCACACATAATTCATTCACAAGTCCGTTCTGGGTCTGAATGAAACCCGAGGCACCTTATTCCTCGTCCTATATGTTCAATACAAGAGAGAGGCCCTCGCATATCCGGTCGATTTCCAAGTATGTCTGGACGATCACCACTTATTACTTCGTCTTGAGTGTACACTCCAAGTCAAGACATCAGCAATCATCCCGACGTTGTAAAGATCTCCAGTCTTCAACCACTGTCTTCATATCTTTAACTTTTAGTCGTCGTAACAGTTATTCATAATGTGTTAAACCCGGTCTTTCCGAATAACCAGCGTATCTTTATAATCATATGATGAATACACAAAGATAGCGCACATCTCATTCCAATCCAGAATATTATTTTATTCAAATATTCACATCCTTGGGGAAAGTTTCCTATTAACTTTATCAAAGGTAAGTTCTTTTAAACTTATTACTTAATCTTCCTTTAGAAATCATTTCAAAAGATTTTAATATATCTTTTCACAACTTAAACGAAATTAAGGTTTATCAACTAGTTGGGATTGATGAGTCTTACCGAAATAATTATTCATTTTATTATCCCAATCCCGACCAATTCATCCCATGGAGTAAAACTGGGTGGTACTTCATATTTAACACCCATCATGTTATTGGTAAATTTAGTTATCATTTATCGTTCAAATCTAATTAGAGATTTAACTATCGCATGGAGTGAAACTGTGGGGGGGGGGGGGGGGGGGGCGGGGGTAGGGGGTACTCCGTCTTGAACATTTCTTAAATTCGGTAAATTTAATTACCTTATTCACATTTCAATATGGTTAAAGATTCATTAAAACTCTAGATTAGAATTAATCTTTAAAAATCATTATTTAATGATTATTCAGCTTTTGGAAATTAATCTTGTTTTTACTTGGGTTAAAGAACAAATGTTAAGTAAACACTATTCACAGTAAACCCAAAATCCTCTTCCATTTAATATGGAATCTTCACGAAAATTTGAACAATTCATAATCGAAATAAATTTTCATATCGGACTTATACTGTAATGACCCGCATTGGCAGGGTTATTATGATTAATTTATTTAATTATATGAATGGTGAATTAAAGGATTTAATGGTCGTGGAATTAAATAACTAGGAATATTTAATTAGAATAATAAATTAAATAATATATTAAATTTTGAAATAACCAGAATTGGCTGAAATGGCGATATGGTGTGAACTGGGTCATCCCGAAGATTTAATTCAGCTTGGAATTGAATTCTGAATAACGAATATATTTAAATAACAACAGTTTGAACGTATAATTATATTATAATTAAAATCGAGCTTGAAATGGCGCTGTAGTTCGTAAATTGGCGATTCGAACTTCAACTGAATGTATAGGATTCGTTTTAAATCGGATTTCTGTGAAACAAGAAACGTGTGGAGCTGGTGGAGTATATCTTTCTAGTGGGAGAGAAAAATCAGGATTTCGTTGTGTAGATTTTGAGATATGTCCAAATCAAATCTTAAAAAAGTCGCTATAGAATTGTTTATCGACCGTATCGGTTTATTCGATATAACTAGAGATCGGGTTTGAATTTAAACAAGGTTCTATTGGGACATAGCGATAATTTAATTTTTAGAATTTTATGGAAATTTTTAATTAATTTAGTAAGCAACTTTTTGTTTGGAGTATTTTGCACCCTGTAATCAACATTTCGGGTTTTCACAGAATAAGCCAATCTATCGGTATTATTATATTTTTGGGACCTTAGGGCATTGCTTGTCAGAACGGTATGTTTACGTCTGTCTATAGATGACCGTATAACAGCGCAGACTCCTTTACTTGGCAAATAAGCAACTCACAAGATCTGAATTAAAGGCCTACCCTAGTTAATATATTTAAACCGTGGTACTGCTTGGTCCACCGCACCTACAATACATACATTAACATGTGCTCCTATACAAAAGGATTTTCGGGCACAAATCCTTTAAATGTCTGGTTTAAACAAGTGCCACCGTTCAACAATAAGTTCAGATATTATATATAATAATATAAAATCCTCTATATATAAGATCCCTCCCACTCTAAACTTAATTCATTTTCTATTCCTCTGGTCAATCTTTGAGCTGCCACACTTTCTTGCTTACAGCAAATTTGTCACTGTCTAAAATGGAGAACAATTCATACTAAAATCAATATATCCAAACACATATATTTTTGAATTGCTCATGAGGTTAGCTTCATTCTCCTGTGATTTTACTATCTTCAACGCCTTATATTGTCACCCAAAAATGAATGAGCAGCTAGCTAGGGCTGAGGCACGAAAGTGAAAAGGGGATTCGGTGCTATAAAGGTTCGTTTTTCCTTGTGCTAGCTGTAGCATCCGGAGCCGAGCTCGTATGCAGTGCAGGCGAGGTAGTTTAAGAAGGGGTTGCGTTCGTGGATTACTACTGATGAACGAAGGGGCAAGGGACGCTAGGGTTTTCAGCGATAGTCAGATGAGTCGAGGCGCAGAGTTTGGCACCTCCAGGTCCTCGTCCGATGGCCAGAATCTCAGCGGCAGGTGGGTGTTTGGGATGTGCGGGGGAGTTAAGTGTTTGGTGAAAAAAAAAACTGGAACACGTTTGGGTTTGTTTCAGGAGTTAGATGATTTCTGTTTTTCGGAAATTTGTTTGGTGAAAAAGAAGTAGTGCGTGAGAACATGTCAAGTGAGGTGGGGGTGTCGAACCTGATAAACAAGTGATGGCAGTAAGGAGCTTGGGTAGAGAAGCTTGTTGAAAGGAGGACACGTCTGGAGTTTGGATTGGGATGAAGAGAAAGCGGGTCATGGATCTTGAAATGTGGTAGTGGGCTGAAAAGAATGGTAATGGCCCAGAATAAGTAAATGATGTGTTCTGTTGAGTATGGAAAGGGATGTTCGGTTGAAAGCGTTCGGAAATGGTTGAAGTGTACGCAGGTTGGACTACTGTGTTGAGGAAGAAAGTGATGGTGGGCCTTTGAAGTAGGTGAGCTGTAGAAAACGGTAGTGGGATGAATTTTAAAGGTGAGGCCCAACTTCAAATATAAAAGGAAATTTAGTTTTTTAGTTTAAATTAATGTTCATAACTTAGAAAATTCATAACTTTATCATGTATGATCAGAATTTTGAACGGTCAGATCCGTTCGGATCGTATGGACGGGAGCAACACAATGAGACGACTGGGAGTGAATCCGAGCTCGCTACAATTTATCGTAAAAAAATTGTCCGTCTAAATCAAAGACAGTTAATCGTTTTTAACGATAACAGTCCAATGTGAGTAAATCTCATTAACTATGAACAATTTATAAATTCATGTTGTATTTTTAGAACTGTTAGATATTGGCTGATTGGCTGTATGTTGACTGTTTGATTGAACTGCTAGTCAGTTAGTTGAATTTTCTATATCGATTCTGTTTAATAGAATATATCATATAGAATTGAAAGTGATGTTATCTATATTGTTTAACATCTGTGATGCAAAGAAACAGGTTGGAGGAATCCAACTGGATTCCTCAACATTTATTTTACTGTTTTCATATATTGTGATATATAATGTGTTATATAATCTGTTGTCAATTATATGTGTTTGGACGATATTGATCATCGTGATTTGATATGTTGAATACCATAACATACTGAATGTTGATAAAGGAATATTTTCAAAGTGTATTTTGAAAATGAATTATTTATCTAAAATCGATGGATTTTATATAGAAAAGGAAAAGGATTTTTACAAAAGAAATATTTATAAAATCAAAGGATAAGTTAGAATAAAAAGGAAATCATTTGTAAAGTGAAGAACCGTTACTAAAAGTAAATCTTTATAAATGAATAGTTTATTCGAAAAGAAGTTAATCGATGTTAGTTAATCGATTAGAGAATAAAGTTAAAAGAAGTTAATCGATGTTAGTAAATCGATTAGAGTTAAAGCAAAGAAGTTAATCGATGTTAGTTAATCGATTAGAGAATAAAGTTAAAAGAAGTTAATCGATGTTAGTTAATCGATTAGAGAATAAAATTAAAAGAAGTTAATCGATGTTAGTAAATCGATTAGAGTTAAAGCAAAGAAGTTAATCGATGTTAGTTAATCGATTAGATAATAAAGTTAAAAGAAGTTAATCGATGTTAGTTAATCGATTAGAGTTAAAGTAAAAGGGAACTAATCGATGTTAGTTTAATCGATTAGAGTTAAAGTAAAAGGGAACTAATCGATGTTAGTTTAATCGATTAGAGTTAAAGTGAAAGGAACTAATCGATGTTAGTTTAATCGATTAGAGTTAAAGCAAAGGAGTTAATCGATGTTAGTTTAATCGATTAGAGTTAAAGTGAAAGGAACTAATCGATGTTAGTTTAATCGATTAGAGTTAAAGCAAAGGAGTTAATCGGTGTTAGTTTAATCGATTAGGGTTAAAGCAAAGGAGTTATCAAATATAGTTTATTCGAAAGGAGTTAAGTAAAATCAGTTAATCGAATATAGTTATTCGTATAGAAAGTAAAAGGAGTAAATCGAATATAGTTATTCGAATAGAAGCAAATGAGTAAATCGAATATAGTTTATTCGAAGAAAGTAAAAGGAGTTATCGAATATAGTTTATTCGAAAGGAGTTAAGTGAAATGAGTAAATCAATAGCGTCAGTCGAATAGAGTTAATCCAATAGTGTTAGTCCAATAGAGTTAATTGATAAGGGTTGATCGAATAGAGTTAAGTGAAAAGAGTCAATCGAATATAGCTATTCGAAGAGGGTTAAGTAAGGAAGTTAGTAAAGGGATATAAAGTGAACTTTGTCTATTTCAAAGTTAGAAATGTTGTTCAGTTAAGGTCTGAGAGGTAGTTCTACCCTAACTTGATTGGCTTCATTTTTAACTAAGGAATAATTAAGGTTCGGCAGTAAAGGAAATGGTTTGAGTTGGCTCGCGATGGTTTGTTTAAACATCTGTCTAAGTCCAATGGAGAAGCTTTGGAAATGTTTTCCAAATAAGAAACCAGAAATGTTTTCAAATAAAGAAAATAAGAAATGGAAATGTTTTCCATTGTTAATAACGTATATTTTCTAAAGTTAGAAAATAAAAAATATTGAATATAGGGAAACAGGAGATAAGTAAATTAATGAACTAAGGAGATGAATGTTAAATGATGTTTGATCGATATAAATTTCCATTTGAAAATAATATCGTTGTTTGCACACTTGTTTTATTTGATAGTTAAATCACAGACTATCGAAGTTTTGACCATTTTAACGTTGTTAATATGGAGAGACCGGTTGGATTATTATCCAAAGAACCACTCTATATTGGCATAAGCGTTGCGAATCATATATGCCAAGAAAATTGAAGACGGAGTTATGCAAGGGATATCCTGTTTACAGAATAGTGCCTTCGGTTCATCCTGTTCCTGGATGACTTGTATGGACGGATGTCTGACAGAGTATTTCCAGACGATCACGTATATTGATTTCTCCAACCATACCAAGAGTGGAAGCGGAGAAGGAAACTTCTTTTAGCTAACACATAATGTATTGTTGAGGACGTCAATCGGTGATTTGATGGATTTGATGATGTGGCATTCAAAGTGAATCTGGTATGATGATAAAGCGTAGCTTCTAGCCTCATCATCCGGTAAATGACAGAAATCGGGCAGGCAGCATGGCTAAGTAGGTCGCACTGAAGTAGGGTGTATAATCACCTGATCTAGAGTTTCATTTACTTCTAAAAATATATTGTTGATGCTGTCCCATTCGGGAAACGGTTGCTGATCCCAACCGTTGGTGATATACATTCGATACGCTCAAGCGAAATGAGTGGTCGGTCATGTGTGGCCGGGTTGCAAGATGTTCTTGTTGAACCCAGTGTATTCCTCTCTAGAGGTACATGAGCGAAAGGTGGTTCCATACCTTGTCAATGTTGGAAATCCATTACCCAATACGTGCTTGCGGTTTTGATTGTATACTATATATGTAAAACGTGAGATGAAAGCGTTTCTGCTAGATGATTATTATATTGTGTTGATAGACATTATTATAATATCAAAAGGTTTTTGATATAAAGTTATCTTGGATTCTCAAAAGGGAAAAACCCTTTCCGTTATGCGGCGTGGTCTTATGAGATATCGTTTACTTGTTCGAACTGTTTTTAAAACTGTTTTACTCACACCAGTCCCATGACTGACCCGTAGTTTACTTTGTTGTTTTCCCTAAACTCTTGGGTGCCTAAATTTGTACGGGCAGTCAAGTAGTCGGGATTTACAGATATACTGGAAGAGCTTGGAGCAGGAGGCTTCAGGATCATATAGCTATAGTTATTTCCGCTGTGTTGTAAGTGTTGTACTTTGATAATGATATGTATATTCAAGTACAGATTTGTATTTCAAAGTTATGTTATGAAATATATTTATTCGTTCTGCTGTGAGATTTGTGTTACTCTGATGTTGTGTTCTTCTTCTTCTTCTTCTTCTATTCTAATTTTCTATCTTATCTTTCCTCACCCTCTAATTTCTTTCACTAATTACCAGGATTTTTCGATGTTTTGGTTATCGACATCGTGCTTATATCGATAACCAAAGTCGCCGAAAATCCGGGTCGTTACAGTTGGTATCAGAGCGAGGTTTAGTTAATACTTTGGCTCTGTGGCGTGACTCGGTAGAGATAGGGTTAGTAATACCCTAGATTGAGTTTGAGTGTATACATACGAGTGAACGTATTTGTTATTAATATAAAAATTTGTTTTGTATTGTGGAGATTTATTGGTTGAGTCGTTTATGAGTTCTGGTCGATTAGTTTGATCCACTGTATCGGTAGGAGTTTATAAACACTCGAATACGATGGGTCGTCACGATATATTTGGAAAAGAGGGTAAATTAAAATAATTTTACCCAAGGTATATCTTGATATAAAGAAGATATATATATATATCAAAATTATAATATAGTGGATATATTGGTTGTTATTATAATCGAGTAAGATTATAAATTAAATGGTTATGTAAATAACCAATCAGAATTCATACAAGTGAAATACGTGAAATCAGATGAGTTAAATCTGAAATTTAAACCAGAAATGGAGTTAAAACTCTGGAGGATTGGATAAGTGTTCGTAAATGGGTTTGGATTAAAAATAAGGAAAATTTAAGATCCTGGGAGATTTTTAATTGTTTTACAAGCCGTGTGAATTATATTTTGAAATGAATTTCAAGGTGGAAATGTTTAGAAATGGTTTTATAGTATTGAACTCACTTCGATCGCTGGAAAATAGATTCTGATGATGACAGCTGCATCATCAGTATTCATTTTCGAGTTGTAAGTGACGAATTACTACCAGAGATACTGTTTTGAATTTGTTTTGCGAAAGTCAAGTTGTGTTGAATTTCAAAATGGGATTTAAAATATAGAATTTGAATTTTGAAATAGATTTGAAATATTAACTTGTTTTAAAAGAAATAAAACGAGAAGTTCCTTTATAAACGAAGTTTATAAATAATTCTTTTATAAACGAAGTTTATAAACGAAGTGAACAGAATTATCATTGGATAATTCAGAAATAAAAATATAAGTGTGAAATTGAAAGGGAAATCTATTTTCCAAAGGTAGAAATATCGATTTCAAAAGGAATTGAAATCGAGACTTATGTAAAAAATGAATAAAGAAAGTTTGAAAAGGAATTTGAATAAAGGAAGTTCAAACATAGAATTTGAATAAGAAAATTCAAAGAGGATTTGAATATAGAAAATTCAAAAGGGGATTTGAATATAGAAATTCAAATGAGATTTGAATAAAGAAGATTTGAATAATGAAATTTGAATATAGAATTCAAATAGTTTGAAATGAAATTTGAATATAGAATTCATATAGAGTAATAATAGGATTCGAATATAGAAATTCAAAGGGAGTTTGAATATATAGAATTTGAATAGAATTGAAAATGAAATTTGAATGTAGAAAATTCAAATAGAATTGAATTTGAAATTTGAATATAGAAGATTCAAAGGGAATTAAAATGAAATAAAGAGAATTCAAATAGATTCGAATATAGAAATTCAAATATAGAATTTGAATAAGAGAATCGAAATGGAATTTGAATATAGGAAATTCAAATAAAATTGAAATGGAATTCAATTATTTGATAAACAAGTTAAACCTATATTTGAACATGTATATTCAAATAAAAAGGTGAAATGGGCAAACCAGTAATTTGAAAATCACTTAATGAACTAAGTTAAAATGATTAGATTAAGTTGAAATGAATTAGAAATGTATAAATATACATGAGATATGTATGGATAAGGTATGAAGTTATATAAATAGAATGCTCGACGAAAGATATGTATTTAATTCATGAGATTTTATGCGCCGTATCGGCTAGCCGCTTGGCTTTTCTTTTTCTTTTGGATTGGTGAGGGCCATGGGATGCTATTTGAAATATCCCGATGCTTCTGGAAAAAAGGAGGTTATGGCGAATTTTTCTGGGAATTTAAGGAGTTAGAATATTTTTTAAGATAATGTGATAGTTAGAAATCAACGTATCGATATATATATATATATATGTATATATATATATATAGAAGTCGATAAGGAAACGAACTTAGAAATAGAATAGAAAAATCGAAAAGGAAGACTAGGAATAAAATCTAGTAAGAATAGAAAGAGGAAGCGTATACGTGTTTAAAAGGGAATAAGTAGTTGTAGGGTATTGATTATTCGAGTAAGTAGTCGTATCTGTTTTGACGTTATAAATGTTATTCAGTCAAGGTCTGAGAGGTAGTTATACCCCAACTTGATTGATTTCATTATTAACAAATAAATAGTAAGATTTCAGGCTCGAAGATCAATGTTGAATAAGAGTTAGTTGAATATAGTAGTTGGGTGGTCGTAACGATGTTTTACACAACATCCGTTTTAACCCAAATAAGTGTAATCTTGGAAATATAATAAAGAATATTTCCTAAGTATAGAAATAAACGAGATCGGAAAAGAGATAAGTAATTGGAATATTTTCCAATTATAAATAGCATATATTTTCTAAAAAGTTTAGAAAATAAAGGAAGGCGATATTCGGAAATGTTTTCCAAATTACATAAAAAGCCAATATGGTTATTGAAAATATTTGGTTAACAAATATTGATAAAGAAATACATAAGTGATTTAACTAATGGAATATTGATTATGGGCTCAGTTGAATTTCAAAAGGAAAATTTGATTTTTGAAAAAGTAAACTGTTTAAAATTCCCAGGAATAGACTGTTTGAATTAAGAAAAAATTTAAATAGAAGTTTGCGGAAGTAAGCTGAAATTGAATTGAAACAGTTAAGTGAAAACTGAATGGAAATAGAACGATATCAGGAAAAATTTATTCTTGAATAAAATTGGATTGTCGAGATAAGAATCTGAAATGAAAATTGGATTGAGGAGTTAAGGAATTGAAAATCAAGAATTGAACTTAAGTTGAAATGGGATTTGGCTTAGTTAAAACGAATGGTTGTGTTAGAGATAAAACTGATTTGGAGTTTGATTGGCATGACACTGGTATATGCTGAATTGATAACAGGTGGAAAGGATATAATGATATGCCGACAAAAGGTACAAGTTTATATTTCTATTGGATATAAGATTTATGAGCCGAATTGGCAAGCCGCTTGACTGTTTGACTTTCTTTTGGGTTGGAGATGGCCCAGAGAGGCGAGTTGTGGTTTTACCGATTGACCAGTACAAAGGAAGTGCTGACGAAATTTTTTTGAAGAGTTAAGGCATTAGAAAATTTTCAAGATTTTTGAAAATTTTCGTTGATAAGAATTAATTAATAATTTAATTGAATTTAAATTGGTTCAGTTGAAACCGAAGTTAAGAAGTGAACAAATATGTTCTAACCAGTCGATTGGGTCGTCCTCTACCTTTTAGCAATTTCGAGGACGAAATTATTTTAAGTGGGGAAGATTGTAATGACCCGCATTGGCAGGGTTATTATGATTAATTTATTTAATTATATGAATGGTGAATTAAAGGATTTAATGGTCGTGGAATTAAATAACTAGGAATATTTAATTAGAATAATAAATTAAATAATATATTAAATTCTGAAATAATCAGAATTGGCTGAAATAGTGATATGGTGTGAACTGGGTCATCCCGAAGATTTAATTCAGCTTGGAATTGAATTCTGAATGACGAATATATTTAAATAACGACAGTTTGAACGTATAATTATATTATAATTAAAATCGAGCTTGAAATGGCGCTGTAGTTCGTAAATTGGCGATTCGAACTTCAACTGAATGTATAGGATTCGTTTTAAATCGGATTTCTGTGAAACAAGAAACGTGTGGAGCTGGTGGAGTATATCTTTCTAGTGGGAGAGAAAAATCAGGATTTCGTTGTGTAGATTTTGAGATATGTCCAAATCAAATTTTAAAATAGTCGCTATAGAATCGTTTATCGACCATATCGGTTTATTCGATATAACTAGAGATTAGGTTTGAATTTAGACAAGGTTCTTTTGGGACATAGCGATAATTTAATTTTTAGAATTTTATGGAAATTTTTAATTAATTTAGTAAGAAACTTTTTGTTTGGAGTATTTTGCACCCTGTAATCAACATTTCGGGTTTTCACAGAATAAGCCAACCTACCGGTATTATTATATTTTTGGGACCTTGGGGCATTGCTTGGCAGAACGGTACGTTTACGTCTGTCTATAGATGACTGTATAACAGCGCAGACTCCTTTACTTGGCAAATAAGCAACTCACAAGATTTGAGTTAAAGGCCTACCCTAGTTAATATATTTAAACCATGGTACTGCTTGGTCCACCGCACCTACAATACATACATTAACATGTGCTCCTATACAAAAGGATTTTCGGGCACAAATCCTTTAAATGTCTGGTTTAAATAAGTGCCACCGTTCAACAATAAGTTCAGATATTATATATAATAATATAAAATCCTCTATATATAAGATCCCTCCCACTCTAAACCTAATTCATTTTCAATTCCTCTGGTCAATCTTTGAGCCGCCACACTTTCTTGCTTACAACAAATTTGTCACTGTCTAAAATGGAGAACAATTCATACTAAAATCAATAAATCCAAACACATATATTTTTGAATTGCTCGTGAGGTTAGCTTCATTCTCTTGTGAGTTTACTATCTTCGACGCCTTATATTGTCACCCAAAAATGAATGAGCAGCTAGCTAGGGCTGAGGCACGAAAGTGAAAAGGGGATTCGGTGCTATAAAGGTTCGTTTTTCCTTGTGCTTGCTGTAGCATCCGGAGCGAGCTCGTATGCGGTGCAGGAGAGGTAGTTTAAGAAGGGGCTGCGTTCGTGGATTACTACTGATGAACGAAGGGGCAAGGGACGCTAGGGTTTTCAGCGATAGTCAGATGAGTCGAGGCGCAGAGTTTGGCACCTCCAGGTCCTCGTCCGATGGCCAGAATCTCAGCGGCAGGTGGGTGTTTGGGATGTACGGGGGAGCTAAGTGTTTGGTAAAAAAAAATGGAACACGTTTGGGTTTGTTTCAGGAGTTAGATGATTTCTGTTTTTCGGAAAATTGTTTGGTGAAAAAGAAGTAGTGCGTAAGAACATGTCAAGTGAGGTGGGGGTGTCAAACCTGATAAACAGGTGATGGCAGTAAGGAGCTTGGGTAGAGAAGCTTGTTGAAAGGAGGACACGTCTGGAGTTTGGATTGGGATGAAGAGAAAGCGGGTCATGGATCTTGAAATGTGGTAGTGGGCTGAATAGAATGGTAATGGCCCAGAATAAGTAAATGATGTGTTTTGTTGAGTATGGAAAGGGATGTTCGGTTGAAAGCGTTCGGAAATGGTTGAAGTGTACGCAGGTTGGACTACTGTGTTGAGGAAGAAAGTGATGGTGGGCCTTTGAAGTAGGTGAGCTGTAGAAAACGGTAGTGGGCTGAATTTTAAAGGTGAGGCCCAAATTCAAATATAAAAGGAAATTTAGTTTTTTAGTTTAAATTAACGTTCATAACTTAGAAAATTCATAACTTTATCATGTATGATCAGAATTTCGAACGGTCAGATCCGTTGGGATCGTATGGACGGGAGCAACACAATGAGACTGACTGGGAGTGAATCCGAGCTCGCTACAATTTATTGTAAAATAAATTGTCCATCTAAATCAAAGACAGTTAATCGTTTTTAACGATAACAGTCCAATGTGAGTAAATCTCACTAACTATGAACAGTTTATAAATTCATGTTGTATTTTTAGAACTGTTAGATATTGGCTGATTGACTGTATGTTGACTGTTTGATTGAACTGCTAGTCAGCTAGTTGAATTTTCTATATCGATTCTGTTTAACAGAATATATCATATAGAACTGAAAGTGATGTTATCTATATTGTTTAACATCTGTGATGCAGGGAAACAGGTTGGAGGAATCCAACTGGATTCCTCAACATTTATTTTACTGTTTTCATATATTGTGATATATGATGTGTTATATAATCTGTTGTCGATTATATGTGTTTGGACGATATTGATCATCGTGATTTGATATGTTGAATACCATAACATACCGAATGTTGATAAAGGAATATTTTCAAAGTGTATTTTGAAAATGAATTGTTTATCTAAAATCGATGGATTTTATATAGAAAAGGAAAAGGATTTTTACAAAAGAAATATTTATAAAATCAAAGGATAAGTTAGAATAAAAAGGAAATCATTTGTAAAGTGAAGAACCGTTACTAAAAGTAAATCTTTATAAATGAATAGTTTATTCGAAAAGAAGTTAATCGATGTTAGTTAATCGATTAGAGAATAAAGTTAAAAGAAGTTAATCGATGTTAGTAAATTGATTAGAGTTAAAGCAAAGAAGTTAATCGATGTTCGTTAATCGATCAGAGAATAAAGTTAAAAGAAGTTAATCGATGTTAGTTAATCGATTAGAGAATAAAGTTAAAAGAAGTTAATCGATGTTAGTAAATCGATTAGAGTTAAAGCAAAGAAGTTAATCGATGTTAGTTAATCGATTAGAGAACAAAGTTAAAAGAAGTTAATCGATGTTAGTTAATCGATTAGAGTTAAAGTAAAAGGGAACTAATCGATGTTAGTTTAATCGATTAGAGTTAAATTAAAAGGGAACTAATCGATGTTAGTTTAATCGATTAGAGTTAAAGGGAAAGGAACTAATCGATGTTAGTTTAATCGATTAGAGTTAAAGCAAAGGAGTTAATCGATGTTAGTTTAATCGATTAGAGTTAAAGTGAAAGGAACTAATCGATGTTAGTTTAATCGATTAGAGTTAAAGCAAAGGAGTTAATCGATGTTAGTTTAATCGATTAGGGTTAAAGCAAAGGATTTATCAAATATAGTTTATTCGAAAGGAGTTAAGTAAAATGAGTTAATCGAATATAGTTATTCGTATAGAAAGTAAAAGGAGTAAATCGAATATAGTTATTCGAATAGAAGCAAATGAGTAAATCGAATATAGTTTATTCGAAGAAAGTAAAAGGAGTTATCGAATATAGTTTATTCGAAAGGAGTTAAGTGAAATGAGTAAATCAATAGCGTCAGTCGAATAGAGTTAATCCAATAGTGTTAGTCCAATAGAGTTAATTGATAAGGGTTGATCAAATAGAGTTAAGTGAAAAGAGTCAATCGAATATAGCTATTCGAAGAGGGTTAAGTAAGGAAGTTAGTAAAGGGATATAAAGTGAACTTTGTCTATTTCAAAGTTAGAAATGTTGTTCAGTTAAGGTCTGAGAGGTAGTTCTACCCCAACTTGATTGGCTTCATTTTTAACTAAGGAATAATTAAGGTTCGGCAGTAAAGGAAATGGTTTGAGTTGGCTCGCGATGGTTTGTTTAAACATCTGTCTAAGTCCAATGGAGAAGCTTTGGAAATGTTTTCCAAATAAGAAACCAGAAATGTTTTCAAATAAAGAAAACAAGAAATGGAAATGTTTTCCATTGTTAATAACGTATATTTTCTAAAGTTAGAAAACAAGAAATATTGAATATAGGGAAACAGGAGATAAGTAAATTAATGAACTAAGGAGATGAATGTTAAATGATGTTTGATCGATATAAATTTCCATTTGGAAATAATATCGTTGTTTGCGCACTTGTTTTATTCGATAGTTAAATCACAGACTATCGAAGTTTTGACCATTTTAACGTTGTTAATATGGAGAGACTTGTTGGATTATTATCCAAAGAACCACTCTATATTGGCATAAGCGTTGCGAATCATATATGCCAAGGAAATTGAAGACGGAGTTATGCAAGGGATATCATATTTACAGAATAGTTTCTTCGGTTCATCCTGTTCCTGGATGACTTGTATGGACGGATGTCTGACAAAGTATTTATAGACGATCAGGTATATTGATTTCTCCAACCATACCAAGAGTGGAAGCGGAGAAGGAAACTTCTTTTAGCTAACACATAATGTATTATTGAGGACGTCAATTGGTGATTTGATGGATTTGATGATGTGGCATTCAAAGTGAATCTGGTATGATGATAAAGCGTAGCTTCTATGTAATAACGCGGAAAATCTGGGCTAGTTTAAAAATTTTATTTTGGCAATTTTAGCGAATTTTGAATATTTAAAATGAATTATTTTAAATTATATCAAAGAAAATTTATTTTGAATATAATTCGAATGTATATATTTATACGCGTCGTCGTTAGAATATAAATATTTATATATAATTATAAATAGAATTGAAAATGGCGCGGTAGTTCGATAATTCGATTTCAAACTTCAATTGAACGTACCGGGTGCAAAACAATCCAGATTTTAGTGAAACCAAAAATAATAGGATCTAATTGATAATACCTTTCCAAAGAATCCGAAAAATCAAGATTTCATAGCGGGAATCAAAAGATATGTCCAGTTGAAAATTCTGAATAGTCGCTATGGAATTCAGGCCCTTAAAAATGGGAATTTTGCAAACGACCTCGGATTTCGACGAAACCACTTTTGTTGGGTCCGTGATGTAAAGTTATTGCTAGATTCCAAATTTCATAATTTTCTGAATCAATATGTGAGCGTGGCAAAGGAAAACGCGTTTGACCAGTTTTAGTTGATTTTAATCGACTGGAAAATGGCCATTTTTCCAACGGTCTCAGAATTCAACGAAACTAGTTTTGTTAAGACCGTATCGTCAATACGAAGCTAAAAAATATTTTTCTGGAATTTTTAGAGTTACTATGTGACCCCGGTAAATTGAAATGCGCGTTCAAATTCAATATATAGAGTTATATGTAGATTTTGACGGAAACTGATTCAAACGATCGAATCAGCCTACTATATATATCCCATTGTGTTCGGAATGGGGGTAAAACGTTATGGACGACAGGCGGTAGGTTCAATTTCGAGGTCGTATGAAAAGTCAACTTAGGAGAGAGAAATTAAATTAATTAATAAAAAAATCCCCTTTCTCTCCTTTCCCTATACTCTGCCCCCCACCCCCCCCGATATTTTCAATTCAGTTTTCAAAATAAAAAAAAGAAGAAAAAAGGAAGAAGAAGAAGGCGCAGCGGCCACCGCGCCCAGGCGTGACGCCACCCACCCACCGCCGACGAGGCCCCAGCCTCGACCCTCCTCTTCCCTCCACGCGTTGCTCCAGCCTCGCCCCTCTCCTCGAATCGCACCCCCTACAGCCAACCCCCCCGTCGCTCCACCGTTCGATCCGCCGCCTCTGGCCAAACACCACCCGCGGCCACCAAACCGCACCCGCTTCCCCTTCTCCCCGTACCTCGACGCCCAGACCCCCCTTCGACCATAGCAGGCGTGCATACACCCCCCTTCCTTCCATCTGTAAGTTTTCTTTCTATTTTTATTTTCCTTCTTTATTTTGTTTTATTTGTTTTAATTTTATTAATTTATTTATTTATTTTATAGGTAGGAAAGTTAATATTTTTAACCTGGTAAAGTTTGAATTTTTAACCTTGTAGAAGCGAGATTTTTAAATTGTAAAAGAGCAAGATTTTTGAAATTAGAAAACGAGATATATATAATCAAAAAGGCTGGATTTTTAATGGTATAAAAATCGGATTTTTAAGTTAGAAAGTTTATGTTTCTATAGTTAGAAAATATAGATTTTTATAGTAGGAAGATCGGATTTTGATATAGTGGTGATGATAAAAATATAATCTTTATATTATACAAAGGCTAAAAATATAATTTTTATATAGCATAGATAATAAAAATTCTATCTTTATTATGTAGGAGATGTAAAAATATGATTTCTATATTTTTAAAGTATTAAAAATATAATCTTTACTATATAGATGATGTAAAAATATGATTTTTGTTTATGTAGAGGAAAAAAATATAATTTTTACATGATAGGAATATTAAAAATAGCATCTTTATATGTGTAGCAAAATAAAGATTGATTATGAAAAGACGATATTTTTAAAAATGAAAAGACGATATTTTTAAAAATGAAAAGATGATATTTTTAAAAATGAAAAGACGATATTTTGATTTGAGTAGTGAAGTAAAAATATGATTTTTACTTCGATAAAAATAAAATCTTTACTTTTATAAAGGCGAAATCTTTATTTTTATAAAGGCGAAATCTATATTTTTGAAATGGGATTTTATCTATATGACATCGAAGTAAAAATTCGATTTTTATATATTGAATAGCATAGTAAAAATTCGATTTTTATATATTGAATAGCAAAGTGAAAATTCCATTTTTATATATTGAATAGCGGAGTGAAAATTCGATTTTTAAATGTATGAAGTGATTATAAAATTATGATTTTTAAAATTTAAAGTAAACAAATAAAAATGTGATTTTTATTTTAAAAAAAGACAGCAATATAAAAATGTGTGATTTTTATATATGTAGTGGGTACGGGCATCGAAGATGACGAAAAGGCGAGAACGACGAAGATTTCTATAAATGAAGAGTCGTGAAGTTGGATAGCTATCGGTGAGAATTTCTCACTCTTCAATTTCTTTTCTAGTTATATATATATATACTAGGATGCAGACGGTGCTTAGTAGCACCCGACACAATCGTCCGCAGACCATGGACTTGTTTGTTTGATTGCAAAAATTAGTTAGATTATTTGATTGAAATTGAATTGTTTGGTGAAATGAATGGATTTGATTGATATGTGAATGGCGTGGGCCTTCACTAGACTAGGGATAAGGCTAGGCCTCATCCCGTTTCTAGTATCGTGCTGTTATGCCACCGAAATTTTCTAAAATAAGTTAGAAAAATAAAAATATCATTTTATTCAAAGAATGAACTGAATAGAAATTCATATGTTAAAATAAAATGTTTTATCGTTAAAAATACAATTTTTAACGTGAATATGAATGCAGTGAATGTGAATAAATAAATATTCATTTACAAACCGGACGGTTTGTTTATGTACACCTATTTGAATGACATTGATTGGGACGATAAATTTTACACATCGCCCAACTGCACGAATAAAATCTGTGTTTGATTGTTTGAAACCCCACACGGGTGTTGGGATGAAATTTGAAGTTCACTCATCCTGATTGATTAAATATGTCGATCGATTGATTGACAGGCTGTTATAAGCGTTAGATATCCATGTTTGATGCTTATACAGTGTATTGCACTTTGGTTGATGGTTGATTATTTATCGTTGCTATTATATACATGTGTTGTGTGGAATCCATATAATTAACTTTATATGGTAATTGATTGGGCCTCATTCCAATTTAGAAAATAAAGAATAATATAAAATAAAGGTTCATGTGTTGACTGTACTCATCCGTTGAGATTAGTCATGTGTTGAACGAAATATTTTAACAATAAAATTTACATCTTTATTAATATAAAATAAAGGTTCATGTGTTGACTGTACTCATCCGTTGAGATTAGTCATGTGTTGAACGAAATATTTTAACAATAAAATTTACACCTTTATTATTATAAAATAAAGGTTCATGTGTTGACTGCACTCATCCGTTGAGATTAGTCATGTGTTGAACGAAATATTTTAATAATAAAATTTACATCTTTATCAATATTATAAAATAAAGGTTCATGTGTTGACTGCACTCATCCGTTGAGATTAGTCATGTGTTGAACGAAATATTTTAATAATAAAATTTACATCTTTATCAATATTATAAAATAAAGGTTCATGTGTTGACTGTACTCATCCGTTGAGATTAGTCATGTGTTGAACGAAATATTTGAAATCGAAATATTTGAAATAGAAATATTTGAAATAGAATATTTGAAAATAGAAATATATGAAGCCGTGTTGATTAGATTAACGCCATTTTGACGTGAACGATATTTATATCGATTTTATTCATTTTGAAATGAATTGAATTGAAAACGATTTCGAAATGAATTGAATTGAAAACGATTTCGAAATGAATTGAATTGAAAACGATTTCGAAATGAATTGAATATAAAGCGATTTCGAAATGAATTGAATATAAAAGGATTTCGAAATGAATTGGATATAAAGCGATTTCGAAATGAATTGAATATAAAGCGATTTCAAAATGAATTGAATAAAAACGATTTCAAAATGAATTGAATATAAAACGATTTCGAAATGAATTGAATATAAAACGGTTTCGAAATCAATTGAATATATAACGAATTTGATTTCAATTGAATATAAAACGAATTCTAGTTGAATTTAAAACGAAGTGAAATGAATTCAAATTGAATTGAAATTTGAATTGAATAGAGATGAATTTTAAAACGAATTTATAAGGAAGAATTCAATTTTGATTTGATTTGAAATGGAAGTTGAAAATGTTTTTGAAACGAATTCAAAACTATCTATATAATTCGTTTTAAACAGAAGTCGACGAAATATTTATTATATATTATATATATATATATATATATATATATATAATATAATGGCCTGAATAGAACGCGTCGCGCCGCGGCAGTTCGTGAATTTCGACCATTTATTTCAAACGGACATTACGGGAGATCCGACCGTCGGATTCTCCTAAAACCAGAACCGTTGGGTTTGTATCGAAAAGAGATTTTTGACGAATATTTGAAATTCAAAATCTAACAGTTGGATTTGGAGATACGTCCAAATCAAATTTGAAAAAGGTCGCTGTAAGTGCAGTTCGATGGCCGTTGAAGGAAATCGATTGTACAGGCCTTAATAAAATTATTAAAAATATCAATAATTTGTGTAAAATCATAATAAATGATTTGGGAAAAACTGGGATGAAAAACTCCATATTTGAAAAGATAAAAATGGATTTTTATCGAAATGAACTAGTTTTGAACTAAATTTAAAACCCAATTATTTTTAAATAAGTAAACTAGATTTAAAAGGGGGTTTTAAATAATCGGTATTTCTAATATATTTGATTGGATTTGAAATGGGTTTATCGTGAACGGTGTTTTAAATAACACTAGTTTTTTTTACCCGATAATAAATAGAATGTGATTTGGGTTTGTCGTGAACTGTGTTTTAAATAACACCTAGTTCTTTAACCCAGTAAAAGGAGTTTTAATGAATCTGCAACTAGGTTGAAATGTGAATGGATAATCTAAATTATCAAATTTAGGAAATAAGCGAAAATGGAGTATCACCGGTTTTGCTCCGAAGCGATAGTTAAATCTTTAATTAGATTTGAACGTGAAATGGTAATTAATTTTACCGATAGCACCGTGGTGTTAGATATGGAGTATTACCAGTTTTGCTTCATGGGATGAATAGGTTGGGATTGGGAAATAAAATAAATAATTACTTCGGTGTGGTTCGCAAATCTCGACTAGTTTAGAAAATCATAATTTGGTTTGAAACGACATCCAAAGGAAGATCAAAGGATAAATTTTAAAGAATTTATCTTGGATAAAATTAATGGGAACCTTTCCCTAAGAATTGAAATTTAGAAACTAGCTGTAAGTTAGTCAAGAAGAATGGTTTCCTGGATATTGATCTGATGTTGGTTTCGGCCTTCAGGGTTAATATTTGGGAAATTGTTCTCTTGCTGATTTACGGTTGGTGGCTAATGAATTGGAATGAGGCGTATGTTGTGTTTGTGTAACATTTGTTTTTAATATACGCGGGTTGTTCGGAAAGGCCGGGTTTATACCCATTCTGAATAACCGATTCGACGATAAGTCGAAGATGAAGACGGTGGTTGAAGACCGGAAGTCTTCACATCGTTTGGGTAATTACCGACGATCCTGATTGGGCTGTACACCCAAGAGGATGGAAATAGTTGGTGGTCGCCTAGACGTACTTGGAGATGGATGGATATGCGAGGAAAGTGCCTCCGGTTTCGTTCAGACCCAGAACGAACTTGTAAATGGATTGTGTGTCTGACATTGGATTTTATTCTGTGTTGATTGATTTCTGTTAAATATATATCTGTTTGGCGGCGGAGAATTTATTCTTTTGCTTAACGCCCTTCTCTGAGACGTACGAGCTTAGAGGTTATATATCGATAGATATCAATCGCATGGCATGAATTGCCTGTGTGGCATGCTGAGTTGCATAGATCAAGGCTTCTGTTGAAAAGCAAAGTCTTGTGGTTGATGATCAAAGCAAGGCCTTGGTGGCATAGCTTTGTGTATAATGTGAATTCGCGAGCCTCACACCTCGGTATGAGTTAAAAAGGGATACGGACCGTTGGGAGAACACGACGTTTCTTTCTAGCTTTGGTGGTGTCAGTGACTTACCAGCCCTGACATTTATATACTTTTCACCTTTGTGGTTGTTGGAATGAGGCGCCTCGATTATAGGTCTGTAAGGACCGGGAAACGTGTGTTCAGGAATAAATAATCCTCTAACGTAAGTGAGGACCGGCCCAACCGATTCAGGATTGCCCAGAGTGTGTAGTCCTAAGGCATTTGCTAGAGTGTCTCGAGCGCGGAGAAGAGCTTGCCCCTTGCCTCGACTCATGACGGAAATCCAATTTCCAATACGTGTATTGCGGTTTTAATTATAGAACTAGTATGGCGACATGATATATGGTACCCATGCCGTGTATGATTTATATTTGTGATTGAATTGTTTTGACACTATACACTTATTATAGTATCAAATGATTTGTTTTAAACGTACCAATCATGTTTGGCTATTATAAGGGAAAACCCTATCTTCCGGCTTGCGTTGCATTGTATGATGGGACCTGGGTCTTATAATAGCTTCATTTTTCGAAAAAGCATTGCGTTGTTTATTCTATGCACTGGTATTCTTGGGAGGAAACCCGTTCCGTGTCATACGGCGTGGTCCCTTAAATTACTCTCTTTTAAAATAAAGTATTAATAACTGATTTAGTTCTCACACCAGTCACATGACTGACCTGGAGTTTATTGTTTTAACCTAAACTCTGGGTGCCCCTATTTTCCTCACGGGCAGCTAGTAGTTTTGGTTTTGCAGATTTATATTCACAGGATCCTGGTTTACAGCTGGAATGATATCCGGAAAGCTCTGTATCCGTATATCACCTTCAGTTGTGCTTTGTATTATTTTCCGCTGCTATGTAATTTATTGTAATCTCTGATATTTATCGAATGTAATTTATTCATTTATACTCTGCATATTCTTGTATCTGATCGAATTGTTGTAATAGCAATGAAATTTTCTTCCGTTTGTGTTCTGATTTGTCCTGTTCTCAAATGATCAGGGGTTTCGAACGGTCTAGATCGGTTCAACGACTGATTCGGATCGAGCGAAATTCTGTGTCGTTACATTTGGTATCAGAGCTTTGGTTTACAGAGCTCGAGAACAAGACACATTAGAACCATACGAAAGAATTCATCAGATATTGGATTAGTAATATCCAATTAGAATGACTCGTTAGAATGGGATCAGTAGTATCCTAGAACGAGTGTGAAGAGTATATTTTTCAAATGAAAACAATTTTGTTTTGAAAATTTAAACTATTTTATACGTATATGAATAATTTATTTATATTAATATGGACAATCTAGTATATAAATATTTTGCATATACGCGTCATGAACGTATATTCGAAGTTTTAATATATTAGATAGATACAAAATCACATTCTAGTCGCCCGAACATGATTCTGATGATGGCGCGCCATCACAAGGATTTATTTTCATGTTTCGAAGGTGTGATATCTATATATTTCCATCAGACTGGTGTGAGAACCAAAACTTATATAGCTAGAACACTTTGTTGTGAATTGACATCAAAAACATGATTTTTTGTATATGTATCAAAATTATGAATTTGAAACTCTAATTCACTAATTGATTGATGTTTGTGTTGTTTGTTTATTTGTTTGATAATTTTGAACCATTATGCCTAATATAACCAAATATTGAACTGTATTGAAAATTGGTCGCATTTTCTTGCATATACATGTACTTACATTGAACAGGTCATAGCAAGGAGGCTAGAGTAGAGAATAAAATTTGTTTGCCCGACAAATAGGTACATGTTTACTACATAATTTACTGTTTTGTTTGGGTGATGATGATTTTATGAGCCTATTGGCTTTTTCTTTTTCTTTTTGAGATCAGAAGGCCTATATGGTAATTTCGGGATTTTCCCGTGGCTCCCGGTGCAGGGGAGGTTATGGCGAAATTTTTCGAAAATTTAGGGTGTTAGCCAAATTTTTGAAAATTTGAAAATTCTCAGAAACTGAAATGTTGGAGAATGGAAGCCAGATCGAACGTAGAGTTGATTAATCAAACCACTTTCGACTTTGTTCCTTTTCGGGGACGAAAAGTTTTAAGTGGGGGAGATTGTAATAACCCGGAAAATCTGGGCCAGTTTAAAATTTTTATTTTGGCAATTTTAGCGAATTTTGAATATTTAAAATGAATTATTTTAAATAATATCAAAGAAAATTTATTTTGAATATAATTCGAACGTATATATTTATACGCGTCGTCATTAGAATATAAATATTTATATATAATTATAAATAGAATTGAAAATGGCGTGGTAGTTCGATAATTCGATTTCAAACTTCAATTGAACGTACCGAGTGCAAAACAATCCGGATTTTAGTGAAACCAAAAATAATAGGATCTAATTGATAATACCTTTCCAAAGAATCCGAAAAATCAAGATTTCATAGCGGGAATTAAAAGATATGTCCAGTTGAAAATTCTGAATAGTCGCTATGGAATTCAGGCCCTTAAAAATGGGAATTTTGCAAACGACCTCGGATTTCGACGAAACCACTTTTGTTGGGTCCGTGATGTAAAGTTATTTCTAGATTCAAAATTTCATAATTTTCTGAATCAATATGTGAGCGTGGCAAAGGAAAACGCGTTTGACCAGTTTTAGTTGATTTTAATCGACTAGAAAATGGCCATTTTTCCAACGGTCTCAGAATTCGACGAAACTAGTTTTGTTAGGACCGTATCGTCAATACGAAGCTAAAAAATATTTTTCTGGAATTTTTAGAGTTAGTATGTGACCCCGGTAAATTGAAATGCGCGTTCAAATTCAATATATAGAGTTATATGTAGATTTTGACGGAAACTGATTCAAACGATCGAATCAGCCTACGATATATATCCCATTGTGTTCGTAATGTGGGTAAAACGCTATGGACGACAGGCGGTGGGTTCGATTTCGAGGTCGTATGAAAAGTCAACTTAGGGGAGAGAAATTAAATTAATTAATAAAAAAATTCCCTTTCTCTCCTTTCCCTATACTCTGGCCCCCCCGATATTTTCGATTCAGTTTTCAAAATAAAAAAAAAGAAGAAAAAAGAAAGAAGAAGGCGCAGCGGCCACCGCGCCCAGGCGTGACGCCACCCACCGCCGACGAGGCCCCAGCCTCGACCCTCCTCTTCCCTCCACGCGTTGCTCCAGCCTCGCCCCTCTCCTCGAATCGCACCCCCTACAGCCACCCCCCCCCCCCGTCGCTCCACCGTTCGACCCACCGCCTCTGGCCAAACACCACCCGCGGCCACCAAACCGCACCCCGCTTCCCCCTTCTCCCCGTACCTCGACGTCCAGACCCCCCTTCGACCATAGGAGACGCGCATACACCCCCCTTCCTTCCATCTGTAAGTTTTCTTTCTATTTTTATTTTCCTTATTTATTTATTTTATTTGTTTTAATTTTATTTATTTATTTCTTTTATAGGTAGGAAAGTTAATATTTTTAACCTTGTAAAGTTTGAATTTTTAACCTTGTAGAAGCGAGATTTTTAAATTGTAAAAGAGCAAGATTTTTGAAATTAGAAAACGAGATATATATAATCAAAAAGGTTGGATTTTTAATGGTATAAAAATCGGATTTTTAAGTTAGAAAGTTTATGTTTCTATAATTAGAAAATATAGATTTTTATAGTAGGAAGATCGGATTTTGATATAGTGGTGATGATAAAAATATAATCTTTATATTATACAAAGGCTAAAAATATAATTTTTATATAGCATAGATAATAAAAATTCGATCTTTATTATGTAGGAGATGTAAAAATATGATTTCTATATTTTTAAAGTATTAAAAATATAATCTTTACTATATAGATGATGTAAAAATATGATTTTTGTTTATGTAGAGAAAATAAATATAATTTTTACATGATAGGAATATTAAAAATAGCATCTTTATATGTGTAGCAAAATAAAGATTGATTATGAAAAGACGATATTTTTAAAAATGAAAAGACGATATTTTAAAAAATGAAAAGACGATATTTTGATATGAGTAGTGAAGTAAAAATATGATTTTTTTACTTCGAGAAAAATAAAATCTTTATTTTTATAAAGGCGAAATCTTTATTTTTATAAAGGCGAAATCTATATTTTTGAAATGGGATTTTATCTATATGACATCGAAGTAAAAATTTGATTTTTATATATTGAATAGCATAGTAAAAATTCGATTTTTATATATTGAATAGCAAAGTGAAAATTCCATTTTTATATATTGAATAGCGGAGTGAAAACTCGATTTTTAAATGTATGAAGTGATTATAAAAATATGATTTTTAAAATTGAAAGTAAACAAATAAAAATGTGATTTTTATTTTAAAAAAGACAGCAATATAAAAATGTGTGATTTTTATATATGTAGTGGCTACGGGCAACGAAGATGACGAAAAGGCGAGAACGACGAAGATTTCTATAAATGAAGAGTCGTGAAGTTGGATAGCTATCGGTGAGAATTTCTCACTCTTCAATTTCTTTTCTAGTTACATGTATACTAGGATGCAGACGGTGCTTAGTAGCACCCGACACAATCGTCCACAGACCATGGACTTGTTTGTTTGATTGCAAAAATTAGTTAGATTATTTGATTGAATTGTTTGGTGAAATGAATGGATTTGATTGATATGTGAATGGCGTGGGCCTTCACTAGACCGGGGATAAGGCTAAGCCTCATCCCGTTTCTAGTATCGTGCCGTTATGCCGCCGAAATTTTCTAAAATAAGTTAGAAAAATAAAAATATCATTTTATTCAAAGAATGAACTGAATAGAAATTCATATGTTAAAATAAAATGTTTTATCGTTAAAAATACAATTTTTAACGTGAATACGAATGCAGTGAATGTGAATAAATAAATATTCATTTACAAACCGGACGGTTTGTTTATGTACACCTATTTGAATGACATTGATTGGGACGATAAATTTTACACATCGCCCAACTGCACGAATAAAATCTGTGTTTGATTGTTTGAAACCCCACATGGGTGTTGGGATGAAATTTGAAGTTCACTCATCCGGATTGATTAAATATGTCGATCGATTGATTGACAGGCTGTTATAAGCATTAGATATCCATGTTTGATGCTTATACAGTGTAGTGCACTTTGGTTGATGGTTGATTATTTATCGTTGCTATTATATACATGTGTTGTGTGGAATCCATATAATTAACTTTATATGGTAATTGATTGGGCCTCATTCCAATTTAGAAAATAAAGAATAATATAAAATAAAGGTTCATGTGTTGACTGTACTCATCCGTTGAGATTAGTCATATGTTGAACGAAATATTTTAACAATAAAATTTACATCTTTATTAATATAAAATAAAGGTTCATGTGTTGACTGTACTCATCCGTTGAGATTAGTCATGTGTTGAACGAAATATTTTAACAATAAAATTTACACCTTTATTATTATAAAATAAAGGTTCATGTGTTGACTGCACTCATCCGTTGAGATTAGTCATTTGTTGAACGAAATATTTTAATAATAAAATTTACATCTTTATCAATATTATAAAATAAAGGTTCATGTGTTGACTGCACTCATCCGTTGAGATTAGTCATGTGTTGAACGAAATATTTTAATAATAAAATTTACATCTTTATCAATATTACAAAATAAAGGTTCATGTGTTGACTGTACTCATCCATTGAGATTAGTCATGTGTTGAACGAAATATTTGAAATCGAAATATTTGAAATAGAAATATTTGAAATAGAATATTTGAAAATAGAAATATATGAAGCCATGTTGATTAGATTAACGCCATTTTGACGTGAACGATATTTATATCGATTTTATTCATTTTGAAATGAATTGAATTGAAAACGATTTCGAAATGAATTGAATTGAAAACGATTTCGAAATGAATTGAATATAAAGCGATTTCGAAATGAATTGAATATAAAACGATTTCGAATTGAATTGAATATAAAGCGATTTCGAAATGAATTGAATATAAAGCGATTTCGAAATGAATTGAATAAAAACGATTTCGAAATGAATTGAATATAAAACGATTTCAAAATGAATTGAATATAAAACGGTTTTGAAATCAATTGAATATATAACGAATTTGATTTCAATTGAATATAAAATGAATTCGAGTTGAATTTAAAACGAAGTGAAATGAATTCAAATTGAATTGAAATTTGAATTGAATAGAGATGAATTTTAAAACGAATTTATAAGGAAGAATTCAATTTTGATTTGATTTGAAATGGAAGTTGAAAATGTTTTTGAAACGAATTCCAAACTATCTATATAATTCGTTTTAAACAGAAGTCGACGAAATATTTATTAAATATATTATATATATAATATAATGGCCTGAATAGAACGCGCCGCGCCGCGGCAGTTCGTGAATTTCGACCATTTATTTCAAACGGACATTACGGGAGATCCGACCGTCGGATTCTCCTAAAACCGGAACCGTTGGGTTTGTATCGAAAAGAGATTTTTGACGAATATTTGAAATTCAAAATCTAACGGTTGGATTTGGAGATACGTCCAAATCAAATTTGAAAAAGGTCGCTGTAAGTGCAGTTCGATGGCCGTTGAAGGAAATCGATTGTACGGGCCTTAATAAAATTATTAAAAATATCAATAATTTGTGTAAAATCATAATAAATGATTTGGGAAAAACTGGGATGAAAAACTCCATATTTGAAAAGATAAAAATGGATTTTTATCGAAATGAACTAGTTTTGAACTAAATTTAAAACCCAATTATTTTTATATAAGTAAACTAGATTTAAAAAGGGGTTTTAAATAATCGGAATTTCTAATATATTTGATTGGATTTGAAATGGGTTTATCGTGAACGGTGTTTTAAATAACACTAGATTTTTTTACCCGATAATAAATAGAATGTGATTTGGGTTTGTCGTGAACTGTGTTTTAAATAACACCTAGTTCTTTAACCCAGTAAAAGGAGTTTTAATGAATCTGCAACTAGGTTGAAATGTGAATGGATAATCTAAATTATCAAATTTAGGAAATAAGCGAAAATGGAGTATCACCAGTTTTGCTCCGAAGCGATAGTTAAATCTTTAATTAGATTTGAACGTGAAATGGTAATTAATTTTACCGATAACACCGTGGTGTTAGATATGGAGTATTACCAGTTTTGCTTCATGGGATGAATAGGTTGGGATTGGGAAATAAAATAAATAATTACTTCGGTGTGGTTCGCAAATCTCGACTAGTTTAGAAAATCATAATTTGGTTTGAAACGACATCCAAAGGAAGATCAAAGGATAAATTTTAAAGAATTTATCTTGGATAAAATTAATGGGAACCTTTCCCTAAGAATTGAAATTTAGAAACTAGCTGTAAGTTAGTCAAGAAGAATGGTTTCCTGGATATTGATCTGATGTTGGTTTCGGCCTTCGGGGTTAATATTTGGGAAATTGTTCTCTTGTTGATTTACGGTTGGTGGCTAATGAATTGGAATGAGGCGTATGTTGTGTTTGTGTAACATTTGTTTTTAATATACGCGGGCTGTTCGGAAAGGCTGGGTTTATACCCATTCTGAATAACCGATTCGACGATAAGTCGAAGATGAAGACAGTGGTTGAAGACCGGAAGTCTTCACATCGTTTGGGTAATTACTGACGATCCTGATTGGGCTGTACACCCAAGAGGATGGAAATAGTTGGTGGTCGCCCAGACGTACTTGGAGATGGATGGATATGCGAGGAAAGTGCCTCCAGTTTCGTTCAGACCCAGAACGAACTTGTAAATGGATTGTGTGTCTGACATTGGATTTTATTCTGTGTTGATTGATTTCTGTTAAATATATATCTGTTTGGCGGTGGAGAATTTATTCTTTTGCTTAACGCCCTTCTCTGAGACGTACGAGCTTAGAGGTTATATATCGATAGATATCAATCGCATGGCATGAATTGCCTGTGTGGCATGCTGAGTTGCATAGATCAAGGCTTCTGTTGGAAAGCAAAGTCTTGTGGTTGATGATCAAAGCAAGGCCTTGGTGGCGTAGCTTTGTGTATAACGTGAATTCGCGAGCCTCACACCTCGGTATGAGTTAAAAACGGGATACGGACCGTTGGGAGAACACGACGTTTCTTTCTAGCTTTGGTGGTGTCAGTGACTTACCAGCCCTGACATTTATATACTTTTCACCTTTGTGGTTGTTGGAATGAGGCGCCTCGATTATAGGTCTGTAAGGACCGGGAAACGTGTGTTCAGGAATAAATAATCCTCTAACGTAAGTGAGGACCGACCCAACCGATCTAAGATTGCCCAGAGTGTGTAGTCCTGAGGCATTTGCTAGAGTGTCTCGAGCGCGGAGAGGAGCTTGCCCCTTGCCTCGACTCATGACGGAAATCCAATTTCCAATACGTGTATGGCGGTTTTAATTGTAGAACTAGTACGGCGACATGATATATGGTACCCATGCCGTCTATGATTTATATTTATGATTGAATTGTTTTGACACTATACACTTATTATAGTATCAAATGATTTGTTTTAAACGTACCAATCATGTTTGGCTATTATAAGGGAAAACCCTATCCTCTGGCTTGCGTTGCATTGTGTGATGGGACCTGGGTCTTAAAATAGCTTCATTTTTCGAAAAAGCATTGCGTTGTTTATTCTATGCACTGGTATTCTTGGGAGGAAACCCGTTCCGTGTCATACGGCGTGGTCCCTTGAATTACTCTCTTTTAAAATAAAGTATTAATAACTGTTTTAGTTCTCACACCAGTCACATGACTGACCTGGAGTTTATTGTTTTAACCTAAACTCTGGGTGCCCCTATTTTCCGCACGGGCAGCTAGTTGTTTTGGTTTTGCAGATTTATATTCACAGGATCCTGGTTTACAGCTGGAATGATATCCGGAAAGCTCTGTATCCGTATATCACCTTCAGTTGTTCTTTGTATTATTTTCCGCTGCTATGTAATTTATTGTAATCTCTAATATTTATCGAATGTAATTTATTCATTTATACTCTGCGTATTCTTGTATCTGATGGAATTGTTCTAATAGCAATGAAATTTTCTTCCATTTGTGTTCTGATTTGTCCTGTTCTCAAACGATCAGGGGTTTCGAATGGTCTAGATCGGTTTAACGACTGATTCAGATCGAGCGAAATTCTGTGTCGTTACATTCTAGCCTCATCATCCGGTAAATGACAGAAATCGGGCAGGCAGCATGGCTAAGTCGGTCGCACCGAAGTAGGGTGTATAATCACCTGATCTAGAGTTTTATTTACTTCTAAAAATCTATTGTTGATGCTATCCCATTCGGGAAACGGTTGCTGATCCCAACCGTTGGTGATATACATTCGATACGCTCAAGCGAAATGAGTGGTCGGTCATGTGTGGCCGGGTTGCAAGATGTTCTTGTTGAACCCAGTGTATTCCTCTCTAGAGGTACACGAGCGAAAGGTGGTTTCATACCTTGTCATAGTTGGAAATCCATTACCCAATACGTGCTTGCAGTTTTGATTGTATACTATATATGTAGAACATGAGATGAAAGCGTTTCTGCTAGATGATTATTATATTGTGTTGATAGACATTATTATAATATCAAAAGGTTTTTGATATAAAGTTATCTTGGATTCTCATAAGGGAAAAACCCGTTCCGTTATGCGGTGTGGTCTTATGAGATATCGTTTACTTGTTCGAACTGTTTTCAAAACTGTTTTACTCACACCAGTCCCATGACTAACCCGAAGTTTACTTTGTTGTTGTCCCTAAACTCTTGGGTGCCTAAATTTGTACGGGCAGTCAAGTAGTCGGGATTTACAGATATACTGGAAGAGCTTGGAGCAGGAGGCTTCAGGATCATATAGCTATAGTTATTTCCGCTGTGTTGTAAGTGCTGTACTTTGATAATGATATGTATATTCAAGTACAGATTTGTATTTCAAAGTTATGTTATGAAATATATTTATTCGTTCCGCTATGAGATTCGTGTTACTCTGATGTTGTGTTCTTCTTCTTCTTCTATTCTAATTTTTTATCTTATCTTTCCTCACCCTCTAATTTCTTTCACTAATTACCAGGATTTTTCGATGTTTTGGTTATCGACATCGTGCTTATGTCAATAACCAAAGTCGCCGAAAATCCGGGTCGTTACATATACTATAAGTGGAATAATGGCAAAGCTTTTTAAATTCCATAAATAGTAAAGGCCATCCTTCCCGAGAAGCTCATCTCGATTATTATTAATCGAATCCCATTTAATTACAATTTAATTAAATAAGCTGGAAAACTTCTCTAAATATTATTTAAAAGATTTGTTCCTTTCACTTATGGGTTCAAGAACAACATCTACATATCCGAAGATAATTTCCATTCAAATCCATTCCATTATATGGTGGAATTCTTGCTTATGTTAAAAACCCATTCGCAAATCCATTTTATTATGTGTAAAATTCATTGGATTATTACTCTAGCTGTTAACTAGTTCATTTCGATAAAAATATTTTTCATCTTTTCAAATTTGAAATATTTCATCCAAAATCTTTCCAAACCATTTATTATGATTTTACATAATTTATTCATATTTTTCATTATTTTATTAAGGCCTTACAGTCGATTTCCAATATTGGCCACCGAACTGAAATCATAACGACTTTTTCTGAAATTGATTTAGATATAAATCCAAATATAACCATTTAAACTTTAATCTCATATATTCAATTGAAAGATCTTTCCGATACGAACCCAACGGTTCCAATTTTAGGAGAATCCGACGGTCGGATCTCCGTTACGTCCATTCGAAGTTAATGGTTGAAGTTCGCGAACGGTCGATGCGCAACGGGTTATACTCAAGCCATTTAAATATATATAATATATTTCGTCGGTTTCCATTCAAAACGTATTTTATAAAACATTTAAAATTCCTTTAAAAACAATTTCAAGTTCCATTTCAATTTAAAATTGAACATCCCATTTTATTATAATCTCAAAATGATAATCTTTTCAAAATGTCAGATTTTGAAATTCAGTCTTCTCTATATTCATTATAAAAATGAACAAAATTGATATAAAAATTCGTTCGAGTTAAAATAGCGTTTATATACTTAACTCGGCACAAATTTTTTATATTTTCGTGTCCATCCAAAATCGGACATCAAAATCAACTTCTAATCTTCATTGAATATTATATGATAAAAATATTCATATTTAATTCGGATTGGAATAAAATTCAACCAATATCCATATAAATATATTTATATGGATTCTATTCATCATATATATCTAATAATAGTCGTAAACGACTATCAACATCCAAAATGGCATCCAGTGTGCATTTTATTTTTATATAAGCTTCAGGTGATTTATTGATGCTTATATAAATTAGTCAATCAACCGATTAACTGCAATTTCACACAAGGAAGATGTGTGAGTCAAATATCATCCCAAGACCCGTGTGAGGTTTTTCAACAAACGCAATCAATTAAAATTAATCACTGGTTAATAAATCAAACCAATTCTAGTTCGATTCGAATTATTTTTCTAATTAATCAATTTTCACTGTTCAAACTATAAATGGATATTTATATCCAATTTCAACTACCACATTAATATTAACATTATTTTTAGTATGTTAAACATTTCAATATCACAAACAAATAATAATACAGTCAATCAATTCATCCATGGTTTTTCAAACAACAGTGAGGTGAGCTAACATATACACAACATTTTATGATAATTAAAACTAATAAAAATCAACACTGGCAATCGCTACATTCAGTTATAAAATAAATAACTATACAAATATTTTGAGCGAGAAAGTTCTCACTTTGATTTTCACTCCATTAGTCTTTAATTAAGGATTTAATTTTAAACTAAATTAAATGAACATTTAGTTTAGCTCAAAATTCAACTTGCTCCGTTTCTGTTTTGGTCAGTTCCATGTTATAGTGTTCGTTGTCACGATCCCAATGGTTCCGGTTTTGCTGAATTCTGACTTCGTATGAAGAAGATACAAAGTTTTAAAGATTAATTAGATTATTAAATTCTTAACATATATAAATAATTTAATAATTACGACGACCCCAAAACCCCGTACGACGGTGTCAAGGGTAATCTTTGGAATATAACACATAAAAAAATAATAGCAGAAAATAAATAAATAAATAAATACACCAGATAATGAACAAATAATACACTGGATAAACGTAATCATCAGAGTTACACAGTATACAGGACCATACTTAGTACAAATACAGTTCAGCTATATATAAATGTCTACAGCGGAAAACAAACATAATATGTACAATAGGAGCTGAACAACATAAAAAGAGATAAATATTAGAATCCATCTTCAGCTCCAGCTATCAAGAAAGAGCCTGCTAAAACCTAAAGACAAGGCTGCCCGTGTAGAAAAAGGGGCACCCGAGTTTGCAAGTGAAACAAACTATGAGTCAGTCATGAGACTGGTATGAGAAATCTACTTAACACATTTATAATATGGCTAATCACAGGACCACACCGCTTTCGCGGAACGGGTTTACTCCATTGGATTGCCAGTGCTTTACAACAAATAAATCTTTCAAACATCGCAATGCTTTTTATAAATATGAAGCCATTATAAGACTCAGTTCTAATCACACAATGCAACGCAAACCGAAGGATAGAATTTTACCTTATAATGGCCAAAATATGCTTGATACGAATAAAACAAAAGAATTTGATATTATTACTAGTGTTTATAGGTTTTGAAAACAATTTCAATCATAACTACCAATCATAGACGGCATGGGTACCATATATCATGTCGCCATATATATATATACACACAATCAGAACCGCACGGTGTCATATTTGGAAATTGGATTTCCGTCATGAACCAAGGCAAAAGATAGTCCTTACCGAATTCGAGACGCTCTAGCCCATGTCTCAGGACCCAGACATAGGTGGGCCCTTGGATCGTCAGGGCCGGTCCACCGATGTGGATTAAAATGCCTGAACACTGCGTTTCCCCGCCCTATGGGGCATCAATGAACCAACGACTGACTCCATCGGCTTCACATAGTCACCGATATATCCGAGGCGCTTCGCAATAGCAACAACCACATAGGTGAAAATAATATATATGTCAGCCAGTTTATGCACTGACACCACCTCTAGCTAGAAGGAAACGCATGCCCTCCCTGACGTCCTCTCCCGTTTCCGGTTCATACCGGGGTGTGAGACTTGCGAATTTACGTTATACACAAAGCTATGCCACATAGGCCGGGCTTTGATCATCAACCACAAGACTTTTCTTTTCAATAGAAGCCTTGATCACTGCATCTTAGCATGCCACACAGGCAGTTCACACCATGCAACTGATGGCTATCAATCACACAGAATGAATTCCAATGTCAGACACAGTTCATTTACAAGTCCGTTCTGGGTCTGAACGAAACCGGAGACACTATATACCTCGCATACCCATCGATCTCCACGTACGTCTGGACGATCACCACTCATTATCCATATTTCGGGATGCCTCCCAATCATGACATCAGTTGTCATCCAACCGAGGTGAAGATCTCCAGTCTTCAACCATCATCTACATCATCGATTTCTTATCATCGATTTAGTTACTCAGAATGGGATAAACTCGGTCTTTCTGAGCAACTCGCGTATATAATTAACAAGTGCTACACAAACACAACATACGCCTTATTCCAATTCACTAGTCACTAACCGTAAATTAGTAAGAGAACGATTTCCCAAATATTAACCCCGAAGGCCGAAACCAACATTAGATCAAAACCCAAGAAACCATTCGACTTAGCTAACCTTCAGTTAGTTTCTAAATTTCACGTTCCATATCGTTTATAATATTTTATAACGATTTATTGCTATTTTTCGCTATTTTTATTTATTTAAAAATAGCCAATTTATTCAAACGACGCTTAAGGCCATAACGCGGCTGTGGCACTGTTTTTTTCAGATTTGATTTACACATATCTAAAAATTTAACTATTGGATCCTCACAAAATTTATATCATTAGGAAGATCTTTTCAAAACGAATCCAACGGTTCCAGTTTTGGGAAAATCCGACGGTCGGATCTCCCGGTACAATCGTTTGAAGTTTCGATTTCAAAATACGAACTTCAGCGTCGTTATTCGATTTAATTTAATTATATATATATATATATATAATCGATTCTAGAGCTATTTTTCTTCAGATTTGAATTAAACATTCCAGACAATCCAACCGTTGGATCTTTACAAAGTTGGTGCCGTTGGAAAGATATTTCCAAAGCGAACCCAACGGTTTCGATTTCAGGAAAATTTGATGGTCGGATCTCCCGCACTAATCATTTCAAATCATGGTTTCAAAACACGAGCTGCAGCGTCGTGATTCGATTTATTTTAATTATATGTATATATAAATATAATCTATTCTTCGATTTCAAAACCATATTCCTTTCATACATTTTGATAAAAATGATATTTTTATCCAACCGACATTTATTTCAACACTTCACTATTTTTAACAATTCATGAATATAACAAAATGTGATTTTTATTGTAGAACAATTTATTTCAAAACACGACTCTTTTATATAGTTCATATAGATGATAAAAATATGTTTTTTATTATAAAACAATTTATTTCAAAACACGACTATTTTATATAGTTCATATAGATGATGAAAATATGATTTTTATCATAAAACAATTTATTTCAAAACACGACTATTTTATATAGTTCATATAGATGATGAAAATATGATTTTTATTATAAAACATTTTATTTCAAACACGAATACCATTCAACACATGCATTTCTATTCAACGAATGAATTTCTATTCAACACATGAATGTTTTCTATAGTTCGTATATATACAATTAAAAGGAGATTTTTATATTAAAAACAATTTATTTAAAACACGAATAACATTCAACACATGGATTTCTATTCAACGAATGAATTTCTATTCAAAACATGAATGTTTTCTATAGTTCATATATATAATAAAAAGGTGATTTTTATATTTAAAACAATTTATTTAAAACACGAATACCATTCAACACATGAATTTCTATTCAACGAACGAATTTCTATTCAACACATGAATGTTTTCTATAGTTCGTATATATAAAATAAAAATGTGATTTTTATATTTAAAACAATTTATTTAAAACACGAATACCATTCAACACATGAATTTCTATTCAACAAATGAATTTCAATTCAACACATGAATGTTTTCTATAGTTCGTATATATAAAATAAAAATGTGATTTTTATTGTTAAAACAATTTATTTAAATATGAATGTCGTTCAACACATGAATTCCTATTCAACACACGAATATAGTTTCAACACATGAAAATAATTCTAACACATGAATATTATTCCAAATTTCGGCAGCATAACGGCAGGGTAGTTAAAACTGGGGCCGTCCCTAGTACGGCTCCTCGCTCTACCTTAAAGCCCCGCAGCTTTTGACAATGGGGATTTCATGCATCTAGTTCGCACGTAGGCGGCATGTATTTTTTTTTCTTTTCCACAAACTAATCCAATGTGGTTTCAACCAAATAATTCTCAACCACAAACGGGTATTTTTCAACCACAATCAGTCAATTTCAACCACAAATAATTCTAACCAACCGTTCGCTATCAACCAATTTTCACACCAGTCACAACCAATAAATATCGTCCTTGGTTTGTGGACGAGAGGTGTATATATATATATATATTATATAAGTATATTTCACTTCCATTTCAACACATATATAATTTTCACAACGCATATATAACTTATACATCAAACGTACAACTTATACAATGCTTATACGTGAGGTGTACAATGCTTATGTAACTCATACATCGACTATATAATTTATACATCGCCGTTTTCCATATAGTTTATAATTCAGAAATCTCACATTGGGTTCCACTCTACCAAAAATAGCAGAAGGCTCAGAAAAATATGCGGTCTCTTCTAGAATGTAGAAGACGTCCACAACGAGTCCACTGTCTCTTGTTTCACTGAATTTCATCAAAAAATGAAAAAGATATGATTTTTATAGTGAAATCAAAAACCGTAGCACTTTAAAGTGTTATAGAATAGTTTAAAATAATTTTAGCCGTACCTTTCAAAATCTGTTCAAAACTAGGTTTTGATCTTTCGTGAAATCCGTGGCACGATACGACGATCGGCCACTGCCAGGTGGAAGGGCTTGGAGTGGCGAGCAAAATAAGGTAGGGCGCGCTCAGATCGATCACGGCAGGAAGGAGATCGACGACAATGAACGGCGGGACTTCCCAAGGGTGATTCGCACGATTTTTTCAAGGATAATTAGCAAACTTCACATGGATTTGTAGCTCTTGAGAAGATCTACAAAAACCTTAACTGTGGCACTGGATTTCGTGGAGCGTGGAAGGAGTAATCGAAGGGGAAAACAAGAAAGCGGTTTCCGCCGTCGGTCTCGAGGTTAATGGGGAGAGAAAAAACGTATGAGCCAATAGAATTTTTTTATATTTATAAATTTTAAAAATCCAAAAATACCCCTTATCTCATATGAACTCCAATCCGAACCCAACGACTGTCGTCCCCAGCTAAATAACCCCATTCCGAACACAATGGGATATGTTTCGTAGGCCCATTCGACTGTTTTAATCAGTTTTCCTTCAAATTAAAATATAAAACATTCAATATTTAATTTGAAAGTACATTTCAATTTGCCGGGGCCACATACTGATTCTAAAAATTCCCGAAAAATAAATATAGCTATGTTTTGACGATATGGTCCCAACAAAACTAGTTTCGTCGAATTTTGAGGTCGTTTGCAAAATGGCCCTTTTCTAGTCGATCCAATTTAATAGAAATCGACCAAACACATTTTCCTTTGCCACGCTCACATACTAGCTTCAAAAATTATGAAATTTGAGATCTAGCAATAATTTGACATCCTGGATCCAACAAAAGTGGTTTCGTCGAATTCTGAGGTTGTTTGCAAAATGGCCATTTTCACGGGCTATATAAACTCTATAGCGACCTTTCTGAAAATTTGTTTGGCCATAACTTTTGCTTCCTTCTATGAAACTTTGATTTTTCAGATTTGTTAGAAAGGTATTCACTAACAGATTTAAATATTTTTGGTTTCACTCAAATCTGTTTTGTTTTGCACCTGGTACAGTCAGGCAAAGTTTGAATTCAAATTTTGAAACTACCGCGCCATTTCAGGCCTTGTTTATAATTAGAATTAATTATATTTATTTTCAAACATTGATTCAAACAAACTTTTTGTCCTTATTATTTAAAATATTTATTTTAAATATTTAATTCCACTAAAATAGCCAAATTAAAAATTTTAAATTGGTTCAGATTTTCCGGGTCGTTACAATCTCCCCAACTTAAAACTTTTCGTCCCCGAAAAGGAACAAAGTCGAAAGTGGTTTGATTAATCAACTCTACTTTAATCCGGCTTCCATTCTTCAACTTTTCAATTTCTAATAATTTTAAAAAATTTCAAAAATTTGGCTAACACCCTAAATTTTCGTAAAATTTCGCCATAACCTCCTTTGTACGGGGAGTGGTTTGGAAATTTATTAGGCCGTATTAGGTACCCAATAAATCCAAATAAGCATGCACATATTTATAGCGATATATTCCGGTGTCCACAGGGGAGTGTGTGTAGATCATAACTCCAGAGAATAAATTCTCGTCACCCTGTAAATGGTTTTTGTGTCTTAATGACCAGAGAGACGTGTTTATTGTCATCTCCAGACCCATATGGGTTTTTTTATTAATCTGGCAATTTACCGTTACATTTTATATGGTCCATATCAGTCATCAGTTCAACCTATAAAATATAGTCATCGCCATACAAGTCTCTCGCTCGTATGGTAAATCTTCAACCTCGTCACACAAGCTCCAAATGCTTATGTGGTATATGATGAAGTATGCCTATCGTCAATAAGTATGTCATGTAGTGTAGTTCAAAATTAATTGTTACTATCCTATGGCGACATTTATTATTACACACAGAATAACCAGCACTTCGCATCCAATGGCATTCACAGGAGTTGATATAATAATATTTCGCATCCAACTCATTAAGGTTTACCTATTTGTTGGGCACACAAATAAATTCTTTACTCAACCGCTATCCATTTACCTGAACATATATAATGCACATGTATATATCTCTATCTATTTTTAAATCAGTTCAATACTTGATTTAATTAACTATCATTCTAATAATTTAATTAATCAAATCCACAATCACACAATCAAACAACAACCAATTTGTTTTTAACTTTTCAAAAATACACTAATCAATTCCTATACTCTTTTTTTTTAATCTTTCAGACTATAGAATTAAAAGTTTACATCCATGAAAAGAAAATGACAACAAAGTAGAGAACAAATGGTAACGTAAAGTATGGTAAATGTAACTTGCACTGGTGTCAATCAGAGATATCCACCCTGCACTTAGGATAGGCTTTCTTAATGCTTTCCTTTGTTTCCCAAGTACAATCTCGCGGATCTCCACTCCATTGCACTTTGACTAAGTGAACCTTCTTGTTCCTCAGCTCTTTGGTTTCTTTGCCAATAATCTTTAGCGGCTCTCTTCTTGCAGCCAATTCTGGAGTAATTTCAATATACTGTTGTGCGGCATCTTCCACAACCAAGTCTGGGTCATGAACATGCTTTCGAAGTTGAGATACGTGAAGTACATCATGCACTCCAGGCAACCAATCAGGTCATTGAATTCTATAAGCCAGAGTTCCAATCCGTTCAAGAATAGGGAATGGCCCAATAAATCCAGGTGCCAACTTCCCAGTTTTTCCAAATCGAATCACTCCCCTTATCGGAGAAACCCTTAGATACACATAATCACCAACAGAAAAAGCCAAATCTCTTCTTCTCGAATCAACATAGCTCTTCTGTCGGCTTTGAGCGGCGAGTAATCGTTTCTTAACGAAATCGACTTTGTCTGCAGCTTCACGGATCATATCACCCAATACAAGCCTATTTCCAGGTTCGACCCAACAAGCAGGAGATCGGCACAGTCTACCATACAATGCTTCGAATGGTGACATTGTCAGGCTCGCTTGGTAGCTGTTGTTGTATGAGAACTCAGCCAAATGTAAATGGTCTTACCATGATCCACCAAAATCTAGAACACGAGCCCGTAATAGATCTTCTAAAATACGATTCACCCTCTCAGTCTGACCATCTGTCTAAGGATGATAGGCGGTGCTTAGATTCAGCTTCGTTCCCAGTTCTACTTGAAATGCCTCCCAGAATTTGCTAGTAAATATTGGATCTCTATCACTAACTATACTGATCAGCACTCCATGTAGCCTAACAATTTCCTTGAAATAAATCTGTGCCTGGCTTTGAGCAGTTCTATTGGATCCGACAGGTATGAAATGGGAGGTCTTCGTGAAGCGATGTCGTTCCCTTTTCTGGTTCTGGGCAAACCATCTATGAAGTCCATGGAAATATGTTCCCACTTCCAACCTGGAACGTCCAGCGGTTGCAACAATCCATCCAGTTTTTGTTGGTCGCTTTTGACTAGTTGGCAAGTAGGGCACCTTCTAACATATAAAGAAATGTCTCTCTTCATCGACCTCCACCAGAAAGTGCGTTTGATATCATTGTACATTTTGTTCACTCTGGGATGGATACTAAGTTTTGACTTGTGGCATTCATCCAGGACTTCCTTTCGGAGCTCAGAAATGTTTGAAACACAAATTCGACCCTTTAGCCTTAGAATCCCATCATTATCAACCTGAAAACTCGAGGGCCCGCCTTTCTGAATTATCTCTCTGATCTTCTGAGTGAAGTGATCATCCTTCTGAAGAGCAGATATTTTATCAATCAATGAAGTTTTAATAATAAAACTGGCGATCATTACATTCTTTCGACTTAGCGCATCGGCTGCGACATTGGCTTTCTCTAGAGTGTACAAAATCTCAAAATCGTAGGCTGCAAGGAACTCTAGCCAACGTTGTTGCCTCAGATTCAAGTCTTTCTGGGAGAACAGATACTTTAGCGACTAATGATCTATAAATAGTTCGAATTTCTCACCCAAAAGATGTCTCCAGATTTTCAAAGCGAATATGATAGCCAACAACTCAAGATCATGAGTAACGTAGTTCTTTTCATGTGGCTTCAGCTGACGGCTAGCATAAGCAACAACCTGGCTTCTTTGCATTAATACTGCACCTAGGCCTTCTCTAGAGGCATCTGTCCAGACTTTCATGTCCTGATTGCCATCGATTATCGTTAACACTGGAGCCGTTGTTAATCTTAACTTTAGCTTCTCAAAAGCCTCCTCACATTCTGGAGTCCACTTGAATTTTGAGTGCTTCTTTGTAAGCTTTCTTAAGTGACTAGATATCTTCGAAAAATCTTTAACGAACTTCCGATAATAACTAGCCAATCCAAGAAAACTTCGGACTTCTGTGGGAGTACTAGGCTGTTTCCAATTTTGAATAGCTGTGATTTTACTTGGGTCCACATCAATTCCCTCTTTTGATACGACGTGGCCAAGAAACTTCACTTCATCTTGCCGGAATATACATTTGGACAGTTTGGCTTTCAATACATTCCTTCTTAGAATTTCCAGAACTTGCTCCAAATGCTTTTCATGTACGGCCTTTGACTTAAGATTAGAATATCATCAATAAAAACCAGAACAAATTTATTCAAGACATCGCGGAACACTCGATTCATCAAATCGACGAAGTATGCTGGAGCGTTACATAAGCCGAACGACATTACTTACCACTCATAGAATAAGTCGGGACCTCTGAATGCTGTCATAGGAATACATTCTTCGGCAATACAAAGATGGAAACATGTAGCTAGGTCCATCCTTGAAAATACTTGTGCTCCACTCAGACGATCCAATAAATCATCAATTCGCGGCAATGGATATTTATTCTTTATTGTCTTCTTATTCAAGTCACGATAATCCACACATATTCGCAGAGTACCGTCAGACTTGGGGACAAACACCACTGCTGCTCCCTAATCAGAGAAACTAGGCCTGATTAGACCCTTCCATACTAGCTGGCGAGTTTGATTGTCTAGTTCTTCTTTCTCCTTTAGAGTCATTCTCCGAATAGCGTGCACTACTGGCCTTGCGTTCAGAATTAAAGCGATCTTGAAATCAGTTTCTCTCTGCGGAGGTAAGCTGACAACTTCTTCGAACACATCTGCATAATTCTTGATGACAGGAATATCTTTTATAAGGTTGGGAATATTCTCTGTGACTATAGGGATATTTTCTATTTGAGCAGGAGAAACATCCAAAGCTGCCCAGAAGTCTTTTCTATCAGAATTCTGACCTTCACAGGGAATGGTTATATAATCACCTGATTTAATCTTTGCCTTAACGACTCTGTCGGCGCATTTAACCTCAACCTCATATTTGGTCAACCAGTCTAACCCCAAGATAAGATCAAATTCTGTAAAATTCATGACAACCGCGATGGTAGGGAACCGATAACGAGAAAAAGAAACCGGTACCCCACAAACCCAACTGAGATTGAGGGAACCCCCAACCAGATTATGGACAGTCATTGGTTCTTTGAGCTTCTTCAAATTCAAATCCAGTTTCTCAACCGCATTATTTGTAACAAAGCTTCGCTACGCGCCGGTGTCAAACAGTACTTTAACGGGAATATCTTCGATAGTAAGCGTGCCTTCTAAAACATCTGGCCTTTCCTGACTAGCTGAAGGCGCTGAAGTTTCCGCCACTTCGTTTACTTGTACTGCTTCAGACTTTTCCTCTAATAGCTGGCAATTCTTCTCAATATGACCAGCCTGATGGCACTTCCGGCATTTCCTAACTTCTCGAGACTTCCTACCGGGTTTAAATCCACTCTTAATTCATTTCTTTAAGGGTCTGAAATTTATCAACAAATGCCCTTTCTGATGGCAGTTGTTGCATATGGCAGTTGTTACTGGTTCTTTCCCAGACTGGGCCCTTTCCGATTGACTTTGGGCTTCTTATTGGCCTCAGGACTATCAGTCTCAGACTCCTCTCTGTTACTTGAACTGACTTCCTCTTCGTCACGCAACATACCTTTCTTATGGAGATCTTCATACTGGTGAACCATGTATATCATTTCTGAAAAAGGAAGCTTCACATGCCCCATTACTTTATTCTGGTATTTTCTTTGCAGGCCATGAATAAACATCAGATTCTTCCTCTTTGGATTTTGAATTAGATGAGGGGTAAAGTGAGAAATTCATTGAATTTCTTATGATATTCTGGAATTTTCATATCTCCTTGTATCAGATAAGAAAATTCATCGCATAGCCGCTCAATCGCTTCGGGAGGAATAAATCTTTCATTGAAAACCTCTTTGAATCTATCCCAGGTGATATCACCTTCTGGATTATCCTTGATGATTGTTTCCCACCAGATTAAAGCTTCTTCTTTGAGCGCCCAAGATGCCACTAATATTTTCTGATCATCTCTCAGCTGGAAATGCTCAAAAATTCTTTTGGTAGAAATCATCCAAGCTTGGGTTTGAATAATCGATTCATTGCCCGAGAATTGTGCTCCACCCAGATTTTGATATCTCTTAAATAGAGCCTCTAGATCTGGTTCTGCATTCCTTCTATTTCTGACACTCATTTTCTTGTACTTCTGCAAATAGCAAATCAAGTGTCAGGTCACAGAAAAGATATTTCAAAAAGAGACATATACTTCAAATGTAAATGTGTCTATTGGGGTGTATTTCATTCTGCTATATTCATACTAGGATATTACTGATCCTATCTGTAATGAGTTATTCGTCCTAGAACACAACTGGTTCTATTTCTGATGAGTTCGTTAATATGTTATATTCTAGCACTAAGCTTAATCAAAGCTCTGATACCACGCTATGATGACCCCAAAACCTCGTACGACGGTGCCAAGGGTAATCTTTGGAATATAACACATAAATAGATAATAGCAGAACAGAAATAAATAAATACACCAGATAATGAACAAATAATACACTGGATAAACGTAATCATCAGAGTTACACAGTATATAGGATCATATTAGTACAAATACAGTTCAGCTATGCATAAATGTCTACAGCGGAAAACAAACATAATATGTAAAATAGGAGCTGAACAGCATAAAAAGAGATGAATGATAGAATCCATCTTCAGCTCCAGCTATCCAGAAAGAGCATACTAAAACCTGAAGACAAGGCTGCCCGTGTAGAAAAAGGGGCACCCGAGTTTGCAAGTGAAACAAACTACGAGTCATTCATGGGACTGGTATGAGAAATCTACTTAACACATTTATAATATGGCTAATCACATGACCACGCCGCTTTCGCGGAACAGGTTTACTCCATTGGATTGCCAGTGCTTTACAACAAATAAATCTTTAAAACATCGCAATGCTTTTTATAAAAATGAAGCCATTATAAGACTCAGTTCCCATCACACAACGCAACGCAAACCGGAGGATAGAGTTTTACCTTATAATGGCCAAAATATGCTTAACACGAATAAAACAAAAGCATTTGATATTATTACTAGTGTTTATAGGTTTCGAAAACAATTTCAATCATAACTATCAATCATAGACGGCATGAGTACCATATATCATGTCGCCATATATATATATATATATATATATATATATATATATATATAAACAATCAAAACCGCACGGTGTCGTATTTGGAAATTGGATTTCCGTCATGAACCAAGGCAAAAGATAGTCCTTACCGAATTCGAGATGCTCTAGCCCGTGTCTCAAGACCCACACACAAGTGGGCCCTTGGATCGTCAGGGCCGGTCCACCGATGTGGAATAAAATGCCTGAACACTGCGTTTCCCCGCACTTTGGGGAATCAATGAGCCAACGAATGACTCCATCGGCTTCATATAGTCACCGATATATCCGAGGCGCCTCGCAACAGCAACAACCACACAGGTGAAAATAATATATATGTCATCCAGTTTAAGCACTGACACCACCTCTAGCTAGAAGGAAACGCATGCCCTCCCTGAGGTCCTCTCCCGTTTCTGGTTCATACCGGGGTGTGAGGCTCGCGAATTAACGTTATACACAAAGCTATGCCACACAGGCTGGGCTTTGATCACCAACCACAAGACTTTGCTTTTCAGCAGAAGCCTTGATCCCTGCATTTTAGCAAGCCACACAGGCAATTCACACCATGCAACTGATGGTTATCAATCACACAGAATGAATTCCAATGTCAGACACATAGTTCATTTACAAGTCCGTTCTGGTTCTGAATGAAACCGAAGGCACTATATACCTCGCATACCCATCGATCTCCACGTATGTCTGGACGATCACCACTCATTATCCATATTTCGAGATGCCTCCCAATCAGGACATCAGTTATCATCCAACCGAGGTGAAGATCTCCGATCTTCAACCACCGTCTTCATCATCGATTTCTTATCGTCGATTCAGTTATTCAGAATGGAATAAACCCGATCTTTCTGAGCAACTCGTGTATATAATTAACAAGTGCTACACAAACACAACATACACCTTATTCCAATTCAATAGTCACTAATCGTAAATTAGTAAGAGAACGATTTCCCAAATATTAACCACAAAGGCCGAAACCAACATCAGATCAAAACCCAGGAAACCATTCGACTTAGCTAACCTTCAGTTAGTTTCTAAATTTCACGTTCCATATTGTTTATAATATTTTATAATGATTTATCGCTATTTTTATTTATTTAAAAATAGCCAATTTATTCAAACGACACTTTAGGCCATAACGCGACCGTGGTGCTGTTTTTCTTCAGATTTGATTTACACATATCTAAAAATGTAACCATTGGATCCTCACAAAATTTATATCATTAGAAAGATCTTTTCAAAATGAATCCAACGGTTCCGGTTTTGGGAAAATCCGACAGTCGGATCTCCCGGTACAATCGTTTGAAGTTTCGATTTCAAAATACGAACTGCAGCGTCGTTATTCGATTTAATTTAATTATATATATAATCGATTCTGGCGCTGTTTTTCTTCAGATTTGAATTAAACATTCAAGACAATCCAACCGTTGGATCTTTACAAAGTTGGTGTCGTTGGAAAGATATTTCCCAGGTGAACCCAACAGTTTTGATTTCGGGAAAATTCGACGGTCGGATCTCCGGCACTAATCGTTTGAAATCACGGTTTCAAAACACGAACTCAGCGTCGTTATTCGATTTATTTTAATTATATTTATATATATATATATAAATATAATCTATTTTTCGATTTCAAAACCATATTCCTTTCATACATTTTGATAAAAATGATATTTTTATCCAACCGACATTTATTTCAACACTTCACCATTTTTAACAATTCATGTATATAATAAATTTTGATTTTTATTGTAAAACAATTTATTTCAAAACACGACTAATTTATATAGTTCATATAGATGATAAAATATGATTTTTATTATAAAACAATCTATTTCAAAAAACGACTATTTTATATAGTTTATATAGATGATGAAAATATGATTTTTATTATAAAACAATTTATTTCAAAACAGGACTATTTTATATAGTTCATATAGATGATGAAAATATGATTTTTATTATAAAACATTTTATTTCAAACACGAATACCATTCAACACATGAATTTCTATTCAACGAATGAATTTCTATTCAACACATGAATGTTTTCTATAGTTCGTATATATACAATAAAAAGGTGATTTTTATATTTAAAAAAATTTATTTAAAACACGAATACCATTCAACACATGGATTTCTATTCAACGAATGAATTTCTATTCAACACATGAATGTTTTCTATAGTTTGTATATATACAATAAAAAGGTGATTTTTATATTTAAAACAATTTATTTAAAACACGAATACTATTCAACACATGAATTTCTATTCAACGAATGAATTTCTATTCAACACATGAATGTTTTCTATAGTTCGTATATATAAAATAAAAATGTGATTTTTATATTTAAAACAACTTATTTAAAACATGAATGCCATTCAACACATGAATTTCTATTCAATGAATGAATTTCTATTCAACACATGAATGTTTTCTATAGTTCGTATATATAAAATAAAAATGTTATTTTTATTGTTAAAACAATTTATTTAAACATGAATGTCGTTCAACACATGAATTCCTATTCAACACATGAATGTAGTTTCAACACATGAAAATAATTCTAACACATGAATATTATTCAAAATTTCGGTAGCATAACGGCAGGGTAGTTAAAACCGGGGTCGTCCCTAGTACGGCTCCTCGCTCTAGCTTAAAGCCTCGCAGCTTTTGACAATGGGGATTTCATGCATCTAGTTCGCACGTAGGCGGCATGTATATTTTTTCTTTTCCACAAACTAATCCTATGTGGTTTCAACCAAATAATTCTCAACCACAAACGGGTATTTTTCAACCACAATCAATCAATTTCGACCACAAACAATTCTAACCAACCATTCGCTATCAACTAATTTTCACACCAATCACAACCAATAAATATCGTCCATGGTTTGTGGACGAGGGGCGTGTATATATATATATTATATAAGTATATTTCACTTCCATTTCAACACATATATAATTTTCACAACACATATATAACTTATATATCGAACGTACAACTTACACAACACTTATACATGAGGTGTACAACGCTTATATAACTCATACATCGACTATATAAATTATACATTGTCGTTTTCCATATCGTTTATAATTCAGAAATCTCACATTGGGTTCCACTCCACCAAAAATAGCAGAAGGCTCAAAAAAATATGCGGTCTCTTCTAGAATGTAGAAGACGTCCACACGAGTCCACTGTCTCTTGTTTCACCTAATTTCGTCAACAAACGAGAAAGATATAATTTTTAAAGTGAAATCAAAAACCATAGCGCTTTAAAGTGCTATAGAATAGCTTAAAATAATTTCAGCCGTACCTTTCAAAATCTGTTCAAAACTAGGTTTTGATCTTTCGTGAAATCCGTTGCACGATACGACGATCGGCCACTGCCACGTGGAAGGGCTTGGAGTGCCGAGCAAAACGAGGTAGGGCATTCTCAGATCGATCACAGCAGGAAGGAGATCGACGACGATGAACGGCGGGACTTCCCATTGGTGATTCGCACAATTTTTTCAACGATAATTAGCAAACTTCATATGGATTTGTAGCTCTTGAGAAGATCTACAAAAACCTTAACTGTGGCACTGGATTTCGTGGAGCGTGGAAGGAGTAATCGAAGGGGAAACAAGAAAGCGGTTTTCGCCGTCGGTCTCGAGGTTAACGGGGAGAGAGAAAACGTATGAGCCAATAGATTTTTTTTATATTTATAAATTTTAAAAATCCAAAAATACCCCTTATCTCATATGAACTCCAATCCAAACCCAACGACTGTCGTCTCTAGCTAAATACCCCCATTCCGAACACAATGGGATATGTTTCGTAGGCCCATTCAACTGTTTTAGTCAGTTTTCCTTCAAATTAAAATATAAAACATTCAATATTTAATTTGAACGTACATTTCAATTTGCTGGGGCCATATGCTGGTTCTAAAAATTCCCGAGAAATAAATCTAGCTACGTTTTGACGATACGGTCCCAACAAAACTAGTTTCGTCGAATTCTGAGGTCGTTTGCAAAATGGCCCTTTTCTGGTCGATCCAATTTAATAGAAATCGACCAAACACATTTTCCTTTTCCACACTCACATACTAGCTTCAAAAATTATGAAATTTGAAACCTAGCAATAATTCGAAATCCCGGATCCAACAAAAGTGGTTTCGTCGAATTCTGAGGTCGTTTGTAAAATGGCCATTTTCACGGGCTATATAAACTCTATAGCGACCTTTCTGAAAATTAGTTTGGCCATAACTTTTGCTTCCCGCTATGAAACTTCGATTTTTTAGATTCGTTAGAAAGGTATTCACTAACAGATTTAAATATTTTTTGTTTCACTCAAATCCGTTTTGTTTTGCACCCGGTACAGTCAGGCAAAGTTTGAATTCAAATTTTGAAACTACCGTGCCATTTCAGGCCTTGTTTATAATTAGTATTAATTATATTTATTTTCAAATATCGATTCAAATACACTTTTCGTCGTTATTATTTAAAATATTTATTTAAAATATTTAAAATCCACTAAAATAGCCAATTTAAAATTTTTAAATTGGTTCAGGTTTTCTGGGCCGTTACAATTATTCTAATTACATCCTTAATAACCATTTATCCTTTCTTCCTTGATCCGTTACTTCCAGGTTTCAGGAACCCAATGTCCTGCCTCAAAAACTGTACACTGCAGCCTCCAACATCGACCAGACGACCATCCGTCACCCCAACGACATCCGCCGCCACCTCCTCCTCTACCGCCTAGAACATCGTGCCACTCGGCCCTCCCTCTAGCTCCAAAACGCGGCTCAAACTCCAGCACTTCATGGACGAAAATCACACAATATACTTCATTAAAAATGCTCAAATCCGTATCAAATAAAAGATCTCTTCTTGCTCTTGATTCTTTGTTTTATGAGTTTCTGGAATTGTTGAAGTGATTAAGGGGAGAAGATTTGAACAATAGCAGCCATGGATTTTAGTTAGGGCCGGCGGAAATGATAATGAAGCTAGGGTTTTTCGGAAATGAATACAAATATATATAACATTAAATTCTTTAATTGACTATATTTCATCCGAACTCCAAACGAATTCCAGCAACCATCGTTCTTAACCAAATAGCCCTATTCCGAACACAATGAAATATGTTTCGTAAGCCAATTTGGCTGTTTGATGAGTTTTCATCAAAATTAAAATATAAATTAATATAACGTTCAATATTGTGTTTCAACATACATTTTAACTTACCACGGCCACATACCAACTTCCAAAATTATGAAATTTGAAATCTCGCTATGTTTTCACAATACGGTCCTAACAAAATTAATTTTATTGAATTTGGAGACCGTTCGAAAAATGCCCTTTTTATTAGCTTGTTAAATTTAACTGAATTTACAAAATGTGTTTAAATTTACGACGCTCACATGCTGATTCCAAATGACTTGAAATTTTAAACCTGACAATAATTTGACATTCCGGTTCCAACAAAATTAGTTTCATCGAAAACGAAGGTCATATGCAAAATGACATTTTTAAGGGATATATATATATTAAAATATAAATAAATTCTATAGCGACTATTTTAAATATTAATCTGAACATAACTTACAACTTATAAAACGAAATCTCAGTTTCTTACATTCATTAGAAAATTACTATTCAAAATATTCCAACATTTCTTTTTTTATCAAATTCTGATTTCTATTGAATTCTGTACATTCATTCAAAGTTTAAAATCGAATTTTCAAACTACCATGCCATTTTAGGCTCATTTTATAATTAAAATAAATTTATACATTCTAACTTCGTTTTTTAAATTTATTTTAAGTCGTTAATTCTCAAAATAAATCAATTAAAATCTTATATTTCAATTAAAATCAATTAAAAATAAATTTTAAACTGGTTTTGATATTACGGGTGGTTGCAAATAAGGATAACCCAAAGCATAATTTCAAATTAGCAAAGACCTCAAATTACAAAGTGTGGTACAAGTTCATTAAGTCAAGCAAATGTATCTTATTAGGGTAGTATCTATTGTTATCAAATAAATATTCAAGACGAGGTACAAGGAAACTTGAGTGCCGACATACCAAAAATAAGTGTAAATTCAAAAAACAATCGGGCATTAAGTATGTTCAATGGCACGTCAAAGCGTGAAGCATCTGTTCAATATCGAACCAGTGAAGTAACGACCATAATACGGCAAAAACCCAAACAAAAAATATATATACACAACAACAAGAGAATGATATAGAATAAGGAAGGACAATAGCACAAATCCATGTGGAGTATCAAGTTCATGAAGAAACCATAGCAAACCAAAGTGTAGTATTAGCTAAAATTTTCAAGCATTTGTTCAACTAGTCATGGGAAAATTATGTGAAATATAAGTTCCATTTTTCTAGCATCGGTTCTCAGCAAAAAAAAAAAAAAGGAATCAAAACCAGCAAATCATCCAGGCCTTATGTTTAGGAAAAGGAATTCACCAATTTTTTCGTAATCCATATTTACATCATAAAAGACCCAATCAAAGTTCCAAAAGCCACTGATAATTTCTCCAGAAAAAGAAAATATTCGATCAAGCTTAAATCAAAATTTTCGAAAGAAAAACTCAAATTACCTATCCAAAATCACAAGAACAATTCAAGGCACATGAATAACCTAGAATCAGATTTTTTTTTTTTGGATCATATACCCTGTAAATATCACACAAATTCATCATCGGCAAGTGGAGAAAAATAGATTCAACAACCAAGCAACAATCGAGTAAAAAGGAGCAGAAATCACATACGATTTTTCAGAGAGCAATAACATCTTGAATCAGAAAACGCTGGAGATTAGGGTTTTATAATTTTATATTAAGTATTTGTTATTTTTAAGCTGTTTTATTTTTTCAAGAAAAGAGTGAGTCAATAACTACAGGGTTTTATAGTTGGGAAAATCACAGCTTAAGGGATTAAGTTGTGATAAGGTCTTGAGATTAGGGTTTGAACAGTCGAGAGTGAGTGTCCTAAGTTTATAAGGGATTGTAAGCGTAGAGATTGTTTTTAAATTCTAGTAGAAACCTTGAATTCAGATTAGGTAGCGTTTTTCCGAAGCTTGGAATTCTGTTCGTGAATTTCTTACTATAAGTCATTCTGTTATTCCGTGCTATTTTATTTTTTAATTATTTAAATTGCAATAAACCTTATTCACCCCTCCTCTATATTTACTTTAGATCCTACAATTACTTATTGGTCATAGTTATGAAGATAATCTGTTTGTTTTTATTTTACTTAAGGTTTTATTTGTATGTAAAAAGTTTGATTACAGTTCGGCTGATGTTAGTTTTTCGTCGTTTTCTCTTTCTTATATTAAAGGTGGTTCATGTGGTTTTTCAATGGGTTTTCTCTTCATTGGATCCTGGTTATCTTTCTAAAGCAATTGTTAAAAAAATGATTCTATCAAACTAGGTTCTATTGGAGTAGGTCAAAGATTTTCTATTTGTGTTAAAGAGTTTTGACTATGCCTTATGATATATTGGATTAAGAATGAATACAAGTTAATGTTGTTAAGAACGATAGTGATTGTGTTACAACTACTTGTTTACGTGAAGTTTGCACATTTAATTTCACACTTCTTATAAATTCAATCTTCCAAAAAAATTCATTACCAAAACAATACAAAAATGATTTGCTTTCTTACCATCATTTGAAAGCTTCTTATGAATAAGTTTTTGTTTCCAACCTTCAAAGTATTATTGAACTTCAAGGTTGTAATGAACCATTTTTTCTTATCACTAAAGAAGACACTTGATATAATCTTGATGTTCGTGTATTGATCTTTTAACTGTCTAAAAGACAGTCTATTGGATGAAAGAAAAAAAAAGAATAGAATCTCACAAAAAGAGTAATAGATAACATAAACATGTCTTTTTGGAGAGAAAAAAACTTCTATATGGATACACATATCGGAGTAGAACACTAACCTATCATCCTCCATAGATAGTTATGATAGCATATCCTTACATTGTTGATATCTAAACAAGAACACAGTGGAATAATAAACCAAAATATAAAAATACATCATAAGCCTCCACCTTACCTCTTGAGCTTCAATCATCCAAAATAGTCTGGAAAATATACTCGTCTGAACGAAGCATTATAGGAAAAATAACATCTAGGTCAGTCTGATAAACTGGTGTGAGAAAATTCAAACATTAGAAATTGATTTGTTATACCTTAAAAAGCTTTTGAAATAGAAGGTATCTCGTAAGATCGGGCCACACATAAGTACATATGGGTTTTTACCTTATGATAATCAAGAATTTTCTATAGAAACTTCAGTAATATTATAATAATGTCTATGATACAATTACAAATTAAATATAATCAAAATTATTACGTTAATTGAATTCTAACATAATAGTTATAAAACTAAGTCTGTGAAGTGGTTAATGGAAAATACATTCGCCCGATGAAAATGTAAGGGACTACCTTCGGAAGATAAGCTCTAAAGAAAATATATCTAGGGCTTTGCCTTGACCCATGCTTACACAAAAGATCCTACTCTTTGTTGGATGGTATAGAATATGTCATCACTATGGTTGTGATCAACAATCATACAAAACCATACATTAAATGGCAATCGATCTCCTTTAGGTAATGTACATACCCTAACGAGAGAGATGCACATAGCCCAGTTGCATCTACCTTGTTCTAGCCATTCTAAGTTGATGATGTTTGATGATAACAATTAGCTTTCTATGACAATTCACTTAGAATGCTACATTGGCCTCCAATGACAATGTGATGATAGCATTCATCCACAATTGTTCTTTTTGGTTCTAATTGAAACCAAATGCACTACTCCTGCTACATGCATTTTTGAATCATTCATGGGATTAGTAGCGAATATCCCTTACAATTCCAGAGCTCTATCTTCCATTCCAAAATCTTCAAGATGTCCTCTATGTCCGTAAGCTTAAGATGGTTTTAAGAGGTTTTAAATAATAGATCTGACCCTAGTCTCTTCAAAAACCAATTATAATAGATTTTTTGAAACTAAAACCTAGTTCTTTCTGAAATAGTTAGAAAAATGCATAAGAGCAGAGATAACCCTCTAGTCACTTAGTGGATGAATTTCCTTATCATTTTTCATAGGAGAACAAAATGAGATCTATATGCATAGCACAACATCATCAGATATGGTTGTGTCGTGTAATTCATGTTTTTCTCCGAGATATTTCCGTAGTTAGATTTGGCTAAGATTCGATAATTGGTTCTTTATCTATTAGATAAATAAGCAAAAAGAAATCTACATGTTTAATTATCCATTGTAACCACTAAAGATGTAGTGTCCCAAAATTCTGGTACTATTTGAGCTGACCAAATAACACAAGTCTAACCCAAATTGCACTGGAAACCAGAAAACTAATAGAAAGAAAACAGAGGGTGTGACAACCCGCCCTGCACCGACCGACGTTTACTCCATAAGTGCGCTGTACATATGTCCAGTTAGCACGGCACGTAGTCAGAAGGAAAGAAAGAAGACGAAGAATCAACAAGGAACCTGTAGAATGTCTCACAGCGCATAGAACAAAATTAATAACAACATACTTGACATAAAACAGGTGAGACTGTGCATAAGCTGAAAACAATCTATCATAGCAGCGGAAAATCCAAAGTACAACTTATGATCCAAAGCCAGCATTATTACAACTTTTAAAAATTGTCTCAAAAAGCTAAACAAGAAAGGTACAATACTAATGCCCAAAGTAGTGACCAGCAACGACACAGGGAGAATATCTACATATCATACGTGGAAGCCTCCTACTCGCCTCTGAATCAACTACTCGCGCATCACCAGCTAACCTGTCTCTAGTCTGCTCGTGTGAGCACCCAAAGTAATAAGAAGAGACATAAAACTCTGGGTCAGACAAAAAGTCTGGTATGAGTGATAAGCAGCTAAACAAAACAATAACAGGTATACTAAACCATACCTGGACCTGCAACCAAAGAGTTAGCACTACATACTGTACAATACTCTAAGGGGCCACTACATACGGTGTAAAGAATACGAGGGTGGGGGTGTGCATGTCATAATGATGGCAAACAATCAAGCATAGAAACCATCCTCACATCTCTCACTCAGTGCGTAAAGTATACGATATCCACCACTTCGATCACCTCAATACCTTGATATGATCACCTTGCCCCATGAAGTCATAAATGGCTTCACTGCACTGATACCTAGCCACTAATCCTTCGCTATGTCCACTTTGCCCCATGGAGTTGTTCACCCCATCTACGCTGGCTCATAGCCTTACTAATCCTTTACTATGTCCACTTTGCCCCATGGAGTTGTACACCCCATCTGTGCTGGCTCATAGTCCTACTACGATCACTTTGCCCCTCGAGTCATAGTGACTCTACTGCACTGATAACGTAGTCCCATCATTCATGGTGAATCGAAGTTATGAACGTCGACAACTCCTTAGCACATGTCCCGTAGCAAAGCCAACAATGAAGTGAACTCATTGGTTCCCTAATGGATCTTGAGCTATAACTTCCATTTGGACTACCTTTGCATCTCGGGTTATCGGTCATCATCGGATCGGTTCAGATTCCCTCTTAACAACCGGTTCGGTTCGGCCTTCAGCTCTCCATCATCAACACGGTTCGGTTCGCCCTTCAACATCCTTCACTGGATCGGAACGAGATCTTCAGCATGCCATGGTTCGGATCGTCATCACCCGCATTGGGTCGGGTCTCCAAGTCCATTTCCATTTCCATCTATGGGTTCGGATCCGGGTCCTTCTGGCGATTCGGGTCGGGGTACTCTCCTCCAGGCCAAGTACAACGGTTCGTGCTCACCGTCTCTGAACGGATCGGGTCGGAGCTGATGGCGGATTGTGGGGAAGGGTCTAACATCGGTTCGGTTTGGGTCTCCATAGCCGATCCGATCCGGTCCAATATCCTGCATTTTCCTGCAGCTTTCCAGCGACTGTTTATATGCCTCTCGACGGTGTTTTCGACCATTCTAACTATTCTAAACAATCACAAAGCATACCACAAAGCCATAGCAACAAGTAGAAGTGACCTCAAACACCAAAACATCAATATGAAAGGTTAAAATGGATCAAACATAACCAAAACCCCATATTTTCCCATAAACATGTTCTAGCATAATTAATGATAGGATTAGCAAAACTACACCAAATTAACCCAAGTTCATATCAGAGGTCTAAAACATCCTTTAAGAATTTATAAATATTTTTCCAGAATTTTATCATGTTTAAATTCGCTAATTAACACTAATTACCCTTAATTAACCATAATTAGTGAGGAACTATGCAAATCACTCACCTTAGCCACAAATAAACCTTAGATCTGAAATAAATCTCTGTTTGGGCGCGAATAACATTGCAAATCAGCAGCTCTAATCTTGATTTGGTGAAGATCTCTCTTGATTTGATGTTGCTAAGCTTAATCCTTGATTAGAAAGTGATTTGGAGGTGATTTAGAGGTTGGAGGCCATTTTTAGGGCTTCTAAGAGGTATGTGGAGGCTAGAAAACTGAAATGAAATGAAACCCTATCTGTTTTCAGCCTCCCCATAACCCTAATCCCGAAATGGGTTATGGACCCATTCACTAATCACCCTATTTGACCCGGTTAAGCAGTTTTTCACCTTCCAAACCTTATTTCAGCCATATATCCTAAACAGTGAGTCCGTTTGGCTATTATAACCACTTTACGGAAAGGTAAACCATCAAACGAATCTAATGGAAGTGGTTTCAGGTCAAAATTCCTTTCCAGTCAAAATGTATGGCCAAAACAGTATTAGCTAGGGGCAAAATGGTCATTTAAAAATCAGCAAAAATCAGGAACATGGGAAATGACCCCAATAGTCGTTTCCCAAAGTTACATGACCATACGCCCTCATATAAGAAAGAAATAAATATTCTACGATCCTCCAATGCGTAGAATGCGGGTTATTACATTCTTCCCCCCTTAAGAAATTTCGTCCCCGAAATTCCCTAACTAAAACACAAAAATGGGTCCCGCATGCCTATCAGCCATAAAACAACAATCAAACATGCAAAAAGAAGAAAAACAAGTCTCTCCTAGCATGCGGAATAACTAAATTGCAAAGTAAATCTTACTAGGCAAAGAGTTCTGGATACGTCTTCCTAATGGTCTCCTCTGTCTCCCAAGTACAGTCATTCTCGTTCTTGCCCCACTGAACCTTGACTAGCTTCACCGCCTTCCTTCGAAGTCGCTTCGTATCGTGCTCGACAATACGAATCGGCTTGCAGTTCCCAACCGCTTCGGGTTCCACTTCGAAGTCCTCTAACTGATCAGGTGAAATAGCCATATCTGGGTCGTGAACGAACTTCCTTAACTGGGAAACATGAAATATGTTGTGAACTCCTGCCATCTTCTCTGGTAAGTCAACTCTATATGCCAAATTCCCAACTTGTTCGAGAACTGGGAATGGGCCAACAAACCTTGGTGTCAACTTGCCTCTCCTGCCAAATCGTATCACGCTCTTCAATGGAGAAACCTTGACAAACACCAAGTCTCCAACGGAGAATTTTAAGTCTCTTCTCCTCTTGTCAACATTACTTTTTTGCCTATCCTGGGCAGCCTTCATCCGTTGCTGAATGATCTTAATCTTATCTGAAGTTTCCCTCACCACATCTGGTCCAAGCATAAACTTCTCGCCAGTCTCTATCCAACATGATGGTGAGTTGCACGGTCTTCCGTACAAAGCTTCATATGGAGCCATACCGATACTGGATTGGTAGCTATTATTATATGCAAACTTTACTAGATGCAAATGGTCATCCCATGATCCACCGAAATCCAATATACAAGCGCTCAAGAGATCTTCCAATATACGATTCACCCTCTCTGTCAGACCATCAGTTTGAGGATGATACGCGGTACTGAGATATAGTTTCGACCCCAGAGCCTCTTGTAAGCTCTTCCAAAACCCACTAGTAAACAACAGTTCTTGGTCACTCACAATGTTTTTAGGTACTCCATGAAATTTCACTACCCACTTCATATACAATTCTGCTAATTTAGCTGCCGTTCTGGTCGATTTGACTGGTATAAATTTTGCACTTTTAGTCAATCAATCCATAATTACCCAAATGCTATCATATCCCGACCTAGTCCTTGGTAAACCATCAATAAAATCCATTGAGACTTGTTCCCATTTCCATTCGGGAATTTCTAATGGTTGCAACAAACCACTATGCTTCTTTTGCTCAGCTTTGACTAGCTGGCAATTCATGCACTTGGATATAAACTTCCCAACGTCTCTTTTAATCCCTTCCCAGTAGTAAGTCCATTTCATGTATCGATACATCTTATCACCATCGGGGTGTATAGTCAGTTTTGAGTGATGACATTCCCTAAGCACTTCATCTCTTAATCCATCCACGTTGGGTACAACTAGTCTTCCATTCTTTCGAAGCCATCCTTCTCGATCAAGCCCATACAAATTCATCTCCTCACCGTCGATGTTCATCTCTAACTTGGAGATGATTTCCAATAGATTAGGATCGTCCCTCTGACTGGAACCAATCCGCTCAATCAAGGTGGGTCTGATCGTCAAACTAGCTAATATCTCTGGATCCAATTCGCACTTTGGTCTGAAATCAAACCTTGCGATATGCTCCAGTTGCTTCCATTCAAGAAATATAGCCCCTAAACTGGCATGTCTCCTACTCAAGGCATCGGCTACCGCATTGCCTTTCTCAGGTGTATATGCGATATCAAAATCATACGAAGCCAAGAACTCTAGCCATCTTTGCTGTCGGAGGTTTAGATCCTTCTGAGAGAAGAGATACTTTAACGATTTATGATCGGTAAACAACTCAAATCTTTCTCCCAAGAGATAATGTCTCCACATCTTCAACGCGAACACGATCGCTGCTAGTTCCAAATCATGGGTAGGACACTTTTTCTCATGCGGCTTTAATTGCCGACTAGCATAAGCTACAACCCTACCTCCTTGCATCAATACAACACCTAGTCCGGTACCACAAGCATCCGTGTATACAGTTATCTCTTCATTCCCTTTAGGAATGGCTAACACTGGCGCACGCGTCAACTTTTCTTGTAGACTCTTGAATGCATTCTCACACACGCCGTCCCAGACGAAGGCTTGATTCTTCTTAGTCAACTGAGTCAACGGTGCTGCTATCTTGGAGAAGTCCTGGATGAACTTACGATAATACCCAGCTAACCCCAAGAAGCTTCTCACGTCTGTTGCATTCTTGGGCGTAGGCCAATCCTGTACCGTATCCACCTTTGCAGGGTCCACGGCAATACCATTCTCTGAAACAACATGGCCCAAGAATCTCACTTCCCTCCTCCAGAAGTGACACTTGGAAAACTTCGCTTTCAATTGGTGTTTTCTCAACACCTCCATCACTATCTTCAGATGTCCCTTGTGTTCTTCCTCTATCCTTTAGTAAACAAGGATGTTGTCTACAAACACAAGAACAAACTTATTCAACTGATCTCTGAAAACTCGATTCATAAGTCCACGAAGTATGCTGGTGCATTGGTCAACCCAAATGGCATGACCAACCACTCATAAAATCCAGACGGTGTCCTAAATGCCGTTTTCGGAACACTCTCAGCCGCTACTCGAAGCTGATGAAATCCTATCGCGAGGTCCAACTGGGAGAACACTCTTGCTCCTTCCAGTTGATCAAACAAATCATCTATCGGCGGTAGAGGATACTTATTCTTCCTCGTCACCTTATTCAACTCGCGATAGTCCACACACAAACGAAGGGAACCATCTGCCTTAGTGGCAAACACAACTAGTGCTCCCCACTCGAAGACACTTCTTCTAATAAACCACTTCTTCAAAAGATCTCTTACTTGCACCCCGGGCTCTCGCTGCTCCCTTGGTGCCATATGATGAAGTGGCATTACTATAGGTCTGGTATCTTTCACTAAATCAATACGGAACTCAATCTCTCGGTGTGGTGGAAGCCTGGTCACCTCCTTGAAGACGTCCGGATACTGGCCAACCACGAGCACATCTGACAACTCATCATGCAGGATGTAGAGGGAAATTATAAATCTAGACATTACCCATTACTAGGTAGACTACCAAACACTACCCTCCGCCCATCGTCCGCCCTAACTGTCACCAAAACGCCCTCACAGTCTACCACCACCCCGTATCTTTGGAGCCAATCGACTCTCAATATAATGCCATACCCAGTGAAGCACAAAACAAAGCAATCACAAACAAACATACATCCATGACTCGATAAGACCAAATTTCGGCAAATCATACTAAGGTTAGTCGAACCACCAATCGGGTTCGTCACAACCAACGGTCTATCGACTATCTCGGGTTCCAGTCCCAACCTATCTACCAGGTCACTAGATATGAAGGAACGGGAAGCCCCAGTATCAAACAAAACTCGAACAGGTACATCATGAATAGAAAGCATACCTTGAATGACGACATTCTTTCCTTTCTCCGCCGCAGTTGGGGCATTCGACGAAGAAGGAATAACGTTGATAGCATATGCTTTCACAATCTTCTTCTCTTTAAGAGGTTGTGGACACTTATCCTTGAAATGTCCGACTTGACCACAGTTGAAGCACTTTTTATCCGCTGACTTGGTCCGACAATCCTTAGCATAATGGCTCTTCTTACCACAGCTGAAGTACTCAACATCTTTCTTGCTCTTTTTCTGGCCATCCTTAGTTTGGTTCTGCTTCCTCTTGTTCTGAGCGTTATTCTTGCCTCCACCGCCTGCTTGCAGCTTCAGCCCTTCTGCGGATGCAACTTCAGTCTTTGACTTAGGGTAAAGACTCTCTGATCTCAAAGCTTTCCCCACAATCGATTCAAAAGTCTCATCGATGTGGTTGATAAGCCTTTCCCCCAAGTATCCATCCAACCCAGTAATGAACTTCTCATTCTTCTTCTCAGGAGTATCGATAAGGGATAATCCATACTTTGACAAAGTGTCGAACTCAGCAATATAGTCCGAGACTGCCCTACCATTCTGCTTAAGCTCCAAGAACTTCCTAAACAATTCCGACTTCTGAGCAGCTGGGATAAACTTGTCGCTAAAGCGAGCCTTAAACTGATCCCAAGTAACCTGATCCTCTGGAGTGGCTGTCTTAATAACATTCCATTAATTCATCTCTCACCCTTGCAGCTGACGAGATGCTAGCCTTCTCTTCATCGCATCCTCGATACCCAAGTCGTCGAAGATACGATCATAGCTATCCAACCAATCCTGAACATCCGTGGCCGACTCCGTTCCGTGAAACGGCTTCCCACCAAGGTGAGTGTAATCCTTGCACGACTTGGCAATATCGGCCCAAGGCGCCTGCACTACTGGACCACCACCATTACCGGGATTGGGAACTGCCCCTTGCACATCCCTAAGCATTTCTCTCATGAGGTTAGTAAACATTTCCCTCATGTCAGCAACATTCCCATTATTGGTCCCTCTACCAGCACCCCTCGTATCTCGACTCATCATCAAATCTGTAAAAAGAAAACGATTAACCATCTCCATAGTGGTGCCAGTGCTGTACGACTTCATCTTTAGCTATACTAATAGTATATATATAGCTTTTGAAACCCAAAGTAATCACAAATACGCTCTCTCATATACGTACTATCTCTCCCTAGTGTCTTTCCCTTGGTTAACCACGCAACCTTGAGCTCTGATACCAAATGTGACAACCCGCCCCGCACCGACCGACATTTACTCCACAAGTGCGCTGTACATATGTCCAGTTAGCACGGGACGGTCGTCGGAAGGAAAGAAAGAAGAGAAGAATCAACAAGGAACCTGTATAATGTCTCACAGCGCATACAACAAAATTAATAACAACATACTTGACATAAAACAGGTGAGACAGTGCATAAGCTGAAAACAAACTATCATAGCAGCGGAAAATCCAAAGTACAGCTTATGATCCAAAGCCAACGTTATTACAACTTTTAGAAACTGTCTCAAAAAGCTAAAAAAGAAAGGTACACTACTAATGCCCAAAGTAGTGACCAGCGACACAGGGAGAATATCTACATATCATACGTGGAAGCCTCTTGCTCGCCTCCGAATCAGCTACTCGCGCATCACCAGCTAACCTGTCTCTAGTCTGCTTGTGTGAGTACCTAGAGTAATAAGAAGAGACAAAAAACTCTGGGTTAGACAAAAAGTCTGGTATGAGCGATAAGCAGCTAAACAGAACAATAATAGGTATACTAAACCATACCTGAACCAGGACCTACAACCAAAGAGTTAGCACTACATACTGTACAATACTCCAAGGTGCCACTACATACGGTGTAAAGAATACGGGGGTGGGGGTGTGCATGTCATAATGATGGCAAACAATCAAGCATAGCAACCATCCTCACGTCTCTCACTCAGTGCGTAAAGTATACAATATCCACCACTTCGATCACCTCAATACCTTGCTATGATCACCTTGCCCCATGAAGTCATAAATGGCTTCACTACACTGATACATAGCCACTAATCATTCGCTATGTCCACTTTGCCCCATGGAGTTGTTCACCCCATCTGCGCTGGCTCATATCCTTACTAATCCTTTACTATGTCCACTTTACCCCCATGGAGTTGTACACCCTATCTGCGCTGGCTAATAGTCCTACTACGATCACTTTGCCCCTCGAGTCATAGTGACTCTACTGCACTGATAACGTAGTCCTATCATTCATGGTGAATCGAAGTTATGAACGTCGAAAACTCCTTAGCACACGCCCCGTAGCAAAGCCCAACCATGAAGTGAACTCATTGGTTCCCAACTAGATCCTGATCTATAACTTCCATTTGGACTACCTTTGCATCTTGGGTTATTGGTCATCACCGGATCGGTTCGGATTCCCTCTTAACAATCGGTTCGGTTCGGCCTTCAGCTCTCCATCATCAACACAGTTCAGTTCGGCCTTCAACATCCTTCACTCGATCGGAACGAGATCTTAAGCATGCCACGGTTCGGATCGTCATCACCCGCATCGGGTCGGGTCGGGTCTCCAAGTCCATTTCCATTTCCATCTATGGGTTCGGATCGGGGTCCTTCTGGCGATTCGGATCAGTGTACTCTCCTCCAGGCCAAGTACAACGGTTCGTGCTCCCCATCTCTGAACGGATCTGGTCAGAGCTAATGGCAGATCATGGGGAAGGGTCTAAGATCGGTTCGGTTCGGTTCTCCATAGCCGATCCGATCCGGTCCAATATCCTGCATTTTCCTGCAGCTTTCCAGCGACTGTTTATACGCCTCTCGACGGTGTTTTCGACCATTCTAACTATTCTAAACAATCACAAAGCATACCACAAAGTCATAGCAACAAGTAGAAGTGACCTCAAACACCAAAACATCAATATGATAGGTTAAAATGGATCAAACATAGCCAAAACCCCATATTTTCCCTTAAACATGTTCAAGCATAATTAATGATAGGATTACCAAAACTTCACCAAATTAACCCAAGTTCATATCAGAGGTCTAAAACATCATTTAAGAATTTATAAATATTTTTCCAGAATTTTATCATGTTTAAATTTGCTAATTAACACTAATTACCCTTAATTAACCATAATTAGTGAGGAATTATGCAAATCACTCACCTTAGCCATAAATAAACCTTAGGTCTGAAATAAATCTCTGTTTGGGCGTGAATAACAATGCAAATCAGCAGCTCTAATCTTGATTTGGTGAAGATCTCTCTTGATTTGATGTTGCTAAGCTTAATCCTTGATTAGAAAGTGATTTGGAGGTGATTTAGAGGTTGGAGGCCATTTTAGGGTTTCTAAGAGGTAAGTGGAGGCTAGAAAACTGAAATGGAATTAAACCCTATCTCTTTTCAGCCTCCCCATAACCCTAATCAGAAATGGGTTATGGGCCCATTCACTAATCACCCTATTTGGCCCGGTTAAGCAGTTTTTCACCTTCCAAACCTTATTTCAGCCATATCTCCCAAACGGTGAGTCCGTTTGGCTATTATGGCCACTCTACGGAAAGATAAACCATCAAACAAATCTAATGGAAGTGGATTCAGGTCAAAATTCCTTTCCAGTCAAAAGTTATGGCCAAAACAGTATTAGCTAGGGGCAAAACGGTCATTTAAAAATCGGCAAAAATCATGAACATGGGAAATGACCCCATTAGTCGTTTCCCAAAGTTACATAACCATACGCCCTCATATAAGAATGAAATAAATATTCTACGATCCTCCAATGCGTAGAATGCGGGTTGTTATAGAGGGTGAGAATAGATAAGATAGAAACTTAGAATAGAAGTAGAACATACAACATCTGAGTAACACGAATCTCACAGCGGAATGAACAACATATAATAGATAACATATCCTTGAAATAAAATCAGTATATGTATACAGTAACATTATCAGAGTACAACACTTACAACACAGTGGAATAAACAATAGCTATATAATCCTGAAGCCTCCTGCTCCAAGCTCTCCAAGTATACCTGTAAAATCCTGACTACTTGACTATCTGTACAAAATTAGGCACCCAAGAGTTTAGGGAAAACAAAACAAAATAAACTCTGGGTCAGTCATGGGACTTGTGTGAGTAAAACAGTTTAAAGCAGTTTGAGCAATTAAACGATATCTCATAAGACCACGTCGTATAACGGAATGGGTTTTTCCCTTATGAGAATCCAAAATAGTCTTTATATCAAAATTCTTTTGATACTATGATAGTGTTTATCAGCCACAATATAATAATCATCTAGCAAAAACGCTTTCATCTCACGTTCTACATACATAGTATATAATCAAAATCGCAAGCACTTTATTGGGTAATGGATTTCGAACTATGACAAGGTATGGAATCACCTTCCGATAGTGTACCTTTAGAGAGGAATACACTGGGTTCAACAAGAACATCTTGCAACCCGGCCACACATGACCGACCACTCATTGCTTCAGTGTATCGAATGTATATCACCAACGATTGGGATCAACAACCATTTCCTGAATGGGACAGCATCGAATAGATTAAAGAATGAAATGAATATCTCTAGATAGGTGATAATACACCCTAATTGGCAGCCAACCACTTAGCTATGCTGCATGCCCGATTTTTTTCATTTCCCGATTGTGAGGCTAGAAGCCACGCCCATCTCTGACAAATCACACATTTATTCACTTTGAATGTCACATCGTCATACCTGCCAAATCACAAATTGATTCCCCAAAAAATACAACGGGTATACAGCTAAGAGAAACAAATTCCTCCGCCACCAAACATAAATACGTTTGAAGGGATCAACTTACGCGATCCATTAAATATACTCTGTCAGACATTCTTCCATACAGGTCGTCCTGGGACTGGAAAAACCGAAGGCACTTTTCTTTAAATCCATCTTAGGCAATTTCTACCTAGGATCGCCGGAACAGCCCTTGCATAACTCCATTTTCAATTTTCTTGATCATGTTTGATTCGCAACGATAATGCCCATACGGAGTGGTTTTCTGATAATGAATCTGATCCCGGTCTCTCCGTATTGACGACGGAAAAATAGTCAAAAACTTCAACAGTCGGTGAGTTAATATCAAAGAAAAACACGTATGCAAACAACGATATTGTTTCCAGATGGAAATTATATCGATCAAAAATCATTTAACATTTATCTCTTTAGTTCATTTTTCCTCTCCTGTTTCCATATATTCAACATTTCTTATTTTCTAAATTTAGAAAATATATGTTATTGTCATTGGAAAACATTTTCATTTCTTATTTTCTACATTAGAAAACACTTCTGATTCTTATTTGGAAAACATTTCCAAAACTCTACATTTGGATTTAAACAAATGATTAAATAAAACATCGCTATGCCAACTCAAAACATTTACACTCTTTAACTAAATTCACTTAACCAAACATTACTATCAAACCTTAACCATTTCATAGTTCAAAATGAAGTCAATCAAATTGGGGTACAACTACCTCTCAGACCTTAACTAAACAACATTTCTAACTTCGAAAATAGACAAAGTTCGCCTTCTAAATCTTTAAAGACATCCTTACGTAACTCTAGGATTCTATTTACGAATCCACTTCTGTTACAGAAATCATTTGATTATAACAATAGTGTTATAATCCCATGCTTCCGAAATATAATAACTTAAGTATAAATTTCTATTTATTAATTTGGATAAATAAACAAACAACTAATTTATTTATAAATAAATAGATCTTGATTAAAAACAGAAAGTGAATAGTACTTTCCCGAATTCGATATAATCGAATTCAACATATAATTCTCTATCAAATAATATATATTCGATAACTCCTTTCGAATAAACTATATTTGATAACTCCTTTCAAACAAAATATATTCGACTAATTCCTCTCTTCGAATAACTAATATTCGATTAACTCTTTCGAATAAACTATATTTGATTAATTCCTTTCGATAACTCTAATTAATTAACTCTATTCGGTTAACTCTATCGATAACTCTAATTGATTAACACTATTCGATTTACTCTAATCGATAACTCTAATTTATTAACTCTATTCGATTAACTCTATTTGAATAACTCTATTCGAATAACTAATATTCGATTAACTCTAATCCGATTAACTCTAATCGATTAACTCTATTCAATTAACTCTATTTGATTAACTCTATTCGAATAACTAATATTCGATTAACTCTAATCTGATTAACTCTAATCGATTAACTCTATTCAATTAACTCTATTTAATTAACTCTATTCGAATAACTAATATTCGATTAACTCTAATCCGATTAACTCTAATCGATTAACTCTATTCAATTAACTCTATTTGATTAACTCTATTCGAATAACTAATATTCGATTAACTCTAATCCGATTAACTCTAGTCGATTAACTCTATTCAATTAACTCTATTTGATTAACTCTATTCGAATAACTATTATTCGATTAACTCTAGTCCGATTAAGTCTACTCAATTAACTCTATTTGATTAACTTTATTAGAACAACTAATATTCGATTAACTCTAATCCGATTAACTCTAATCGATTAACTCTATTCAATTAACTCTATTTAATTAACTCTATTCGGATAAGTATATTCGATTAACTCCATTAAGTTTGACTTCGTATTTCAAATAGTATTCCATTTATACTTCTATTTATAGAATTATTCATATGAAATCTCCTTTTTATGTCTAACACTTAAATCTCATTTAAAATCCCCTTTATAACTCTATTTATTTTCTAAATAAATATTTCCTTTTTATAACTCTATTTATTTTCACAATATATTTATTTTCAATTCTATTTGTTCAACAAATATTTCCTTTTCAATTATATTTATTTAACAAATAAATATTCCTTTTCAATTCTATTTATTTAACAAATAAATATTTCTTTTCGATTCTATTTATTTAACAAATAAATATTCCTTTTCAATTGTATTTATTTAACAAATAAATATTCCTTTTCAATTCTATTTATTTAACAAATAAATATTTCTTTTCGATTCTATTTATTTAACAAATAAATATTCCTTTTCAATTGTATTTATTTAACAAATAAATATTCCTTTTCAATTCTATTTATTTAACAAATAAATATTTCTTTTCGATTCTATTTATTTAACAAATAAATAATCCTTTTCGATTCTATTTATTTAACAAATAAATATTCCTTTTCAATTCTATTTATTTAACAAGTAAATATTCCTTTTCAATTCTATTTATTTAACAAATAAATATTCCTTTTATAACTCCTTTGATTTTATAATTTATTTTCTTTTATAAAATCCTTTTCCTTTTATATATAAAATCCATTGATTTTATATAAATAATTTCATTTCAAAATACACTTTGAAAATTCCTTTATACTTTCCAATATTTCTAACGGTATTTAAAATACCAAATAACAATGATCGATATCATTCAAACACACTTAATCAACAACAGATTATATATCACATCATATATCACAAAATATTAAAAGAACAGTATTATAAATATTGAGGAATCTAGTTGGATCCCTCCAACCTATTTCCCTACATCATAGATGTTAAAAAACATAATTAACGTCGATTCCATTTCAATATGAAATATTCTGATAAACAGAATCAATATTTGATTAACGATTTATATATATATATATATATATATATATCGTTATCTATAATTTCAAACAATCAATCAGCAATTCAATCAAACAGTCAACACATAAATATCAATCATCATTTATCAGTTCTAAAAATACGTTATAAAATTATAAACTGATAGAGTTGGTGAGTTTTACTCACTTTTGGCAGTTCATCGTTAAATAACGATAAACTGTTGTTTGATTCAGATCAAACAATTTATTTCACCATAAATTCAAACGAGCTCCAATCCACACCCAGTTAGTTCCATTGTGTAGCCTTGTCAATACGATTCCAAAGAAACTTGTTTTGCGTAATTCTGATAAAGTATGGAGGAGTTACGTATTTTATAAGTTAGACGTACTTGAATTTTAAAACAAAACTTAAGTGAATTAAAATTGGGCCTCACCCCTCCTTCTAACCGGCCCATATCAAAGCCCAGACCCGCGTATTCCTTTTCTTCCCCAAAACTGTCGAACGCGAGCTCCTCAACATACACATGCATTGCGAAAATTTTAAACTCCCATTCCTCCTTCTCTACTTCACGCTTCAAACTCAAACGACTTCCATATACTTGCTCATTAAAATCTCTTCATCCTTGACACCACCTCGAACATCGCGTCACCCTTATGACGATAGCAATGACTTCCCGTTCGAGAGCATGTACAGTATCATGCGTCACTTTTCACCTACGAATCTTCCAATAGTTTCACATAAGTTGCTAAACTCCTTCCTGATCACTTTACAATCATCATTTTGACCCATCTTCGACTCAAGCGCCGGTGGACCTCAGCCCTAGTTCGGGTGTGCATTTTCGCCCCTTCATGAAACTATGTCGCACCACTGGAAATGGACATCGACTGGAAGCTCTTTACTCTAGGATTTTTACAATATGGGTTTCATGATTTATTGGAATTTCCTTGATTTGTTTTGGATTTTTTTAAGAGGATCGAAACCCTTTCCTGAAGAGAAAAACATACGGCGCAATGTTTGACCACTGGAAAATTGAAATCTATGGTTGTAAAGAAATTTGGGTATTTATAGAATATTATTATTATTATTTATTTATTATTTTATTTCGTTTTAACCAATTTTTATGTGTTCGTCTTTAAAAAAAAAACCTATGATCACTGACAATATCTAATTTCGATGAAAATGGACATGTGGCTATGGTTCGACATTACGGACCCAACGAAATTTGTTTCGTCGAATGCCGACTCTGTTTGCTCACACAACGTATTTTTAACCATTGAAATATCGATTGTTTTTCACATTAAAATACCGCACGGCCACATACTGACTTCAAAAATCACGAAAATTGAAATCGAACAATAATCTAATATTCTGGATCCAACAAAATTAGTTTCGCCATAAACGGACGTCGTTTGCAAAACTAGCTTTTTGTAAAGCTCTAAATAAACCCTTTTAAATATTAATATATTTAAAAATAATTAAATTAAATATTTATAAATAAATATTATCGTATATATTCCCAACAGAATATCATACAACTCCAATTGGATTTATAACTTGATATTTCCAATTTCCCAGTTATATCGATATTCAATTTATATTTAAATCCTTTTAAAATATAAATAAATCGATATAAATTATAAAGGAATTCCGTAGCGACTATTTGAAAATTTTATTTGGATATAACTCAAAATCTACACAATGAAATCCCGATTTTTCTCTTCCATTAGAAAAATATACTTCACAAGCTCCTAACGTTTCTTGTTTCACAGAAATCCGATTTAAAACACACCTGTACATTCATTTAAAGTTCGAATCGCCAAATAGCGAACTGCCTCGCCATTTCGAGCTTGATTATAATTATAATATAGTTTACACGTTCAGCTTACCTTTATAATTAAATCCGTTAATATAATTCAACTCTAAACTGAATTATATATTTTAAATTGTCCAATTCACACAATATCGTCAATTCACTATTTCCGACTATTTCAGAAATTAGATATATTATTCTGTTATTTATATAAATTAAAAATTCAATATTATTTAATTTAACAACCATAATATTCTCTAAATCACTATTTAAATAAATAAATAAATAAATTATTATATCGCTAAAATAGGGGTCGTTACATTTTCCCCACTTAAAATAATTTCGTCCTCGAAATTGCTAAGGTAGAAAACACACCCTATTGCTGGGTTAAATTTTATTTGTTTACATCTTAACTCTAGTTTCAACTAAACCAATTAATCACTAATTCATTTCTATTAACAAAAATCTTCAAAAATTCTGAAAATATTCTAACACCTGAAATTTTTGAAAAATTTCGCCAGCACCTCCTTTGTGCGGCTCAATCAGTACAACTACAATTCGCCTCTCTAGGCCTTCTCCAACCCAAAACAAAATCAAACAGCCAAGCGGCTTGCCAAATCGCTCATAAATCTCATGCTTATACCCAATATAAACTTGTACCTTTTTGTCGGGCATAACAACTTTATCACTTTCACCTGTTATCAATCCAACATATTCCAACGTCATCTCAACCAATTTCCAATCAATATTTGTTCAACACAGCTATTCGCTTATATCCAAACCAAATTCCTTTTCAACTCAAGTTTCATTCTTGATTCCAAACTCATAATCCATTAATCGAGTTCTATTTCAAATTCTTGTCTCCCAATAAAATTGTATTCGATATCATTCTAATCTAATTCTATTTCAATTATCACTTAACTGATTCCAATTCAATTCCAGCTCAGTTTCACCAATTTCTATTTAAATTTGTTTTTAATTCGAACAATCTCTTCTTGGGAGTTTTAAACAACTTACCTTTTCCAAAACAAAAACCGAATATTTGCTTTTTGAAATCAAAACAACTTGTTTTCTCAAAATAATTCAAAAACAATATCATTGGTAGTAATCCGTCACTTACAACTCGAAAATGAATACCGATGATGTTATGATCATCATCAGAATCTATTTCCAGCTATCGAAGTGAGTTCAATACTATATCACTTTCAAAACCATATCTAAACACTTCCATTTTGAAATTTATTTCAAAATACCATTTTTGATGCCTGTAACAAAATTAAAATCTCCCAAGATTTTAAAATTCACATATATTTAACCCAGATTCATTTACAACACTTTTATAACCTTCCACGGTTTTAATTCCAATTCTGATTTAAATTCAGATTTAATCCATTTAATTCCATATACTATGCTTATATGAATTTTGATTGGCTATTTACATAACCATTTCACATTTATAATCTCATCTGATTATAAAAACAATCAACACATCCATAATACGATAATACTTAAAATATTAATCACCCTTTTATATCAAAATATAATTTGGGTAAAATTATTTCATTTACCCTCTTTTCAAAACATACAGTGTCGGTTCATCGTATTCGAGTGTTTATGAACCCCTACCGATACAGTGGATCAAACTGATCGATTAGAACCCATAAACAACTCAATTAATAAATCTCCACGGTATGAAACCATTTTTATATCAAATAACAAATACGTTCACTCATATATATACACTCAACTCAATCTAGGGCATTATTAACCCTATCTCTATCGAGTTACGCCACAGAGCCAAGATAATCACTTAACCTTAAGCTCTGATACCAACTATAGTGTCCCGGAATTCCGGTACTATTTGAGCTGACCAAATAGCACAAGTCCAACCCAAATTGCACTGGAAACCAGAAAACTAATAGAAAGAAAACAGAGGGTGATAATGGATAAGATAGAAACTTAGAATAGAAGAAGAGCATACAACATAAGAGTAACACGAATCTCACAGCGGAACGAACAACATATAATGGATAACATATCCTTGAAATAAAATCAGTATATGTATACAAAAACATTATCAGAGTATAACACTTACAACACAGCAGAATAAACTATAGCTATATAATCCTGAAGCCTCCTGCTCCAAGCTCTCCAAGTATATCTATAAAATCCTGACTATTTGACTGCCCGTACAAAATTGGGCACCCAAGATTTTAGGGAAAACAACACAAAATAAACTCTGGGTCAGTCATGGGACTGGTGTGAGTAATAGTTTAAAACAGTTTGAGCAATTAAACGATATCTCATAAGACCATGTCGTATAATGGAACGGGTTTTTCCCTTATGAGAATCCAAAATAGTCTTTATATCAAAATTCTTTTGATATTATGATAGTGTCTATCAACCACAATATAATAATCATATAGCAGAAATTCTTTCATCTCACATTCTACATACATAATATACAATCAAAATCGCAAGCACTTATTGGGTAATGGATTTCCAACTGTGACAAGGTATGGAACCACCTTCCGATAGTGTACCTCTAGAGAGGAATACACGGGGTTCAACAAGAACATCTTGCAACCCGGCCACACATGACCGACCACTCATTTCTCTTGAGTGTATCGAATGTATAACACCAACGCTTGGGATCAACAACCGTTTCCCGAATGGGACAACATCGAATAGATTAAAGAATGAAATGAATATCTCTAGATAGGTGATAATACACCCTAATTGGTAGCCAACCACTTAGCCATGCTGCATGCCCAATTTTTTTCATTTCCCGGTTGTGAGGCTAGAAGCCACGCTTATCTCTGACAGATCACACGTTTATTCACTTTGAATGTCACAGCGTCATACCCGCCAAATCACAAATTGATTCCCCCAAAAATACAACGGGTATACAACTAAGAGAAACGAATTCCTCCGCTACAAAACGTAAATACATTTGAAGGGATTAACTTACGCGATCCATTAAATATACTCTGTTAGACATTCTTCCATATTGGTCGTCCTGGGACTGGACAAACCGAAGGCACTATTCCTTAAATCCATCTTAGGCAATTTCTACCTAGGATCTCCAGAGCAGCCCTTGCATAACTCCATTTTCAATTTTCTTGATCATATTTGATTTGCAACGATAATGCCCATACGGTGTGGTTTTCAGATAATGAATCTGATCCCGTTCTCTCCCTATTGACACCGGAAAAATGGTCAAAAACTTCGATAATCGTTGAGTTAACTATCAAAGAAAAACACGTGTGCAAACAACGATATTAATTCCAGATGGAAATTATATCGATCAAACATCATTTAACATTTATCACTTTAGTTCATTTTTCATCTCCTGTTTCCATATATTCAACATTTCTTATTTTCTAAATTTAGAAAATATACGTTATTACCATTGGAAAACAATTCCAATTCTTATTTTCTATATTAGAAAATATTTCTGATTCTTATTTGGAATTTTTTTCCAAAACTCCTGCATTTGGATTTAAACAGATGTTTAAATAAAACAACGCTATGCCAACTCAAAACATTTACACTTATCAACTAAATTCACTTAACCAAACTTTACTATCAAACCTTAACCATTCCTTAGTTAAAAATGGAGTCAATCAAGTTGCGGTATAACTACCTCTCAGACCTTAACTGAACAACATTTCTAACTTCGAAAATAGACAAAGTTCACCTTCTAAATCTTTAACAAACTTCCTTACGTAACTCTCAGATTCTATTTACGAATCCACTACTTTTACAGAAATTATTTGATTATAACGATAGTTCTATAATCCCATGCTTCCAGAATATAATAACTTAAGTATAAATTTTTATTTATTAATTTGGATAAATAAACAAACAACTAATTTATTTATAAATAAATAAATCCTGATTAAAAACGGAAAGTGAATAGTACTTTCCTGAATTCGATATAATCGAATTCAACGTATAATTCTCTTTCGAATAATCTATATTCGATAACTCCTTTCGAATAAACTATATTCGATAACTCCTTTCGAATAAACTATATTCGATTAATTCCTTTCTTCGAATAACTGATATCCGATTAACTATATTTGATTAACTCCTTTCGATAACTCTAGTTGATTAACTCTATTCGGTTAACTCTATCGATAACTCTAATTGATTAACACTATTTGATTAACTCTAGTCGATAACTCTAATTGATTAACTCTATTCGAATAACTAATATTTGATTAACTCTAATCCGATTAGCTCTATTCGATTAACTCTATTAAATTATCTCTACTTGATTAACACTATTCGAATAACTAATATTCGATTAACTCTATCCGATTAACTCTATTCAATTAACTCTATTTAATTAACTCTGTTCGAATAACTAATATTCAATTAACTCTAATCCGATTAAATCTAATCGATTAACTCTGTTCAATTAACTCTACTTGATTAACTCTATTCGAATAACTAATATTCGATTAACTCTAATCCGATTAACTCTAATCGATTAACTCTATTCAATTAACTCTATTTGATTGACTCTATTCGAATAACTAATATTCGATTAACTCTAACCCGATTAACTCTATTCAATTAACTCTATTTGATTAACTCTATTCGAATAACTAATATTCGATTAACTCTAATCTGATTAACTCTAATCGATTAACTCTATTCGATTAACTCTATTTAATTAACTTTATTCGAATAACTATATTCGATTAATTCCGTTAAGTTTTACTTCGCATTTCAAATAGTATTCCATTTCCAAATTCTATTTATACTTCTATTTATAGAATTATTCATATGAAATCTCCTTTTTATTTCTAACACTTAAATCTCATTTAAAATCCCCTTTTATAACTCTATTTATTTTCTAAATAAATATTTCCTTTTTATAACTCTATTAATTTTCACTATATATTCCTTTTCAATTCTATTTGTTCAATAAATATTTCCTTTTCGATTATATTTATTTAACAAATAAATATTCCTTTTCAATTCTATTTATTTAATAAATAAATATTTCTTTTCGATTCTATTTATTTAACAAATAAATATTCCAAATAAATATTCCTTTTCAATTCCATTTATTTAACAAATAAATATTCCTTTTCAATTCTATTTATTTAACAAATAAATATTCCTTTTCAATTCTATTTATTTAACAAATAAATATTCCTTTTATAACTCCTTTGATTTTATAATTTATTTTCTTTTATAAAATCCTTTTCCTTTTATATATAAAATCCATTTATTTTATATAATTTATTTATTTTCAGGATAGAATTTGAAAATTCCCTTTATACTTTCCAATATTTCTTACGGTATTTAAAATACAAAATAACAACGATGGATATCATTCAAACACACATAATCAACAACAGAATATATATCACATCATATATTAGAAATTATGAAAAGAACAGTATTAGAAATATTGAGGAATCCAGTTGGATCTTTCCAACCTGATTCCCTACATCATAGGTGTTAAACAATATAATTAACATTGATTCCATTTCAATATGAAATATTCTGATAAACAGAATCAATATTTGATTAATGATTTATATATATATCGTTATCTATAATTTCAAACAATCAATCTGCAATTCAATCAAACAGTCAACACATATATATATCAATCATCATTTATCAGTTCTAAAAATACATTATAAAATATGAACTGATAGAGTTAGTGAGTTTTACTCGCTTTGGCAGTTCATCGTTAAATAACGACAAACTGTTGTTTGATTCAGATCAAACAATTTAATTCATCATAAATTCAAACGAGCTCCAATCCACTTCCAATTAGTTTCATTGTACAGCGCTTGTCTATACGATTCCAACGAAACTTGTTTTGCATAATTCTGATAACGTATGAAGGAGTTACGTATATTATAAGTTAGACGTACTTGAATTTTAAAACAAAACTTAAGTGAATTAAAATTGGGGCTCACCCCTCCTTCAAACCGGCCCATATCGAAGCCCAGACCCACGTCATTCCTTTTCTTTCCCAAAACTGTCGAGCACGAGCTCCTCAACATACACAGACATTGCCAAATTTTTAAACTCCCATTCCTCCTTCTCTACTTCACGCTTCAAACTCAAACGACTTCCATATAGTTGCTCAATAAAATCTCTTCATCCTTGACACCACCTCGAGCACCGCGTCACCCTTATGACGACAGTAATGACTTCCCGTTCGAGAGCATATACAGTATCGTGCGTCAATTTTCACCTCCGAATCCCCCAAAAGTTTCACATAAGTTGCTAAACTCCTTCTTGATCACTTTATAATCATTATTTTGACCCATCTTCGACTCAAGCGCCGGTGGACCTCAGCCCTAGGTCGGCTGTGCATTTTCGCTCCTTCAGGAAACTGCGTCGCATCACTGCAAATGGACATCAACTGGAAGCTCTTTACTCCAGGATTTTCACGATAAGGTTTTCATGATTTATTGGAATTTCCTTGATTTGTTTTGGATTTTTTTAAGAGGATCGGAATCCTTTTCTGAAGGGAAAAACATACGGCGCAATGTTTGACCACAAGAAAAATGAAATCTAGGGTTGTAAAGAAATTTGGGGTATTTATATGATATTATTTTCTTTATTTATTATTTTATTTCGTTTTAACCAATCTCTATGTGTTCGTCTTTAAAAAAAATCCCTATGATCGCCGACAATATCCAATTTCGATGAAAATGGACATGAAGCTACAGTTCAACATTACGGACCCAACGAAATTTGTTTCGTCGAATTCCGACTCCGTTTGCTCACACAGTGTATTTTTAGTGAATATTAGGCACAGGTCCCTAAAACGAAACTTAATTAGGCTCACATCCGGTCATAAACTTATTGTAGATTTAGTCCCTATTTTTCGAAAATTCATCAAAAAATACAAAAAATAAATAAAAAAATCATGTAAATTCGTAATTAATTAAATCAAATAATCGTGAAAAAAATCAGATCAAAAAAAATCAAAAACAACGTCGAAATCATGAAATACAGAAAATCAACGAAATGCAGTAAATTGCATCAAAACATGCATATAAATCGATTAGTTGCATACATATATGCATTTATTTCAAATCTGCGTCAAAACTGCAGTATAAATGCATACATGTATGCACATATTGTTAAAACATGCATCTGCTGATGCATTTATTTAAAAACTGCATACCTACGTGCAACTTATTCACGTTTGCATGTATTTTGGCATATATGCACACATGTATGCAGTTATATAGAAAAACTGCATACATGTATGCAATTTTTCAAACCGGCGTGCATAAATATATGCATGTGTATTCGAATAGTTGCATAAATGTATGCAACTATTCGTAAAAGTTGCATACATTTATGCAACTTTTTTTTTAATTTCTGTGGACTTCCGAGAATATTTACAGATTTTAGAAACTTTTATTTTTTTAAGTTATAGCGCCTGAAAATTTGGACAGAAAACGAAAGAGGCGGAGGTATGGAAAGTGGCAGGCGGAAGATTCCAGGCGGCAGCTAAAATAGGGGGCGGGTTTACAGAGAAAACATTACAGGGATGTATTGTGAATTTAAAACTTGCAAAATAGTTGCATACATGTATGCAACTTTTGTCAATAGTTGCATACATGTATGCAAGTATTTCTGAAGCTGTTTCAGTTGAAAATGCATGCAGAAACTTGCATACATGCGTGCAACTATTTGAAATACTTGCACACATGTATGCAAGTATTTACATGTGAAAATAAAATGTGTGCAGAAACTTGCATACATGTGTGCAACTATTTTAAATACTTGCACACATGTACGCAAGTATTGCATGTAAAAATATAACAGAGAAATACTTGCACAGATGAATGCAAGTATTCCAAATATGTGCATGATTTGATGCAAATTACTGCATTTTTCGTTGTTTTCTGTATTTTTTCGATTTTGATGCATGTTTTGATTTTATTATGATCTGAATTTTTGGGCGAGTACATGTTTTATTTAAATACGAATTTACGTGATTTTTTTATATTTTTTTAATATTTTTTTTATGAATTTTCGAAAAACAGGGACTAAATTTACAATAAGTTTATGACCGGGTTTTTTTTATATTTTGAAACTTAATAGGGACCTCTAAAAAACGCACCCGTATTTTTAACCATCAAAATATTGACTGTTTTTCACATTAAAATCCCGCACGGCCACATAATGACTTCAAAAATCATGAAAATTGAAATCTAACAATAATCTAATATTCTGGATCCAACAAAATTAGTTTCATCGAAAACGGAGGTCGTTTGCAAAACTGGCTATTTTTAAAGCTCTACATAAACCCTTTTAAATATTAATATATTTAAAAATAGTTAAATTAAATATTTATAAATAAATATTATCGTATATATTCCCAACTGAATATCATACCGCTCCAATTGGATTTATAACTAGATATTTCCAATTTCCTAGTTATATCGATATTCAATTTATATTTAAATCCTTTTAAAATATAAATAAATCGATATAAATTATAAAGGAATTCCATAGGGACTATTTGAAAATTAGATTTGGACATAACTCAAAATCTATACAATGAAATCCTAATTTTTCTCTTCCATTGGAAAAATATACTTCACCAGGTCCTGACGTTTCTTGTTTCACAGAAATCTGATTTAAAACGGGCCCTGTATATTCATTTCAAGTTCGAATCGCCAAATAGCGAACTGCCGTGCCATTTCGAGCTCGCTTATAATTATTATATAATTCACACGTTCAGCAGACCTTTATAATTAAATCCGTTAATATAATTCAACTCTAAACTGAATTATATATTTTAAATTATCCAATTCACACAACATTGTCAATTTACTATTTCCTACTATTTCAGAAATTAAATATATTATTCTATTGTTTATATAAATTAAATATTCAATATTTTTTAATTTAACAACCATAATATTGTCTAAATCACTATTTAATAATTAAATAAATAAATTATTATATCGCTAAAATACGGGTCATTACAAAAGATTTGTTAAATATATCTTTATTTATTAAATCTCTTCTCAGAATATTTTTTATATATCCTTATATTTATCCCAGTACCATAAGAATATTCAAAAAATATCTCGAAAGATATATATTCCTAAATCCCACTGGCATAAACATATTCAAAAAACGTCAGGAAAGGTTTTTATTTCAAAATAATATAAAAAGGATTAAAACAACTTAAATTAGAAATAAAGATAACCACAAACATTATTATGTCGGTATTAAGTATGAAACGAAAATCCTACACTACCATAATTAAGAAGGTTCGTTAAGGAAAATACAATATCTAATTATTTTATAAATTTCTTATGTATATATATATCCTTTTTGAATAAACCTCTTTCACTTATGAAAATATTATTAATTTATATCCCAAAATCAATTTATAAAACTTCTTTATAATCTCCATGTTTATTCATAAAACTCTTCAGTGGATATCAAAACCATTCATAAATTCCTTTATAAATATCCAAAATCATTTTGATTAACTCTTCCGCACTTAATACTCCTTATATAAAATTTCCTTATTAATAAATTAAACCTATTAAATAGCTTCTAATCAAATAAGTTCCTTTAATAAGAATCGATTTCTTAAGCAAATATGATTTCTTAATTATGCCTTCTATATCAATTTTGAAAAGGTAATAAGTTGTGACTCTATAAATATGAAATAATTTTCATTAAAATAAACAATATATTTTACAGATCCAAAAGGATGCTTAATGACAATGATGGTTCTTATTTGATTAAATTTAGCATTCTAAGTTATGGCATAGGAACTTCTAATAGCAACAGATATGTAAATGAGAGCAGCACATTATAACCGATCACATATACATAAATGTCCAAGTTACTAATAACAAAACCTAGTTTTATCTTTTTAATAGATGTCCTACTTTATTAACAATTAAGTTATAGTAGAATATAGATATATTCTACTAATAGATGTCCAAGCTTATTAATTTAGTTAAGTAAACAGTAAAATGGTGTTTGGATGTGATAAACAAACATCATTTGTCTTGTAACTATTAGAACCTCTATTTCATGATATTTTGATTGTGACAACTATACACGACAATATTCTCGTATACTAACAATTATTATAGGAGAAATATTGACAACCAGAAATTTGAGAACAAAAAGAACTAATGAACAATCGCAAGAACGTAAAAGATTCGAAGAATACTTTCCAAGAGCATCAAAGATATATGTTTATTTGAGTCTATAATTATTTAGAATTATATGTTAAAATCTCTCCTGATGTGTGTATAGCGCGACATGTTATATATATAGAGAGAGAGTTTTTGTACAAGGGCATGCACAAACCTGGTTGTGCATTAAGCCAACTAAATGCACTACTTCAGCCGATTGAATGCTGAGTTTTTCATATTTTTATATGAATAACTAACCACTTGAATTAGTATATTCAGCCAGCTGAAATCAGTAATTTTTGTATTAGTTTTTCACTGCCTTGAATTTTTACAACTTTAGCCAGTTAAACTAAATTTTCAGCCAGCTAAATGGCTTTTTCTGAAAGGGTGCTTCTCTTTAAATGAAAAGTCACAACACTTAAACAAGAATGATTTCCTTTTCCCTGAATCAAAATTATTCAAGAAGAGAAACAACTCTTAATACTACATATAATAACTTTAAAATCACATGTATCAATAATCTAGTCTTATCCAGTCTTATCTAATTCCGTTTGTCTAATTCGTTCTAACTAATTACTCTGTGATTTCAGTTGCACTTAATTCTAGTATCTTGTGATTTATAATCACCATTTTCTTCCATATTCTTCATATACTAAACATTATATATCACCAAGGAGAAGATTATAGGAAATTTGTAATCAAAGTAACTTATTCATGCCATTTAAAAGACCACACTACAGTCAGTCTACTTTTGTCTATTGTAAAGTCCTGGTGATTTACTTAGGCAGAAAAATACTTTTTTGGTTGCTTAAGGTGGTTAAAGTCCTACTTAGCTGTTCAAGAGGTGTAAATCTATTCCTTCTGGTAAAATGAGGGTTATTGATAATAATATTCCAGAAGAAGTACTTATTATTGATTTTATATAATTTATTATATCTTTTGCACTTAGTTCCTATTAGTACACATATTTCCGTATAACTAGACCATTAAAATTCCCAATTGGTATCCAAGCGAGGACAACTTATAATTGTGAAACAGTTATTTATCTTGTTAATATGGAAAATAACACCAACACATTCGTTAACACTAGTTTATTTGAAGGTCAATCCCCTGACGATAATTTTTATTTAATGGAATGAATTATAACTATTGGGCTAGTAAAATGTGAATTTATATTCAAGCAAATAATTATGAAACCTACAATATTAAGCGAAAAGAATATATTGTTCATACTAGTGAATATTCTAAATGGTCCAACACACCGAAACTAAATGCTACTACTAATGCTAAAGCTGTGAATATGTTGTATCATGCCTTAGACAAGAATGAATTTAATCGTGTAAGTATGTGTAAATCTGCTTATGAAATTTAGCGTACATTAAAATTTACACATTAGTGTACTAATAAGGTAAAACAAAGTAAAATTTCAATGCTCAAAATTAAAATTAAGAATTTCAAAATAAAGTGAGTTGAAAGCATTAGTGAAATGTATTTTAGATTCCTATATATATATATATATGTATATATCATTCACAATTAGGATTAGGAGAAACTTACACATGCTTCGATGTTGTTTTAGAAACCCTCAACTCTTTAACGGATGAACAGGAATGAAAAGTCATAGAAAGTAAAGAAGTTAATGACATTTTGACCATAAAACCAGAAGAGCTGATAGGAATATAATGTATTTTGAAGTTAAATTTAACGACCAAATTTTTTGGTCAACTTAAAATTTTGATTTTTAATTTAGTTTTATGATAATTTATGGTCGATTTTGAAAATTCAATCATTTAACGTTGTTTCCATAACTTTACAAAGGAACATTTTCCAAAAGATCTCGGAATTAGACGAAATAAATTTTATTGGGTCCAGAACATCAAAAATGGTAAGCTTCTAAATTTCATAATTTCAAAGCTAGTATGTAAGTGTGCAAGAAATAAACGCATATTGGGTTAATCGGTCAAAATTAAGCGAAAACACAATAAAAAATAAAAAGAAGATCAAACAAACTCTAAATTTGACGAGACCTATTCCGTTGGATCTGGAATTACGATTTATGTTAGGTTACGGTATTTCATGTAAAATGGAATTGTTGTTTGGTCATAAGAGCAAAAGAGTGATGTTGAACTAAAACATGTTCGATGTTTGACAAAAGCTTTAAAGGCTACTAACCCTAATTGACGTGTCTTCCATCTAAAGAGTTATAATGTTTTTCTTCCTATTCCCTCCCCCTTCGACACCTAAGCGATCCAAGCACCTCCCTTTTCTATAAAACTCCTCTCCTTCTTTTCTCTTTTCTTCTCTTCTTTTTCACTTCTCTTTTGAAAACTCCTTCTCCTCCAAGCTCCAAATCCATGGCCACCATGCCCTCCAGCCTCTCCACCTGACTCAAACCCCTTCTCCGCTTCCTCCCCCACCTGTGAAGCCCCTCTTTACCCTCCTCCTCCTTTGCAGTAAGCTCCTCCTTTCCTTAAACTCCCAAAAATCCAATTTTTACACCCTAAATTGCATTAACCCCTAAGATAACCCTAGACCTACCCTCCCCCTTGCCTTTAAACCCCACACAATGGCCCTTCCTCCCTATGACAGTGGTGCATCCAATTCGGAGAATGTTAATAAAGGAGAAAGAAGAACCGAGCAATCAAACTTAGCAATTTTAATGGAGGTGTATAATCATGCCTAGTTTCTCGAGTTGGGGAGCAGCAATGGTATTTGTTCCGAAGTCCGACAGTACCCTCAGATTATCTGTGGACTATCAGGACCTCAATAGGAAAACTCTTAAGAATAAGTACCCTCTTCCTTGCATTGATGATTTGTTGGATCGCCTGAATGGAGCTCAAGTGTTCTCCAAGATGGACCTAGCTATAGGTTTTCACCAGCTAAGGATTACAGAAGAGTGTGTTCCTCTAACATCTTACAGGTGGTCGGATTTATTTTATGAATGGTTATGAATGCCCTTCATACTGTGCAATTCCCTTGCTTATTTTGTTGATCTGATGAACTGGGTGTTCCGAGAGGTGTAGAATAAGTTCGTGCTAGTTTTCATGGACGATGTCCTTATCTTCTCCAAGACAAATGGAGAACACGCGAAGCATTAGGAACAAGTATTGGAATTTCTAAGAAATAATATATTGAAGGCTAAGTTTTCTAAATAACAATTTTAGAAAGACGAAGTGAAATTTCTTGGGCATGTGGTATCTGTAACACCCCACCTCTGCTAGGGTCACTCACAAAGGGAAAGCACCAGTTTTGGAGGGGTATTATCTAGTAAACAGGCACAGAGATAACACAAGACAAAACATAAATTAAACAGAGTATATAAAGCAGCGGATATAAATTTAACCAAATCTCATTACGTGGATTATAGAGTCAAAACCTCTTACATCAAAATACCAAGTCATTATTTCATTACATCAAGTTCTAAAGAAGCAAAGTACTTAAAACAACATAAGTCCAATATTATTCTCCAAAAAGAGCATGAGTGCAGCCATAGCATAGCTCAAGACCAAACCGTACATGAGCTGTTAGAAAGCAAGCTAATTCCAACCTAAGAGCTAGAGTTTCCTCCCTGAGAACCTGGGGGGGGGGGGGGAACGAAAGAAAAAGAGGTGGAAGAAAACGGGTCAGTCAAAAAGACTAGTAGGCCCTAGTGACTATCAGCATAAAAACTAATAAAGTTAACTGGACATGAGAAACTGAGATTAAACATAAAGATAATAACTGGACTGGCATGATAATAAAAGGTAACAAGATAAGAGTGGCATCGCATATACAAGGTTTACTGCACTAACTGTACTAGTGTCCAAATCCATGTCGAGTATAAATCCAGAAATGATCCCTAAACCCAATAACATGAAATGACCCAATACGGGGGTCCAACAGTCCATCCTAATCGATCGGCTTTACTCGTCATGTGTCGGTGTTATACGGCCCAATCGCGGAATGTAGTCACATGTGCTAGGTCCACCCGAGGGTGTATCAGGTCCTAGGGTGTCAACCACTGACACAATTCAAGCACGCACAATGTAGTACTACGGGTGCCCATGCCTACTTTTTCAACTCCGAACTAAGTGCACGACCCTAGTCCGCCTGAACCTACACTGGCGCACCTTACTCAGCCGTTATTCTTGGTCGCTTACAATCGGCCTAGTATTCGTGCCCCACCTTGCCTAGTCCCCAGGGTATCGTGATACTTCTAAGTGGGTTATTGCTGAAAGGGACCACGTGGCTAGGATTTCTAATCGGTTAAGTATTGTCATTAAAAAGGTCATGACTTAACCCTATCCAAACATGTATCTAGTTGGTTAAGTATATATACAAGCAGTTCAAGACTTAACCCTATCAAATCGACGTGTCAAATTGGTTAAGTATATTCAAGAGGTCCATGACTTAACCTTACCATGTGGCATTAATTTACTTAACGCACCCCAACCTCTCACATTAGACTTGGTTATGGTTACTGGATGTGCCGGGCGGTTCCTGGCAGATTTACACCATAACCTAGTCTAACCTCGGGTTTAAAGTGCTATATGACCAACTACTCACATTGGGTCCTATTATTTGCAACTACTGGATTTGCCGGGCGGTTCCGGACAGATTTACGTTGCAAATTCAACCCAACCTCGAGTTGGCCACTTTCAAGTTATCTAATTTTCATGTCCCAAATTCATTTTTTCAAGCTTATTCTCATGTCAAGTTTTCATGTCATATTTTCATGTTGTATCATGTCAATTCCATAGCCAATTTCAAGTTTGCCTAATCTACCCCAAAACGTATCCCCAACGTACGTGAATTCGCATTAATACAACATGTCAAAATAGGGATATAACACAAAAAGGATAGTCATAGGATGGCAAAGGTGTTCACAAGTTAAGCATGATGATTATAACATTACAGGCATATGAAATAGGGTCTCAACATCAACTTGGCAAAATATGGTGATAGACAAGGTAAAGGATTGACATAAGATAGTAACCCCAATAATAAATTCAACATCACTGGCATGTCAAGATAAAGGTCATGGGGTTTTTAGATTGAACATGAATATGTCCAATTCTAGTTCATACTAATATTCCACAAGTCCAAATTTAAGATGAATAGATCTAGGGTGTACAAAACTAGATCCAAAATAACAGATCTAAAAGGGATAGTCATAGATCAAAGACATACCATGGTAGATCCGACCTAGTTATCATGTTTTGGCATAATTTCAGTTTACTTCATGTTCAAGTTAAATTTACAGTTTAAATCTAAGAGTGACAAAGGGCTTACAGATCGTAGTCTAGAGAATGAGAAAGAAAAAGAGTAGAAGAAGAATCTCTAGCAAATTCCCAAATCAACGTAGCTCTAAGGAAGTCTTGAATAGCCTCCTTGTTCTCTATCTTCCAGTCAGAACCTCAGAAGCATAAGGCCGGAAAAGAATGTGATAGAGAGTCTAGGATCGGGGGTTGTTTATATAGGGTTTAGGGAGCTGAAACTGGACAGGCAACAAGACCAGATACATCTGTCCCAAAAACAGGCTAGGTGACAAGGTCGACACCCAAGTCGACTGCCCAGTCGACTTGGTCTGGGGGGGGGGGGGGGGTCGACTGCATAGTCGACTCCCAGTCGACCTGGGTGCTGGCGGGATTTTTCCTGCCCAGCTGTCTGGATTTGAAATTCGAATTTTTGAACTTGAATTCGAACAGTTTTGAACTCTGGAATTTTCTGAAACTTTGGAGAGCCATATCTTGGTCATACGGACTCCGATTTTCGTAAACTTGGACTCGTTTTCAAGAAGAATTTCGAGACGAACATAATGGCGTAACCCGTTTCCCTTGATTCTTATTTCAAAACTTAATTCTGCCTTGATTTATTGTTATAACACGTTATTAAAATACGGGTTGTTACATTCTCCCCTCCATAAAGGATTTCGTCCCCGAAATCTCTATGTTAGGAAGAACGCATCCTACCATCCACATCCATCTAATCATAACATCATTCACGAGCAACCATTGTCCTTAAAAAGATTTCTAATGCTGTATGAACATATGTAGTATGTGTGTGTATATGTACTTATCTAATGCAAAAGATCAGGCGGTTACTGATTCAGTAAACCTCCTTAATGCAAGATATGTTAGTGTAATGAGTCCAACATGTATGCAAATTCCTAACATAACTTAAAATTTCTACATGAGTGCACAAACATCATCCATATGCAACATCCACGTGATAGCATAACAAGTTCATCCATGTACAACTATAAGCACCCATGCAAATGCAACATGAAAAGGTGTCTAAGACGATCTAGTGCCTAATATGTGTCATGCATCCACTAGAAATCACTTGCAAACACTTGCAACCATTTGCAAACATCAACCATAACATGTTTCAAATATATGTTTACATCCAAAGAGGGTTCTAAGGTTCTCAAGACAAGATTAACAAATCAAACATAGGTAGCATGATACGAAAGATTTACAAGCTCAAAGGAAAAAGAGATCGAGAAAGTACCCTCAAAAAGAAATGAGTAAAGTGCGCATATCTTCTCCTCGGTTTCCCAAGTTGTGTCTTCTTGGGCTTCACTCCATTGTACTTTGACTAGCTTGACTTCGCGATTCCTTAGCTTCTTGATATCCGTCCCTAAGATACGAATAGGAACTCGCCTCAGCGTTGCTTCTTTCTTCACTTCTACGCCTTCGAGGATGCTTGGCTCAACCACCTCAGCTGATTCATGTAGGCACTTTCGGAGATGCGGGACGTGAAAGACATTGTTTTCTCCGGCCAGCCTCTCAGGTAACTCTACCTTGTAGGCCATCTGCCCAATCCTCTCAGTGATAGGGAACGGTCCTATGAATCTCGGTGCTAGCTTTCCAATTGCTCCAAAACGAACCACATTGCGCAAAGGAGAGACTTTTATGAAAACCATATCTTCGAAATCTAGTTCTGTCCTTCTCTTGTCTGCATAAGATTTCTGTCTATCTTGGGCCGCTTTCATTCGTCTTCGTATCAACTCCACCTTCTCAGAAGTGTCTCGTATCATGTCGGGCCCAAGTATAAGTCTGTCAGTCGTCTCCCACCAACAAGTTGGTGACTTGCACGGTCTTCCATACAGGGCTTCAAACGGTGCCATCCCTATGCTAGCTTGGTAGCTATTATTATAAGCAAACTCCACGAGAGGGAGATGGTCTTCCCAAGTACCACCAAAATCAAGAATGCATAGCCTCAAAAGATCCTCTAGTACTCTATTTACCCTTTCGGTCTGTCCATCCGTCTGAGGGTGATAGGCTGTACTTAAATTAAGTTTCGTACCCATTGCTTCTTGCAAACTATTCCAAAATTGGCTAGTGAAGATTTGGTCATGATCGCTAACTATGCTAGAAGGAATTCCATGCAATCGCACTATCTCTCGAAGATAAACAGATGCTAGCCATGATCCGGTCCTCTTGCTCTTCACTGGAATGAAATGAGCGCTCTTTGTGAGTCTATCAACAATGACCCATATGCTAGTATTCCCTTTCCTTGACCTAGAAAATCCATCCACGAAATCCATCGAGATACTTTCCCACTTCCATTTCGGGACCTCCAAAGGATGTAATAGCCCACCGGGCTTCTTAGATTCGGCCTTGACTTGTTGGCACACCATGCACTTTGAGACGAATTCTGCCACGTCCTTTTTCATCCCAGCCCAAAAGAAAATGCGTTTCATATCTCTGTACATCTTATCCCCTCCGGGATGTATAGTCATCTTCGAGTGATGCGCCTCTTCGAGAACTTTATTTACTAAGTCTCCCACTAGTGGAACACATAGCCTTCCATCGCGCCTTAGCCACCCTTTGTCATCAATGGCATACCTACCAAGGTGACTTGACGTCTCACCACTGAATAACTTGTCCATGATTTCGACTATCTATGGGTCTTCTTTCTACGAAGTTCCTACTTGATCTAGAAGCGTAGGTCTCAACTCAAGAGATGCTAACGTACCAGTCAATGACTCAATAGCATGCGTAAAATCAAAGGTTGCTATAAACTCTAGACTTTTTCTTTCAACAAATAAGGGGCTCAAAGTCAACCTTTTTCTACTTAGCGCATCCGCCACTACGTTACCCTTGCCAGGGGTATAAGTTATATCGAAGTCATATGAGGCCAAGAATTACATCCACCGCTGTTGTCTCAGATTCAAATCTTTTTGCGAAAAGAGATACTTAAGCGATTTGTGGTTGGTGTACAGCTCGAATCTCTCCCCTAGGAGATAATGGCGCCAAGCTTTAAGTGGAAAAACAATCGCGGCTAACTCCAAGTCATGTGTGGGATAGTTCTTCTCATGAACTTTAAGTTGTCTACCCCCATAGCATATCACTCTTCCTTCTTGCATTAGGACAATGCCTAATCCCGTGCCGCACGCATCTGTGTACACCATAAACATTTTTCCTCCATCGGGTAATGCTAAAACTAGAGCTGTGGTGAGGGCTCTCTTGAGTATCTGGAAAGCAGTCTCACATTCTATGTCCCATGCAAACGCTAGGTTTTTCTTCGTTAACTTAGTAAGAGAGGCTGAAATCTTAGCGAAGTCCTTAATGAACTTCCTATAAAAGCCCGCCAAACCAAGAAAGCTTCTCACCTCTGTTGCATTCTTAGGAATTTTCTAGTCTTGCACCGCAACGACCTTTGCGGGATCCACGGCTAAACCTTTCTTAGAAACTACGTGCCCAAGAAACCGAACTTCCTCCCTCCAAAAATGGCATTTGGAGAACTTAGCCTTTAACAGGTGTGCTCTAAGCGTATCCATGACTTCCTTGAGGTGTCTAGCATGATCTTCTTCATCCTTTGAGAAGATTAGAATATTGTCCACAAAAACCACCACGAACTTGTTAAGGAACTCCCGAAACACCCTACTCATCAGGTCTACAAAGTACGTGGGTGCATTCATTAACCCAAACGGCATGACGAGCCATTCGAAGAACCCATATGGAGTCCTAAACGCAGTTTTGTCAATGCTATCCTCAACCACTCTAAGTTGATGGAATCCTGTGGCTAGATCGAGTTGAGAGAAAACAGATGCTCCCACAAGCTGGTCAAAAAGATCATCGATTCTTGGTAGTGGGTGCCTATTCTTCTTCGTAAGCTTGTTTAACTCACGATAATCTACGCACAGACGAAGCAAACCATCCGCCTTAGTAGCGAATACCACCGGAGCACCCCATTCAGAAATGTTTCACCTTATGAAATTTTTCTCGAGCAACTCCTTGACTTGTTTACTGAGCTCTCTTCTTTCTCGCGGGGCCATATGCCTAACGGGCAATGAAATAGGCTTGGCATTATCAACCAGATAAATTCAGAAGTCTATCTCGCGTTTAGGGGATAACCCTTTCACCTCATCAAAGATATCTGGATATTCTCGGACTACTCTCACGGAGTGCAGATTGCCGACGGACGAGTCGAGAGATTCAAGATAACATAACATGACCGGACCCTTCGGGATACAAGAAAGTTCAAGGGTATTACCAAGGCGTGTCATGAGCCTCACTACCCTTCGTTCACAATCAAGGATAGCTCCATAATTGGACAACCAATCCATGCCCAGAATTAAACCATATCCCATGAATCCGAGAACATAAGCATTACACATGAATTCCACGCTTAAGATGGTAATCCTCAAATCAACACAAATCATAGATAAATGGGCGGAGCCCCCAATCGGATTAGAAACACTAACGGGATCATCTACTAGACTAGTACTTAAGTGCAGATTTTCAACAATATCAGAAGAGATAAAAGTATGCGATGCGCTAGAGTCAAATAAGGTTTGAACAGGAAATTCAGAAATGTAAAGAAGGCTTTCTACAGAAATATTACTACCTCGGTCAAGAGCTGGAGTGGTGTTGAGAGCCTGCAACTGCCCTCCAGAAGGTCCTGCTCGCTGTGTTTGCCCTAGCCCCTGTCCTCGCTTCTTTGGGCAATCCTTACTGATGTGTCCAGTATCCCCACAGTGAAAGCATTCAACCAACTTTCTTTTCTTCCTCCTACAGTCTTTAGCTATATGTCTCGTGATACCACAAAAGTTGCACTTCCTCATCTCACATGGCTTGTTAGCATTGTTGTTGTTGCCCTTGTTATTCTTGTTATTCTTGTTGCCCCCCTTCTTGAAGTCAACCTTCTTGTTCTGAGTCTCATTAGACTTAACCTCCTTTTTGTCACCCTTGTCTTCCTCATGAAGTAGGGCCATATTCACCAAGCTTTCAAAGGTCGCCCCCATGGGCACATGAGTCATGGCCATAGTGTGGAGTGGCTCGCTCAATCCTCGAGCAAATCGTAGAGCCTTCTTCTCAGCCGTGTTGACTAAGTCCAAACCAAAGCGAGCAAGATGATTAAACTTATTCACGTACTCCCTAACAGACATGTCCCCTTGCTTGAGTGCCAGGAACCTCTCCATCTGAAGGTTCGCTTCTGCTGATGATAAGAATTTAAGCCCAAACCTCTCTCTAAAGTCTGCCCAAGTCTCAATTGGCCTGGTAGCGTTGGTGACTTCCCACTAAAATGTAGCTTCCTCTTTCAACAACCATGCTGCCAACTGAACTTTCCTATGATCCTCCATATCGAAGATAACGAACAGATCTTCAGTCTCCTTTAACCAGTTTCGTGCCTCAGCGAAGGTCTCAGTTCCAAGGAAGCTCTTGCCGCCCATTTCTATAAAGTCTTTGCATATTTTGGCGAAGGCGGTGCCGGGAGGAGGAGGAGGAGGGATGTCTGCCGGGCCCGCATCATTGGCCCTAGCTTCCAAGTACCTTCGGAACCATCCGGGTATGGGTACTCCCTCGGGAAGGTTAAGATCGGCCATGATGAAAAACGAAAAGAAAAAGATTCAAATGAGGAAACAAGGAAAGTGCTAATGACTTTTGGGGAATAGCCTTTTCTTAAAAATAGAACTTTTCTTGAAAAATGCTTCTTTATAAAAGGTTTTGAAAATAATTTTCAGAAAGTTTTTAAAACTTTTGCCCAGTCTGGTAACCTTCTGCTCTGATACCAAATGTAACACCCCACCTCTGCTAGGGTCACTCACAAAGGGAATGCACTAGTTTTGGAGGGGCATTATCTAGTAAACAGGCACAGAGATAACACAAGACAGAACATAAATTAAACAGAGTATATAAAGCAGCAGATATAAATTTAACCAAATCTCATTACGTGGAAAATAGAGTCAAAACCTCTTACATCAAAATACCATATCATTATTTCATTACATCAAGTTCTAAAGAAACAAAGTACTTAAAACAACATAAGTCCAATATTATTCCCCAAAAAGAGCATGAGTGCAGCCATAGCATAGCTCAAGACCAAACCGTACATGAGCTATCAGAAAGCAAGCAAAGTCCAAGCTAAGAGCTAGAGTTTCCTCCCTAAGAACCTGGGTGGGGGGGGGACGAAAGAAAAAGAGGTGGAAGAAAACGGGTTAGTCAAAAAGACTGGTAAACCCTAGTGACTATCAACAAAAAAACTAATAAAGTTAACTGGACATGAGAAACTGAGATTAAACATAAAGATAATAACTGGACTGGCATGATAATAAAAGGTAACAAGATAAGAGTGGCATCGCATATACAAGGTTTACTGCACTAACTGTACTAGTGTCCAAATCCATGTCAAGTATAAATCCAGAAATGATCCCTAAACCCAATAACATGAAATGACCCAATACGGGGTCCAACAGTCCATCCTAATCGATCGGCTTTACTCGTCGTGTGATGGTGTTATACGGCCCAATTGCGGAATGTAGTCACATGTGCTAGGTCCACCCTAGGGTGTATCAGGTCCTAAGGTGTCAACCACTGAAACAAATCAAGAACGCACAATGTAGTACTACGGGTGCCCATGCCTACTTTTTCAACTCCGGACTAAGAGCACGACCCTAGTCCGCCTGAACCTACACTGGCGCACCTTACTCAGCCGTTATTCTTGGTCGCTTACAATCAGCCCAGTAATCGTGCCCCACCCTACCTAGTCCCCAGGGTATCGTGATACTTCTAAGTGGGTTACTGCTGAAGGGGACCACGTGGCTAGGATTTCTAATGGGTTAAGTATTTCCATTAAAAAGGTCATGACTTAACCCTATCCAAACATGTATCTAGTTGGTTAAGTATATATACAAGCAGTTCAAGACTTAACCCTATCAAATCGACGTGTCAAATTGGTTAAGTATATTCAAAGGGTCCATGACTTAACCTTACCATGTGGCATTAATTTACTTAACGCACCCCAACCTCTCACATTAGACTTGGTTATGGTTACTGGATGTGCCGGGCGGTTCCGGGCAGATTTACACCATAACCTAGTCTAACCTCGGGTTTAAAGTGCTATATGACCAACTACTCACATTGGGTCCTATTATTTGCAACTACTGGATTTGCCGGGCAGTTCCGGGCAGATTTACGTTGCAAATTCAACCCAACCTCGAGTTGGCCACTTTCAAGTTATCTAATTGTCATGTCCCAAATTCATGTTTTCAAGCTTATTCTCATGTCAAGTTTTCATGTCATATTTTCATGTCGTATCATGTCAATTCCATAGCCAATTTCAAGTTTTCCTAATCTACCCCAAAACGTATCCCCAACGGACGTGAATTCGCATTAATACAACATGTCAAAATAGAGATATAACACAAAAATGATAGTCATAGGACGGCAAAGGTGTTCACAAGTTAAGCATGATGATTATAACATTACAGGCATATGAAATAGGGTCTCAACATCAACTTGGCAAAATATGGTGATAGACATGGTAAAGGATTGACATAAGATAGTAACCCCAATAATATATTCAACATCACAGGCATGTCAAGATAAAGGTCATGGGGGTTTTAGATTAAACATGAATATGTCTAATTCAAGTTCATACTAATATTCCACAAGTCAAAATTTAAGATGAATAGATCTAGGGTGTACAAAACTAGATCCAAAATAACAGATCTAAAAGGGATAGTCATAGATCAAAGATATACCATGGTAGATCCAACCTAGTTATCATGTTTAGACATAATTTCCGTTTATATCGTGTTCAGGTTAAATTTACAGTTTAAATCTAAGAGTGACAAAGGGCTTACAGATCGTAGTCTAGAGAATGAGAAAGCAAAAGAGTAGAAGAAGAATCTCTAGCAAATCCCCAAATCAACGTAGCTCTAACGAAGTCTTGAATAGCCTCCTTGTTCTCTATCTTCCAGTCAGAACCTCAGCAGTATAAGGCCGGATAAGAATGTGATAGAAAGTCTAGGGTCAGGGGTTGTTTATATAGGGTTTAGGGAGCTGAACCTGGACAGGCAACAAGACCAGATACATCTGTCCCAAAAACAGGCTAGGTGACCAGGTCGACACCCAAGTCGACTGCCCAGTCGACTTGGTCTGGGGGGGGGGGTCGACTGCCCAGTCGACTCCCCAGTCGACTTGGGTGCTGGCGGGATTTTTCCCGCCCAGCTGTCTGGATTTGAAATTCGAATTTTTGAACTTGAATTCGAACTGTTTTGAACTCTGGAATTTTCTGAAACTTTGGAGAGCCATATCTTGGTCATACGGACTCCGATTTTCGTAAACTCAGACTCGTTTTCAAGCAGAATTTTGAGACGAACGTAATGGCGTAACCCGTTTCCCTTGATTCTTATTTTAAAATTTAATTCTGCCTTGATTTATAGTTATAACACATTATTAAAATACAGGTTGTTACAGTATCAAAGAAAGGAATCTAGGTAAAAAGTTTTCTTGGATTAGCCAGTTATTATAGAAAGTTTGTGAAGGATTTTTCTAAATTGTCTTGTCCTTTGACGAAGTTGACTAAGAAGCCTACTAAGTTTACTTGGACTGCAGAATGTGAAGAGGAATTTCAAGAATTGAAAGAGAGATTAACCACTACCCAATTATTAATGATTATAGATGGTAATCAATATTTAACCATCTATATAGATGCTTTTGGTGAGGGAATTGGCGCGATATTGATGCAAAGAGTTAAAGTAATTGCCTATACGAGTCGACAATGTGAAAGTTCTTGTGATTATTATTATTATTTCCAAATAGTTTTTCTACTTTGGGCTACAAAATGATTTAGTGTCTGGCTAAATATTCGGGTAACCTAGAGAACTAAAAGAATGGGTGGGATCCAAGAACTTATTTGGTCAGAGGTCGGTGTAGTCCAGTCCCATTAGTGGGAGGCGCACGCGCACGCACACACACACTCACGCGAATATATATATGTATATATATATATATATATATCGAGAAAATTAAGGTGCGTGCCCTTTGTCTTGTTGATGGGAGAAACCTTAAGATATTTGGTTGCATATGTTTTGTTATGCATGTACTATGATTTTTTGAAGCCAAATAACATAATCAAGTTTGAGAACAAGATTTTACTTCTTATGAAAGGAAACCAATTAAAGGAGACTTATTTGGAGGGTTAATAATCCAATAAGGGTTTTGTTTGATTTTGTTTTGACGTGAATTATTCGAATTGACTGGGTTAAACCCATTTAGAATAATTGTATGACAATTAAAAGCTGAAGATATTAAAGACAGTGGAAGACTAAGAATCTTTATATCGAATGGACTGCTTGCTGATGCCATGGATATGGGTAGCTCCCTTGAAGGGGTTATAGTGGCAGTGGTCCAGACGTACTTGTTGATTGTACGGATGTGTAAGGGCCTCTCTCCTTAATTGGACGAGGAATGAGTTACCTTCGGTTTTGTTCAAACCCAGAATGAACTTGTAAATGGATTGTATGTTTGATGTTATATTTCATAACATAACCAATTATATGCTATTGTTGATATATTTGTGGTAGCGGAGAATTTATTCTCTTAGATTAACACCCATTATTGTGAAGTATGAAATCAAAGGTTATATTATTAATAGAAGCTAATCATATGTATGAACTAACAATGTGGCATGCCAAGTGATGTTGGCAGATAGATAAAAGCTTTTGTTGAAAAGCAGAGATTTATTGTACGTTGACTCGCAGGCCGCACACCCCGGGATGAGCCAAAAATAGAATGAAAGATCGCAAAGTAAGAACATATGCTTCCTTCTAGCAAAAAGTGATGCCATGATATGGAGCCCAGGCAATTTACTTATGTGGATGATGGAATTGAGGCCTCGAATGGTGGTCAAATACGACCAGGATGACGGTCAAATACGTCCGGGGAAAGTTATGTTCAGGTAATTGTCTAAATCACCCGAAATTGGTGCGCCGGCTCTATCGATCTTAGGGCTCACCAGTGTCTAGGTCCTGGACATCCCACATGAGGTGGTATGAATCGGTTAAGGAAGATCCTTCCTTGGTTCATGATGGAATCCAATTTCCAATACGAGCATTGCGTTTTTAGTTGTAAACCTATATGGCGATATAATAGAATGGTGTATTATGCCGTCTAAGATTAATACATTTATTTTCGAAATTGTTTTCAGCACTTAAATACTAATAATAATATCAAATGATTTTCTCGTATCAAGCATATTTGTCCATTATAAGGTAAAATTCTATCCTCTGGTTTACGCTTGCTCTGTGTTATTGGACTTGAGTCTTATAATGGCTTCATTTTTCGAAAAGCATTGTGTGGTTTTATGCACTGGCATTCATGTGGCGTAAACCCGTTCCATGTCATATGTTGTAGTCTTGTGAGATGCCTTATTTTAAAATAAGTTAAGTATAACTGTAGGGTTTCTCATATTAGTCTCATGAATGACTTGTAGTTTGTTTTTACATTGCAAACTCAGGTGCCCATCATTTTCACACGGGCTGCCTAGTTCCCATGTAATAGCTTGTACTTTTTGGATATGTACGAAAGCTGATTTTGGTGCTGGAGCAATAATTGGATGTTTCTTTTTGATTGCTCTATAATTTATTATGTTAGTTATCTTTTATTCCATTGTATACTATTTAAAATGGATATGTATAATTATGATCATGTAATGTTGTAAACTCTAATATTATCCTCTAATGTACATTGGTGTACATTATTGTGATGTAATGTAATTTTTGGTGTTCTGCTGTTATGTTAATGTGTTATATTCCAATGACTATCTGCTCTTCTAGGGATCGACAGAATGGGTCATCACATTAAACTACAGGCACAATTAGTACAGGCACAAGACAAGAAAAATATAGCTCCAAGCGATGCATGAAGAGTCTGTTTCAAATGGCAAGGATATGAAATTCATTACTAAAAATTTCAAAAAAAAATGAATTTAAAAAGAGAAAAATTGAGAAGCAACAAGAACAACTCTGGCAATAATAATAATAACAACAAGACATCACCAGAATTAGAATGCTATGAACGCCACAAGAAAGGCCACATGAAAAAAGATTGTCCAGACCATAAGAAAAATAAATTTAAGATAAATAGAATAGATTCAAAAAGAAAGCTTTTCTGTTACTTGAGATGATTCAAAATCATGGTCATCATCAGATAGTGATTCAGACATGATACGGAACATGCCAATATCTGCTTTATGGCCTCAAAAAGCGATTAAGTGATTTATCATTTGATGATCTAGAAATAAATTCCTAGTTACTTGATAAGTTAAAAGATAGTAAAAGGAAATATAAGGAAAATCTTGAGAAAATGAATAGACTTGAATAAAAAGTTGATATGCTCAAAGATAAAAAGAAAATCTAAGAAGAAGAACTTGAAATAACTTAAGAATCTTGTTCGAATATGCCATCTGAACTTTCTATGGTAAGCCAAGAAATAAAAACTCAAAAAGAAAACAATGATACATTAGTATATGAAAACCATGATCATAAACAAATTTCAAATTCTAGGATTAGTTAACTCTAGCCTTAAAACCAAGTTGAGTGATATCACTAAGAATGTCTCTAATTTTAATAAAGGTAGAGGAAATATTTCTAATATTTTGAAAAAAATTCAGGCTATTTCAAATAAAAAAGGATTAGGGTACAAGAAAGAACCAAAAAATGCTTCAAAAAATAATACCTTTATATATAATAAAAAGAATAGAAATGTTATTGCAAAACCTATTTCTAGAAAATTTCCTAAATCTATTAAGAATTTGGTACCTAAAACTAATAATTCTTTGACTTGGAAGAAATATATTAAATCTTTTATAAAAGATGTTCATTGGAATAAAAAATTCACTTATAAAGGGAATTCTGAACTCATGTGGGCTAGATTTCCTAAGACCAAACTCTTAGGACCGAAATAAAAAGGTGGGTACCAATGTTTTATTTATATCTTTGCAGGTACCACTAAAGAAAATAGGGAAATGGATGTTAGAAAATGGTTACTCAAAACATATGAGAGGATGTAAGCACATGCTAACAAGAACTATTTATACAAATGGAGGCTCTGTCACATCTGGAGATAATTTCGAAGGATATGTTATCAGTAAAGGCGATGTGAGTAATAACAATACATCTAATTTATCTCTTATTACTGATGTTTTCTTGTTAAAAATTTAAAACATAATTTACTTAGTATCATCCATAATTTACTTAGTATCATCCAATCACATGACAAAGGATTCAAAATCTCATTTTAAGAAGATAAGTGTAGCATTCTCCTCCTCCTTAAGGACCGACAGACCCACTTTAGACCTTATTTCTCCAGTCTGCTCGACCCTGCAGCTGCCGACCAACCCACTTGCTCAAACCTAGGCTTCTCGATCGACCTCCTTGCTCAACCTTAGGATCGCTCAGTCGACCCAAGTCTTCTCATGTACGACCGACCCTAGTCCTATCTTGTTCTCCAACACACACCATGGTGCGACAGAACGACCCTCCATGAACGACCCAAAACCTACATCACCCCAATGCAACTCCAATTTCGACCAAAACTTCTCCAATCGATGAGATATACTTATCCAATACATTCAACACAATCATAAGCATGTTATGAAGTCACTAAAAACATGAATATGATGATTATCACTAAAATTATGAAAATCACTCCAAAATCATGATAAATGAACATATGAATTAAATTGCGGATCTAACTTGCATAAACATATGAAATGGCATAGGAATTACTGGTTTAAACAAGCTAAATTAGACCATAGGGTGATTCATGTGATAATAGACTTGTCATGGTTTGCATCTACGGGAAAATACTTGAATTTGGTGAAAAACATGATCAAGCATTTATATACTTCATTGAATCCATGTGAGAGATTTGGTTGTGTAGTTAAATGTTATGATTACTGCTGTTTGATGTACATATTTTATGTTATGCTCGCACTATCTCTATTGACTTGCAGGGTCTAGATTTTTTATGCCACTAGTTGGGCCTGTCAACCAGCTTATATTACTAGCTACCAATATTTATGCGTAACCGGCTGTATAGCATCACGCTACACACCCATCTTCCTCAAAAAAAATCCATGTGAGTGATGTAAATCACTCACTGATTCTCTAATCAAGCTAAAATCAATGTATTAAGATTCTGGACATCAAATAATTGGATCCAAACCCCTTGATCTGATGAATTCTCACTTCGAATGATGTAGATCTAGCCTCTAATGGTGTAGATCTTCGATTTCCTAAGCTTAGATCTCAATTTTAATGGTGGAAAAGTGTTAGAGGAAGGAGGAACACAAGGCCACCAAATGATAGAATGGGGAAACTAAGCCATTTCCCATATCCCACACCCCCTATTTATAATTTCCACCAGCCCACTAATGGGCCTCCCCAAATCATCCCATTATGTCTTACCAAACCTGGACAACCAACTGAAAAACCTTAAAACAACGATTTCTCCCAAACCGTTGAGCCAAATCTTTAATGTAACTACTCTACGGAAAAGCAATCATCAACTCCTTTCCAATGGCATAGGTCTCACCCTATGATTCGACCCGAGTCAAAAGTTTTTCCGTGTACAAGGCCGATAGGGGAAAAATGGTCACAAACAATATTGGTAAAAATTATGGACATGTCTCACAACCCCCGTAAGCATCATATTAAAATATGAGAATGATCCAACCCTTAGGGAATAAAATAAAAATATTTTACGATCCTCCGACACGTAAAATGCGGGCTATTATATTCCCCCTCCCTTAGGAATTTCGTCCCCAAAATTCCAAGCAACCACAATAATTCCGCATTCCTATCATCCATGAGAAGCAATTCTATCATCCAAACCAGCAATCATCAAGTCATGCATCCATAGCCTTATCCTAGCACGCAGAATTCTATTCAAACAACAAGATACAACGATGATACGAGATCAAAGGGTCCTACGGACGAAGAGTTCTCGATGAGTCGCCCTCATGCTCTGTTCCGTCTCCCACGTAAAATCGTCGCTATCTTCACTCCATTGTACCTTGACCAGCTCAACTGTCTTCCTCCTAAGATGTTTCGTGTTATTTCCCACAACATGAAGCGGCTTACGAGGTTTTGCAACTATGGTTTCTACTGTTAGGTCTTCTACTGCTCTGGAGATACCATCACATTCGAATCATGCACGAACTTCCGTAGAAACGACACATGAAAAACATTATGCACACTCGACATCTTCTCGGGTAACTCCATTCTATATGTTAGCTTTCCAATTCGCTCGACTATCGGAACGGTCCAACGAACCTTGAAGCTAACTTTCCTTTATTTCCAAATCGAACCACATGCTATAATGGATAAATCTTTACACAAACAATATCGCCAACGTCGAATTCCAAATCTTTTCGACGCTTATCAACATAACTCTTGTAACGATCCTGGGCTGCCTTCATTTTTGCCGAACGATCTCAATACCATCTGAAGTCTCTCTAATCATCTATGGCCCAAGTATCAACTTATCTCCAGTCTCTAACCAACATGCTGGATAAGTACACGACCTCCCATACAATGCCTCGTATGGTGATATCCCAATACTCGACTGGTAGCTGTTGTTATAAGCAAACTCAACCAGATGTATATGGTCTTCCCATGATCCTCCGAAGTCTAACACACAAGCCCTCAGGAGATCTTCCAAAACTCGATTGACTCTCTCAGTCTGACCGTCAGTTTGGGGTTGATAAGCCATGCTCAAACACAACTCGGTTCCCAAAGCTTCTTGCAAGATCTTCGAAAATCCACTCATAAATAATGGATCTCGGTCACTTACTATACTCTTTGGGACTCCATGAAATCGAACTATCCACTTCACATAAAGCTCAGCCAACTTTGACATCGTCCTAGTCGACTTGACAGGAATGAATCTCGCACTTTTGGTCAAGCGATCCACGATGATCCAAATCCCTTCATTCCCTGCCCGAGTTCTAGGTAGTCCATCGATAAAATCCATCGATATCTGCTCCCACTTCCATATAGGAACTTCCAATGGCTGAAGCAAACCACTCGGCTTCTTCTATTGTGCTTTCACCAACTGACAGTTCATATATTTGGAAATAAAATTCCCAATATCTGGCTTCATCCCCACCCAGTAGTATACTCGCTTCATGTCCTGATACATCTTAATTCCACCGGGATGAATCGTCAACTTTGAGTGATGACATTCCCTCAGAACCTTATCTCTCAATCCGTCGATATCAGGAACAAATCACACCCTGGCCTGAAATCAACCCTTGCCAAATACTTGAGGCTCTTTAATTCCGAAAACATTGCTCCTAAACTTGTGTGCCTTCGACTCAATGCATCTGCCACTAAGTTACCTTTACCAGGTGTATAGGCTATACCAAAATCATACAATGCCTGAAACTCTAACCACCGTTGCTGCCGAAGATTCAAATCCTTTTGGGAGAAAAGATATTTCAATGACTTGTGATCCGTGAACAACTCAAATCAGACGCGCAATAGGTAATGTCTCCACATCTTCAGAGTGAACAAAATCGTCGCCAACTCTAGATCATGAGTAAGGTAATTTCTCTTATGCGGCTTTAGCTGTAGACTCGCGTAGGCCACAACCTTGTCCTTCTGCATCAGTACTACTCCAAACCCAATACCGCATGCATCAGTATATAACCCCATCTCTTCATTCCCACTTGGAATGGTTAACACAGGAGCACTCGTCAGTCTCTCCTTCAAGATTTCCAACACCATTCTCAAGTGCATCTTGTTTTCTTCCTTATTCCGAGAGTAAACCAGAATATCATCCACAAAAACAAGCACGAACTTGTTCAACTGATCTCTGAAAACTCTATTCATAAGATCCACAAAATACGCTGGCGCGTTAGTCAACCCGAGTGGCATCACCAACCATTCGACGAAACCGGATGGTGTCCTAAAAACAGTCTTCTTAGCTGTTATTGCTTCCTCTTCTTATTATTACCACCTTGTTGTGGTTTCTGAACTTCTTTGGTTGCAGAAACAACATTCGCTTCCTTACGAAACAAGCTCTCATGGCGAATAACTTTTTCAACAAGCTTCTCAAATGTATCATCAAGGTGATCCGCCAACGGCCTTCCTATGTAAGTATCTAGACACATAACGAACTTCTCGTTCTTCTGGTAAGGTGTATCAATGTATGAACGAGCATATCTGGAAAGGCCTCGAAATCAGAAACATAGTCAAGCACAGAACGACCATTCTATTTCAGCTCTACGAACTTCTTGAATAGAGCAGATTATTGAGCAGTAGAGATAAACTTTGCTTCAAACCTAGCCTTAATTTTCTTCCTTTGGAGTCTCAAGCGTGACTGAATTCCACCATTCCATGGCCCTGCCTTGCAAACGCCTTGATGCAAGCTTTCTCTTGGTTGCACCATCCGAACTCAAGTCTTCAAAGATACGAACACAAGAATCCATCCAACTCTAAACCTCTTCAGCTGGCTCAGATCCTTTGAATTGTTCTCCTCCTAGAGATGTAAAGTTCTTGCACAGGTTTGCAAAATCTACTACTCTAGGAACTCGCACACCTACATCTACCGTTGCTGCTACTGGAGCAGGTACCCTTCGCAATTACTTCTGCCATGGCTTCAAACATGGCCGGGTAATTTAGTTCACCGCCATTTCCCCCTCCAGTATTAGCTCCCCTAGTAGCATGTCTTGATGGTCGTCTGCTCATTCTAAATCTGTAATTTAGAATAATTAGCCACTTCCAAGAAAAATTGCTAAAGGAGAACAAACGCTACTACTATATATGCTAATATATAGTAATCATCCAACTGAAATCAACAAGTACGTCACCCATACTTAATTACGTCCTCGAACATTGGCTAAAATCGTTAACCAGAGCTTTGATACCAAATATGACGACCGCCCACAACCCCTGCACTAAACAAGAGGAATAATGCGCTGGAAGGTGTGTCAAGCAGCTATGGATGATCATCAGAGTAGGTAAACAACCTTGGAACTTGTCGTAACACTCATAGCGCAAGGATAAAATATAATAGAACATATACAATAGGTAATAGTAGTGAAGCGTCATACAGCAAACTTTTCAAACTTTCACAACATCCCAAAAGATTATCCCAACATCATAGGAAATATCAAGTATGTACATAAGGCCTTACTACAACACTCATAGAGCAACTCAAACAGCGGAAACAGAAATACTAGATAGTAGTAAAAATAATACGCCAGCCTCCTGCTCGCCTTCGCACAACAGCATCGCCCTCTCTAATGACCTGTCACCTGCTACCTATTATGCCCATCCACAACCAAATGAACAACCCAAGGTAATAAGAGGGAACATAAAACCTTGAGTCAGACAACAGTCTTAGTGAGCGATAAAACAAGAGAAGAACTCAACTCACGTCTTCCCCACATCAGACAGTGATAGCCTTTAAGATAATATTTCAACCATGCATCCATGAAAACCAGAACACCCATTCAATCATGTCAAAGAACTCATGACATCTAAATTATATATCTTATATAAACCATCCTAATCGAACTCAACATCCCTCAAGCACAAGCCCCAGAGGCCTAAACCAATATCAGATAAGCACCCAAGGAACATCTCCTTCGACATTGAACAATGTACATGAGACGATTCAAACAGGGCAACTAATCAAACCATGTCAGACTCTGGCTATCACAACCAATCCTGCTTCAAAACCATCGATAATCGTATGATAGTCAACCTTGCCATATGTCAATGGCTAATGGTAACCCCAGTTCTAGCACAAACTCCATACGCCTTTCAACGATATGTATGTATGTCCAACCTTGACAACTAGGCCTTTCAACGATACCCAGGGTACTCGACCTGCAGCCGGTCTTTTAGGTGCACCTATTGTACCCCTTCTTTGACCTACAAGAACTTACGACAACGATAATTTCTCGGCCTTTGCATCTCTAGTCATTCAAGCCGATGACTTTTCATACCTCAAGCAACCATTATTCACAAACTCACGACCTTTGAGTTGTCACCTCATTCGTTGTTCTACACCAATCAACAAACAACTTTAAACACTTCGAACCTTCCTACTTGAATTTACTTCAAAGTCACACCATCACCGAGCCAATTACATCACTGCGTTGCGGCTAGGGTTTGGGGGGTTGCCCGCAAAAATATATTTTTTTAGACCTTTTTATTCAAATCTAAGTCGTACCAGAAAAATAAATTTTTTCAAAATTGACCCTGTGCTACCGACCAGAGATCAACCAACCCTTCACTTGCTCGACCGACCATGCTGCTCGAGCCCCTACTGGTCGACCCACCTGCACGACCAACCCAATTCTCAAGCCAGGCCCAACCGACCCAAAAACTAGAGTATATGACCGACCCGGTATTTTCATACCAGGCCGACCCACCTCCTCCTTAAGGACCGACCCACTTCAAACCATATTTCTCCGGTCTGCTCAACCCTGCATCTACCGAATGACCCACTTGCTCAAACCTAGGCTAGCTCGACCGACCTCCTTGCTCAACCTTAGGCTCACTCGACCGACCCATGTCTTCTCACATACGACTGACCCTAGTCATGTCTTGTTCTCCAAGACATACACTATGGCACGACCGACCAACCCTCCATGAATGACCCAAAACCTGCATCACTCCAATGCAACTTCAATTTCGACCAAAAATTCTCCAATCGATGAAATATAGTCATCCAATTCATTCAACACAATCATAAGCATGTTATGAGTCAATAAAAACATGAATATGGTGATTATCACTAAAATTATGCAAATCACTCCAAAATCATGATAAATGAACATATGAATTAAATTGCGGATCTAACTTGCATAATGAAACACCCCACCTCCATTAGGGTCACTCTCAAAGGGAATGCCCTAATTTTGGTGGAGGTTTATAAGTATAAGTCACAGATATACAAGACAGATATAAGAACACATAATTGTAAACAGCGGAAAATCAACAAACTTTTATTTCATGAAAGCAAATACGTGTTACAACAACATCACCATAATTGTCTTACATCTTTTCCAAAACATAACATAACACTTTCATAATCTGTCTTGATTACATCATTTAAAGAAGCATAAATAAAACATAGATAAACTGCAAAAGCCCCATAGAGTTTGTCCAAAGCCATAGTTTCAAAACGGAAAGGACCAAGCAATACATTTCTCTTCTTCAAGCTGGATGTTAAGGCTGGTCAAGCTGCAGTGTTCCCTCCCTGTGGACCTAGGGGGGGGGGGAACGGAAGAAAAGAAGACGAAAGAAAAGTAGAGTCAGACATAAAGCCTGAGTAAGTCTAGTACTATTCTGTCTATGAATAAAGAACCGGGTATGATAAGTATAAACAAGAAGTGGGAAAGCACTATAACTTGGTTAAGTTGTCTAGGGTCGAATAAACTATCGTACCCCATGTTAATCTCTGAACCCATATAAACTAGTTTCCAACTGGCACCCCATAATCAGGGTGATGTGATCCATTCTATGATGATCGGCTCCTACTCGCATAGTTACATGTGTCTTACGGCCCCCGATGTTGTAGTTACCTATGCTGGTCCCACCATGGGGTGTATCAAGTCCCATGGCGGCGGCCCGACACAACCTTAGAATGCACAGGTATGCTACTGGTGCCCAGTGCCTTATTTTTCTGCACCGGGGTGTGTGCACGCCCGCACCCCATTAGAACCTACACTGCTACACCACCGTCGTCGATTTGACCTCTTACAATCAGCCCAGTAATCATGCCCCACCCTGCCTAGTTTCAGGGTATCCTGATACACCTTCTAGGGTTACTGCTGAAAAGGGTCCCCCGTTACTAGGTTTTCTATCTCTAGCCAACATGCTAAGTTGGTTAAGTGTTTTCCTACCTAACCCCCACCAGTCCGTTTAGTTTAGCATGTTTCATTTTTGATTAAGTCTTTAGTTCACTTAATCCTAACAATCCTGACTCAGCCTTAATTGTCTTATTAAAGCCTTGACCTCTCATATTAGACAGGTATTGTTGTGGCTGCCCGTTGCCGGTTGGTTTCGGGCAGTCTTACGCCACCACTCAGTCTAACCTCGGGTCCTTATTGGGCTCCATGTTTAACCTCCCACATTGGATAGGTATTGTTGTGACTACTGGACAGCCGGGCGGTTCCGGGCAGGTTTACATCACAACTCAATCCAACCTCGGGTTAAACACATCGTATGTTCTACATTTACATATTTTGTCTTTCTTCTTTATTTTCTTATATGTAAATATTTGCGGCCCATTATTAAGTTAATGGTGTAAAGGTTACACCAATCATGGGCCCAACCCATACTTGAATTTGGGCCCTTCTATTTTATATTTTCATTCATTAGTAATTTTAACCCAACGTTATTTCCCCCGTTTAACACGTCCGTTTATTATGTATATGTTGGGCTTAGCCCTTTTAAGCCCAACTTAGCCATGCGAAAAGGGGAGGCTTAAAGCGAGATTACATACACAAAAAGGGGAAATGTGAACGCATGAACTTGCAATATGACGTTGGAAATACAAAATAGAAATTGGTGTACTTGCATAGTAGTGACATATACTTTGGTCATAAAGCATAAGTGACATGAACCAAACCATGTAAACTTGTAGTTAAGTTAAGAATATCACTATACAACATAAACCTATATTTTTATTCAGGCATAATGTCAAACATAAGCAAATCATGTTCATAAGACTACTACATGTTTACAAAGGTGTCTACTTTTGTGACTAATACAAAAGTATAGTTAAATTTGTTCACATAACCATGGCATAAATATTTCTAACATGAAATCATGATATTTACTTTAGTCATGCAAACTTGCAAAAAAAGGGATTTTGAATCTAACCTAGCTATGTACCACATATGTCATCATATAATTCTTGTAAACAATATAGACTTAACATGGATTTCAATTATGCCAAATATCAATCATAGCCTAGTCATATTCATAAGTTTGCAAATAGGTTTTCTAGTACAAAAGCATGACTTAATACATAGATCATGATGCCAAATTTTCAACATAATTTCATATGGACTATGATAACCCAAACTTATTCCAATTACTTCACAAAAATGATGTTTGTATAAAAATACACATTATGATGGCATAGTAGCAAAACCCCAAACTTGCATGAGTTTCAATTAATCAACTACATACATGTAGCTTCAATATGGATTACATAATTTGCGAATATTCCAAACGTATACTTGCATAAAACTACCGCATGTAGTTTTTCATAATTGAATAACATAATTCGAGAATATCCAAACGTATACAATGTTCCAAATCGATAAGAATCATAGTAACGCACAAATATGAATTACTTTATCGCCACAATCAAGTATACAAACCAATACAGTTATTTGTTCATACCAAAATAATACTCTACTTACAGTGGTGTGGCGAATTCTCAAATTTAGGGATTTGAAGATGCGATTTGATTTGATTGAGTTGCTTTATGCCTTAGAATTTGTCTCCTAATCCTCTCTCTCCAATTGGTGGCTACTCTTAGTCGTTCCTCAGCAACATGGCGGCTTTGTTCTTATTTTTGAATGAATAGATTAGGGTTGAGTCTAGGGTCCTTTTTATAGGGGTTATGAACTGATTAGGACCATTGATGTTGCTTGGATTGATCGTAGCCATTCATTCGAAAGAGGGACCAATTAGAGCCTGCCACCTAGCCCTAATGACAAAGCAGACTACAGAAAATCGGCCAACATAGAATAGGCTAGCCAGGTTGGGCTAGGTTCGACCTGGCTCTGGACCAGGTCGACAGCCCTGTCGACCTGGCTAGACCAGGTCGACAGCCCAGTCGACCTGGGTGCCTTAGGCGGGTGTTTTTCCGCCCTGGCCCATTGGGCCCCATTTTGGAATTTAAACTTGATTTTTCTGAGTTATTTTATTCTGTTTGAATTTTAAACTTAATTCAGAAACTTCCGAAGGCCATATCTTCTTCATACGGACTCTGTTTTTCGAAAACTCGGACTCTATTTCGCGTATTTTTCCGAGACGAATGCAATGGCGTATCCCGTTTCCCTTAGTTCTTTGATTTCAAATTAATTATACTTTAATTTGTTAATTTCACAGTTATAGAATTCGCGGGGTGTTACATTCTCCCCCACTTAAAAGGATTTCGTCCCCGAAATCTTCAAGTTAGGAGGAATGTATATCCTAACATCCAATCATCCATCTACTCATCCATCAAACACGAGCATCCATTGTCCTAAAAAAAAAAAAACTTCTAATGCTTCATGATCATATGCGAAGTGTGTGTGTACATGTACTTATCAAATGCAAAATCAGGCGGTCTACTGATTCAGTTGACCTCCTTAATGCGAATTATGTAAGTGCCATGAATCCATTATGTATGCAAATTTTCCTATTCATGATTCTACATGAGTGCACAATCATTCAATACAAATGCAACATCCATATAACAACACATTAAAGTTCAACCATATATGAATGCAAGCATATATGCATATGCAATATGAAGTGACTGAGCCGATCTAAAACCTAGATTGTGTGTGTATATGCAACCACGAGCAACCACTAGCAATCACTTGCAACCACTTGCAACCATCATCCATAACATGTTTCAATTACATGTTTTCATCCAAAAGATTTCTACCTAAAAGATAAGGTCGAGGAAATATACCTAAAAAGATAGATAAAAGCTTAACTTAAGGAAAAGGAAAGATCAAGGATGTACCCTCGAAAAGAAAAGGGTAGGCAGTGCGTATTCTAGCTTCAGTTTCCCAAGTCGCGTCTCCCTCGGCGTCGCTCCACTGAACTTTGACGAGCTTGACTTCGCGGTTGCGTAGCTTCTACACTTCCGTTCCTAATATGCGGGTTGGAACTTTTCTTATGGTTGCTTCGCGCTCCACTTTGGCCTCTTCTAGGACATTTGGCTCTACCACCTCAGCAGACTCATGTAGACATTTTCGGAGATGTGAAACGTGAAAAACGTTGTGGACTCCAGCCAACTTCTCGGGTAGCTCTAATCTATAGGCCATTTTCCCAATTTTCTCGATGATAGGGAATGGCCCTACGAACCTTGGTGCTAGCTTTCCTGTGGTTCCAAAACGAACAACGTTCCTTAGTGGTGATACTTTAAGAAAAACTCTGTCTCCAACCTCGAATTCAAGGTCGGTCCTTCTCTTGTCGGCATAGGACTTTTGTCTGTCTTGGGCCGTCTTCATCCTTCTTCGTATTAAGTCTACTTTCTCTGAAGTCTCTCGGATCATATCTGGTCCAAGTATGAGCTTACCAGTAGACTCCCACCAACAAGTGGGCGATCAGCACGGTCTTCCATATAAAGCTTCGAAGGGCGCCATTCCGATGGTTGCTTGATAGCTGTTGTTGTAGGCAAATTCCACCAAAGGAAGGTGGTCTTCCCATGTCCCTCCGAAGTCGAGGACGCATAGCCTTAAAAGGTCTTCCAAAACTCTGTTCACTCTCTCTATTTGGCCGTCAGTTTGGGGATGATAGGCTGTGCTCAAGCATAACTACGTTCCTACTGCTTCTTGCAGACTCCGCCAAAACTCACTGGTGAAGATGGGGTCTCGGTCACTAACAATGCTAGATGGTATTCCATGGAGTCGAACGATTTCTTTGAGGTAAAGTGATGCTAGGGATGAGGCAGTTCTTTTACTTTTGACAGGTAAAAAGTGGGCGCTTTTAGTAAGCCTATCCACTATTACCCAAATGCTAGTGTTGCCTCTCCTAGACCTAGGCAGCCCATCGATGAAGTCCATTGAGATGCTATCCCACTTCCACTGCGGGACCTCCAGAGGATGTAGCAGTCCGCCAGGATTTTTCTGTTCCGCCTTAACCCGTTGGCACACCATACACTTAGAAACGAACTCTGCCACGTCCTTTTTCATGCCGTTCCAGAAGAAATTCCTTTTTACGTCTTTGTACATTTTATCTCCGCCTGGGTGTATCGTCATCTTGGAGTGATGTGCTTCCTCGAGAACCTTCTTTACTAAATCTTTTGTCTGTGGGACGCATAGTCTTCCGTCTCGCCTTAGCAAACCCTTATCGTCGATGGAGTATCTGTTGAGGTGACTTGAAGTCTCACCCCTAATTAGCCTATCAATTATTTCCACAAGCTGAGGGTCTTCGCGTTGTGTTGTCCCTACTGAATCCATTAAAGTTGGGCGCACTTCGAGAGATGCTAACAAGCCTGGTACAAAATCGGAGGAAGGCCTAAAGTCGAAGCTGGCTATAAACTCTAGGCTTTGTCTTTCAACAAACAACGGGCTTAGGGTCAATTTCTTTCGGCTCAACGCGTCTGCCACTACGTTGCCTTTGCCCGGAGTGTAGGAGATTTCGAAATCGTACGAGGCAAGAAACTCCATCCATCTTTGTTGCCTCAAGTTAAGATCCTTCTGCGAGAAAAGATATTTCAACGATTTATGGTCAGTGTAAAGTTCGAACTTCTCACCTAGGAGATAGTGTCGCCAAGACTTGAGTGCAGAGACGATTGCGGCTAACTCAAGATCGTGGGTTGGGTAGTTCTTTTCATGCACCTTCAACTGCCTCCCTCCATAAGCTACTACCCTTCCTTCTTGCATTAAGACGGCGCCTAGCCCTGTCCCACATGCATCCGTATAAACAGTGAACATCTTGCTCCCATCTGGCAGCGTCAAAACTGGGGCTGTTGTGAGAGCCCTTTTCAGTCGTTGGAAAGCAAACTCGCAATCCAAATCCCAATTGAACACTAGATTCTTCTTGGTCAATTTCGTGAGCGGAGCTGAGATTTTCGCAAAATCCCTTATGAATTTTCGATAGAAACCCGCTAGTCCTAGAAAGCTTCGGACCTCAGTTGCATTCCTTGGTGTCTTCCAATCTTGTACCGCCACTACCTTAGCAGGGTCCACTGCTAACCCTTGTTTGGATACTATGTGCCCAAGGAACCTCACCTCTTCTCTCCAAAAGTGGCATTTGGAGAATTTGGCTTTTAGTTGATGGACTCGCAAAGTTTCCATGATTGCCCTTAGGTGCTGAGCATGTTCCTCTTCACTCTTTGAGAAGATAAGGATATCATCTACGAAGACCACTACGAATTTGTTGAGGAAATCTCTAAATACCCTACTCATCAGGTCCACGAAGTAAGCAGGTGCATTTGTCAAGCCGAAAGGCATGACAAGCCATTCAAAGAAGCCGTCTGGGGTTCTGAACGCTGTTTTATCGATGCTATCTTCAGCCACCCTTAGCTGATGAAAACCGGTTGCTAAATCGAGTTGGGAGAAAACAGACGCTCCTACAAGCTGGTCAAATAAATCGTCAATTCTAGGGAGAGGGTGCCTATTCTTTTTCGTTAGCTTGTTGAGCTCCCTATAGTCAACACATAGACGGAGTGAACCATCCGTCTTTGTAGCGAACACCACCGGAGCGCCCCATTCTGAAATGCTCCTCCTAATGAACCCCTTTTCTAGAAGCTCTTTAATCTGTTTACTGAGCTCTTTCCTTTCTCGTGGAGCCATGTGTCTAACGGGCAACGCAACGGGCTTTGCATTATCTACAAGATATATGCGGAAGTCTATTTCCCGCTTCGGAGGCAAGCCCTTCACCTCTTCGAAGACATCCGGATATTCCCAGACCACTCTAACTGATTGCAAATTTTCAACAGAGGCATCTAGCGATTCAAGATAACGAAGCATAACCGCATACGAGGGATTACAAGAAATTTCCAAAGTATTACCGAGCTGGGTTAGGAGCCTAACAACCCTTTTCTCACAATCAAGGATGGCCCCATTACTGGATAGCTAATCCATACCCAAAATCAAACCATAACCCGAAAAGCCCAAAACAAAGGCACTACATTGAAATTCTACACTTAGAATAGAAATTTTCAATCCTAAACAGATCATAGACAAATGTGCTGGGCCCCCAATTGGGTTTGAAACAATTAAGGGGTCCTTTACCATACTAGTTTTTAGGTGCAGAGATTCTACTAGAGAAGACGAGATAAAGGAGTGTGATGCGCCAGAATCAAATAAAGTGCGAACGGGGTGATCATAAAGATAAACTACGCTTTCTACATAAGTATTTATAACTCGCTGTTGCAGAGGTGGCGCTTCCAGCACATGAACCTGTGCCCCTGGGGTGGATCCAGCCCTCTGCCCCTGTCCTCGTTTCTTTGGGCAGTCCTTAGCCCTGTGGCCTGTCTCACCGCAAAAAAAGCACCCACCATTCTCCTTGGCCTTATTTTTCCGGCAGTCCTTTACTAAGTGCCCCACTTTGCCACAGAAATTGCACTTCCTCTTCTCTTTGTTGCCTTTCCCGCGCTTCTTAAAGTCTGTCTTCTTAGGCTGCAAACCTTCTTTCTTCCCTTGAGAGCTTTCTGCCTTTGTCTCCTTCTTGCCCTTATCCTCTTCATTCAGCAATGCCATTTGCACCAATCTTTCATACGTGGCTCCCATGGGTATATGGGTCATGGCCAAACTGTGTAATGGCTCATTCAACCCTTTGACGAAACGGAGAGCCTTCTAGTGCGGGGTGTTGACTAGGTCAAGCCCAAACCTAGCCAGCTCATCGAACTGATTTACATACTCTCTGACTGTCTTGTCCCCTTGCTTAAGAAATAAGAATTTTTCCAACTGCAAACTTCTTTCCGCATCTGAGAGAAATTTAGTCTCAAACCTTGCCCTAAAGTCCTCCCATGTCTCCACTGGTCTTTCAGCATTAGTGACTTCCCACCAGTAGGAAGCCTCGCCCTTCAATAGCCACACTGCCAATTGTACTTTTTGTCTATCCTCTACCTCAAAGATGATGAATAGGTCCTCAGTTTCTTTCAGCCAATTTCTAGCTGCCACGAAGGACTCAGTTCCATGGAAATCCCTTCCTCCCATAGCTTTAAAATCTTTACATATCTTAGCAAATGTGTTTCCCCGCGGAGGAGGTGGAGGAAAAGGTGCCGCTGCAGCTGGATGATTTCCGGCAGCTGGGGGAGAAGGAACGGTAGGACCTGGCTGAGTGGCTCTTGCTTCTAAGAACCGCCTAAACCAACCAGGTATTGGCACCCCTTCTGGCAAGTTAAGGTCTTCAGACATGCTGAAACAAAAAGGATAGATTCAAAACGAAGGATAAGAGATAGTACCTATGGCTTTGGGGAGTGGACTTTGCCTTTTAGAATAAAATAATATTTTTCTTTTAAAAATGCTTCTTTAAATTTCCTTTTTGAAAATAATTTTTCAAAACTTTTTATCTTATCTGGTAAACCTATGCTCTGATACCAAGTGAAACACCCCACCTCCGTTAGGGTCACTCTCAAAGGGAATGCCCTAATTTTGGTGGAGGTTTATAAGTATAAGTCACAGATATACAAGACAGATATAAGAACACATATTTGTAAACAGTGGAAAATCAACAAACTTTTATTTCATGAAAGCAAATACGTGTGACAACAACATCACCATAATTGTCTTACATCTTTTCCAAAACATAACATAACACTCTCATAATCTGTCTTGATTACATCATTTAAAGAAGCATAAATAAAACATAGATAAACTGCAAAAGCCCCATAGAGTTTGTCCAAAGCCATAGTTTCAAAACGGAAAGGACCAAGCAATACATTTCTCTTCTTCAAGCTGGATGTTAAGGCTGGTCAAGCTGCAGTGTTCCCTCCCTGTGGACCTGGGGGGGGAAACGGAAGAAAAGAAGACAAAAGAAAAGTAGAGTCAGACATAAAGCCTGAGTAAGTCTAGTACTATTCTGTCTATGAATAAAGAACCGGGTATGATAAGTATAAACAAGAAGTGGGAAAGCACTATAACTTGGTTAAGTTGTCTAGGGTCGAATAAACTATCGTACCCCATGTTAATCTCTGAACCCATATAAACTAGTTTCCAACTGGCACCCCATAATCAGGGTGATGTGATCCATTCTATGATGATCGGCTCCTACTCGCATAGTTACATGTGTCTTACGGCCCCCGATGTTGTAGTTACCTATGCTGGTCCCACCATGGGGTGTATCAAGTCCCATGGCGGCGGCCCGACACAACCTTAGAATGCACAGGTATGCTACTGGTGCCCAATGCCTTATTTTTCTGCGCCGGGGTGTGTGCACGCCCGCACCCCGTTAGAACCTACACTGCTACACCACCGCCGTCGATTTGACCTCTTACAATCAGCCCAGTAATCGTGCCCCACCCTGCCTAGTTTCAGGGTATCCTGATACACCTTCTAGGGTTACTGCTGAAAAGGGTCCCCTGTTACTAGGTTTTCTATCTCTAGCCAACATGCTAAGTTGGTTAAGTGTTTTCCTACCTAACCCCCACCAGTCCGTTTAGTTTAGCATGTTTCATTTTTGATTAAGTCTTTAGTTCACTTAATCCTAACAATCCTGACTCAGCCTTAATTGTCTTATTAAAGCCTTGACCTCTCACATTAGACAGGTATTGTTGTGGCTGCCTGTTGCCGGTTGGTTCCGGGCAGTCTTACGCCACAACTCAGTCTAACCTCGGGTCCTTATTGGGCTCCATGTTTAACCTCCCACATTGGATAGGTATTGTTGTGACTACTGGACAGCCGGGCGGTTCCGGGCAGGTTTACATCACAACTCAATCCAACCTCGGGTTAAACACATCGTATGTTCTACATTTACATATTTTGCCTTTCTTCTTTATTTTCTTATATGTAAATATTTGCGGCCCATTATTAAGTTAATGGTGTAAAGGTTACACCAATCATGGGCCCAACCCATACTTGAATTTGGGCCCTTCTATTTTATATTTTCATTCATTAGTAATTTTAACCCAACGTTATTTCCCCCGTTTAACACGTCCGTTTATTATGTATATGTTGGGCTTAGCCCTTTTAAGCCCAACTTAGCCATGCGAAAAGGGGAGGCTTAAAGCGAGATTACATACACAAAAAGGGGAAATGTGAACGCATGAACTTGCAATATGACGTTGGAAATACAAAATAGAAATTGGTGTACTTGCATAGTAGTGACATATACTTTGGTCATAAAGCATAAGTGACATGAACCAAACCATGTAAACTTGTAGTTAAGTTAAGAATATCACTATACAACATAAACCTATATTTTTATTCAGGCATAATGTCAAACATAAGCAAATCATGTTCATAAGACTACTACATGTTTACAAAGGTGTCTACTTTTGTGACTAATACAAAAGTATAGTTAAATTTGTTCACATAACCATGGCATAAATATTTCTAACATGAAATCATGATATTTACTTTAGTCATGCAAACTTGCAAAAAAAGGGATTTTGAATCTAACCTAGCTATGTACCACATATGTCATCATATAATTCTTGTAAACAATATAGACTTAACATGGATTTCAATTATGCCAAATATCAATCATAGCCTAGTCATATTCATAAGTTTGCAAATAGGTTTTCTAGTACAAAAGCATGACTTAATACATAGATCATGATGCCAAATTTTCAACATAATTTCATATGGACTATGATAACCCAAACTTATTCCAATTACTTCACAAAAATGATGTTTGTATAAAAATACACATTATGATGGCATAGTAGCAAAACCCCAAACTTGCATGAGTTTCAATTAATCAACTACATACATGTAGCTTCAATATGGATTACATAATTTGCGAATATTCTAAACGTATACTTGCATAAAACTACCGCATGTAGTTTTTCATAATTGAATAACATAATTCGAGAATATCCAAACGTATACAATGTTCCAAATCGATAAGAATCATAGTAACGCACAAATATGAATTACTTTATCGCCACAATCAAGTATACAAACCAATACAGTTATTTGTTCATACCAAAATAATACTCTGCTTACAATGGTGTGGCGAATTCTCAAATTTAGGGATTTGAAGATGCGATTTGATTTGATTGAGTTGCTTTATGCCTTAGAATTTGTCTCCTAATCCTCTCTCTCCAATTGGTGGCTACTCTTAGTCGTTCCTCAGCAACATGGCGGCTTTGTTCTTATTTTTGAATGAATAGATTAGGGTTGAGTCTAGGGTCCTTTTTATAGGGGTTATGAACTGATTAGGACCATTGATGTTGCTTGGATTGATCGTAGCCATTCATTCGAAAGAGGGACCAATTAGAGCCTGCCACCTAGCCCTAATGACAAAGCAGACTACAGAAAATCGGCCAACATAGAATAGGCTAGCCAGGTTGGGCTGGGTTCGACCTGGCTCTGGACCAGGTCGACAGCCCTGTCGACAGCCCTGTCGACAGCCCTGTCGACCTGGCTAGACCAGGTCGACAGCCCAGTCGACCTGGGTGCCTTAGGCGGGTGTTTTTCCGCCCTGGCCCATTGGGCCCCATTTTGGAATTTAAACTTGATTTTTCTGAGTTATTTTATTCTGTTTGAATTTTAAACTTAATTCAGAAACTTCCGAAGGCCATATCTTCTTCATACGGACTCCGTTTTTCGAAAACTCGGACTCTATTTCGCGTATTTTTCCGAGACGAATGCAATGGCGTATCCCGTTTCCCTTAGTTCTTTGATTTCAAATTAATTATACTTTAATTTGTTAATTTCACAGTTATAGAATTCGCGGGGTGTTACACATAAACATATGAAATGGCATAGGAACTACCGGTTTAAACATGCTAAATTAGATCATAAGTTGATTCATGTGAAAATGGACTTGTCATGGTATGGATCTATGGTAAAATACTTGAATTTGGTGAAAAACAAGATCAAACATTCATATACTTCATTGAATCCATGTGAGAGATGTAAATCACTCACCAGTTCTCCAAATCAAGCTAAAATCAATGTATTAAGATTCCGGACAACAAGCAATTTGATCCAAACCCCTTGATCCGATGAATTGTCACTTCAAATGATGTAGGTCTAGCCTCCAATGGAGTAGATCTTCGATTCCCCAAGCTTGGATCTCGATTTTAATGGTGGGAAGGTGTTAGAGGAAGGAAGAACACAAGGCCATCAAATGAGAGAATGGGGAAACTAAACCATTTCCCATATCCCTCACCCCTATTTATACTTTCCACCAGCCCACTAATGGGCCTCTCCAAATCAACCCATTATGGCTTACCAAACCTGGACAGCCAACTGAAAAACCTTAAAACATCGATTTCTCCCAAACCGTTGGGCCAAATCTGTAATGTAACCACTCTACGGAAAGGCAATAATCAATTCCTTTCCAAAGGCACCTGTCTCACTCTCTGATTCAACAAGAATCAAAAGTTATGCCTTGTACAAGACCGATAGGGGCAAAATAGTCACAAACAAAATTGGAAAAATTATGGACATGTCTCACATCTCCATAAGCAACATATTAAAATATGAGAATGATCCAACCCTTAGGAAATAAAATATAAATATTTTATGATCCTCCGATACGAAAAATGCAGGATGTTATAGTACATCTAATTTACCTCTTACTACTGATGTTTTATTTGTTAAAAATTTAAAACATAATTTACTTAGTATCAGCCAATCATGTGACAAAGGATTCAATATCTCATTTGCAGAAGATAAGTGTAGCATTTATACATTAAAATAAAAATCTTATCTTTGAAGGTTTTAGATATAAAATATTTATATCTTAAATATGAACTTAAATCATAATACAAATACGTGTTTGACAGTCAAAGAAAATGATCCTTGCTTATGGCATAAAATATTTGTTTCCTATTAGTTTTAAAACAATAAATAAATTACCTAATAATTTAGTAAACGGATCACCAAAAATGAATTTTAAAGTAAAAAAATATTTTTGATGATTGTCAATTAATAAAATTATCAAAATCATCGTTTAATTCTAAGAAAAATATTTCTACTACATAACCACCAGTATTATTGCATTTGGATCTTTTTGATTCAATTAAAATTTAATTTATAAATCATAACAAATATGTGTTTGTTATAGTAGATGATTTTTAAAGATATACTTGGACTTTTTTAATAAAGAATAAAAATATTACGTTTGAAGATTTTACTTTTATTTTGCTAAAAGAACTCAAAATCTTAAAAAAAGAAGTGATCATGGAAGTGAATTTGAAAATGAAATATTTGGAAAAATGTAGTTAAAAGGGTATTTATCATAATTTTTCTTTTTCTAGAACACCATGAAAAATGGTGTTGTCGATCAAACACTTTTTATTAAAAGAACTAAAAAGGATATTTTAATAATTCAAATTTATGTTGATGATAAAATTTCGGTTCTACGAATGAAAAGCTATGCCGAGAATTCTCTAATATAATGACAAAAGAATTTGAAATGTCACATATGGGTGAAATATTGTATTTTCCCGGTGTACAAATAAAGCAATTAGAAAATGGAATTTTTATCAATCAAGGATAATACTGTAATAATCTGATTAATCGTTTAGATATGGAAAATACATCGATCAACCCAACTCCAATGAGTATAACAACACATCTCGATAGTGATGAAAATGGTAAAAGTGTCAATCATAAGACATATCAAATCATGATTAGATCATTATTGTACTTAACTTCTAGTTGTCCTGATAAAATAATGAGTGTTTGTTTACATATACAATTTCAAGAAGACCCAAAAAATCGCGTTGATGAGCTGTGAAACGTATATCACGATACCTTAGCAAAACTAAAGATTTTTGACTTTACTATCCAAACTCTCGAGCTAGTATCATACAATGATATTGACTTTGGAAGATGTCGGTCGGATCAAAAAAATATGTGTGGAACCTGCTACTTTATCGGAAAATCTTTAGTATCTTGGTTAAGCAAGAAGCAAAATAGTGTTTCACTCTTGAAATAGATTATTTCAATCAAAAAATATGTTTTGTCAAAATATGCATTTTTGGTCAAAATAGATCAGTTGAATCAAACCATATATTTTTGTCAAAATATACACTTTTGTCAAAGCAGGTTAGTTGGATCAACATACACATTTTTGTCAAAAAGAACATTTTTGGCCAAAAAGACTAGTTGAACCAATATATTCATTTGTGTCAAAATATACTGGTTGAAACCAAAATTACATTTTGTTATATATGATTGTTATAAACAAAAATTACATTTTTGTTAATTAAATTTAAAATAAAAAAAAATCACATTTTCGGTTAAATAAAAGAGTTAAACACAAATAGCATTTGGTTAAATAGGTTTGTGTTACAAACAAAAATATTCATTTTGATATAGAATTGTCAGCAAAATGGATGTATCACTTTTTATACATTTTGTTGAAATAGAATTTATATTGCAAACATAAGAATCAACTTTATCTACAAACATACATTAGAATTTGTATGTGAAATAAGGCATCATTTGTATTATCACAATACACCTTAGAATTGGTATGTAAGTAAAAGTGACATTTTAATGTGATAATGTATACATGAAAGTTTGTATGCAATATTAAAATAAAACATTTTTATGTTTAGGTTATACATTGGGAATATAAACAAATAAAATTACCTCTCTTATTTGTTAAAATTTAAAAATAGAAATTTGCATACAAATAAAGAAAAAAAATGAAAAATTATCTTTTCATTTGCCATCAACAATAATGTCATATAAATAAATTATATTTTAATAGACATTAGAAATGTATAACGAAATTATACGAGTCAAATACATTTTTATTCGGCATTAGAAATAAATAACATGTTTGTTCAATATCATCAAAATGTTAGCAGAATTAAAATTGGTAAAATTCATTAACCAATTATTTCTTTATGTGAGTTGTTGTTGGCTGAAAACCCCACACGAGTATTGGGACGATAATTGACATACACTAGTCCCAATATTTTGTTAAATGTCAATCGAGAGATTGACAAGTTGCGATGAGCGTTATTATTTCATTTTAATGCTCATACAGTTGTGAACATCACTCTGGATGTTGAATGGATGGTTTGATGATTATTTATCATTTGTTGTCATTTACATACGATGTATGAAATCCATATAACCGAAATTATATGGTAAATGATTGAGTCGCTTTCCAATTCAGAATATCTTTTATATAAAGAATATTTTAAACAAAGAATTTCTTTTAAATAAAGAATATTTTTAAAAGATATTGTAATATAAAGAATATTTTACATAAGGAACCTTTTTATATAAAGAATATTTTTAAATAATGAATATTGTAAAATATTATTTAACGAAGAATAGAATGATGATTTCTATGTCCGTTTTCGGATGGACACCAAAGATAAAAATATATTTTATAGAAATGAACTAGTTTATTAACTAGGATAAATCTTTTAAATTAAGATTTAATGAAGTCTTCTAATTAATTAATATTAAATTGGGAATAAATAAAAGAATTGGATTTTGGGTTGTCGTGGATGCTGTCTTAAATAACATTGTTCTTAAACCCTGCATGTAAGAATAAATTTTTCAACTAAGATTTTTTTTTTGAGTTCCAATTATATTTGTTAATTTTAATAAATTGATATGTGAGTTGGGTTTATTGTGAACTATGTTTTAAATGACATTTGTTCTTTAAACCAGTTAACAGTAAAAATATGGTTCAGAATTTATATATCTTCTTATTAAGATTTAAAAGAAAAATTTCCAAAGTCAAGTTTTCCAATTTAATATAAATATTAAATTGGAATTGAGTGGAAATTTGATTATATATTGATTTGTTTTCTATGAAAATATATTTTAATGCAAGATGATTTTGGGTTTATCGTGAACAATATTTTTAAATGACATTGTTTCTTTAACCCAGTTAAAGATAAGATTAATTTCTTAAAACAGAATAATCATAAAGTAATGATTTTTTTTATATTAAAATCAAATTGGAATTTGATAAATCTTTAAAAAGAAAATTAAAGAATAAGATTCCAAAGAATTTATCTTTGATTAATTGATGGGATCATTTCCCTATTGATATGAATAGTTTATTAAAAGAATTCTCTGAATTGGAATGAGGCGTTGGATGTGTCTTTATAACACCTGATTTTAATTATAAAATACGCGAATTATTCGAAAAGACCGGGTTTAACTCATTCTGAATAATTACTACGATGATTAAAGTCAAAGACATTGAAGATGGTGGATGAAGACCGGCGATTTTCACATCGAATGGACGACTACTAATGCCCGACATTGGCTAGCTACCAGTAAAGGGTTAAAGTGGTAGTTTGGCCGGACGTACTTGTTGATTGCCCAGATATGCGAGCACCTCACTTCCGTATTGGACATATGGTACGAGGAATAAGGTGTCTTCGATTTCGTTCAGACCCAGAAACGAACTTTTAAATGGATGTGTGTCTGACATTGAATTTCATTCCATGTAATTAAATTTATTTCTATTTAAAATATATCTGCGGTGGCGGAGAATTTATTCTCTTGCTTAACACCCTTTTCTGAGACGTACAAGCTCAGGGGTTATATATTAGTAGTAATCGATCGCATGGCATGGATTGTCAATGTGACACGCCAAGATGCAAATGATCAAGGCTTTTGTTGAAAAGCAGAGCTTTATGATTGATGATCAAAGCATTGCCTATTTTGGCATAGCTTTGTGTATAGCTGACCTCGCGAGCCTCACACCCCAATATGAGTCAGAAACGGAGCCAAGGGAACGCAGGGAATGCACACGTTTCTTTCTAGCTAGAAGTGGTATCAAGGTTTTACACGCCCTGACATTTACTTATGTGGATGATGGCTTTCGAGGCCTCGGATTTATTATTGGTTGCTAATGGCCATTTTACAGGTTCAATAGGACTGGGAAGCGTGTGTTCAGGAATTGTCAATCCACTAACGTTATTTGTTGACCGGCCCTGCTGTATCCTAGGGTTCACTGTGGGGGATCCTGAGACATTGCTAGTTGTCTAGAATATGTAAGGAGATCATTCCTAGCCTTAACTCATGATGGAAACCCAATTTCCAATAGGACATCATGCGGTTTTGATTGTAGAACTAATATGGAAACATAGTAGGATGGGGTACTATGTCGTCTATGATTGAAATGTTTTTGAAACATATTTACACTAATAATAATATCGAATCGGTTTTTATCGTAACAAGCATTTTTGACCATTATAAGGTAAAACTCTATCCTCCGGCTTGTGTTGCATTGTATGATGGGACTTGAGTCTTATAATGGTTTCATTTTTCTAAAAAGCATTGCGTTTTTTAACGATTTACTTTATTTCATGCACTGACAATCCAATGGAGTAAACCCGTTCCGCATTAGCGGCGTGGCCTGTGATCAGCCTTATTACTAGTTAAATTAAGTAAAGATTTCTCATACCAGTCCCATCACTGACCCGTAGTTTGTTTCACTTGCAAACTCGGGTGCCCTCTTTCCATAAGGGCAACCGAGTAGTTTATTTTGCAGATATATTGAGCAGGATTCCGGATCGAAGCTTAGAGTTGTGTCCAGAGCATTGGTAGTCTTCCGCTGTGTTAATTTAATTGTTTTGCTGCAATGTATTACATCTATTGTAATTTATATTCTGTAGTATTATTTCGATGTACTTTGATATTCTATTCTCTAATGTAACATTAATGTAATGTTTATAAAAGTCTACTATTATTTCTTCTAATGTTCTCTGATACCAACTGTACCGATACAGATTTTGCCCGGAATGTCTCAGGATCGGTAAGGAGATCGTTCCTAGCCTTGACTCTCGATGGAAACCCAATTTCCAATATGACATCATGCGGTTTTTGATTGTAGAACTAGTATGGCGACATAGTAGGATGTGGTACTATGCCGTCTATGATTGATATATTTTGACTGAAATGTTTTTGAAACATATATACACTAATAATAATATCAAATCCATTTTATCAAGCATTTTTGACCATTATAAGGTAAAACTCTATCCTTCGGTTTGCGTTGCATTGTGTGATAGGGCTTGAGTCTTATAATGGTTTCATTTTTCAAAAAAAACATTGCGTTTTTCAAACGATTTACTTTATTTCATGCACTGGCAATCCAATGGAGTAAAACCGTTCTGCATTAGCGGCGTGGTCCTGAGATTAGCCTTATTATTAGATAAGTTAGAAAATATTTCTCATACCAGTCTCATGACTGATCTGTAGTTTGTTTCACTTTGCAAACTCGAGTGCCCTCTTTTCCACACGGGGGGAATGCGTGTCATTACAGTTGGTATCAGAGCCAGGTTTCGATCCAAGGGCCTGTGGGTTATTTTAATCTTTCCTAAAAAATGTTGTTCTAATCTAATATGACATTTAAATTTATTCTTTTAATTGCATCTAAAATGACAATAAAAATGTAACTTTTATTTCTACTATTTTGTTACATCTAAATCGACAATAAAAAAAATCAAATCTCCTACTTCAATTCTTTTTATTGTAAACAATGTTACGTAAAAATGAAGGTTTTTTTTTCAATTCTATTTTTTTCTAATGAAAACAATATTATCTAAAAATGTAATCTTTAAATTCTGTTCTTTTCAATGACAATAAAAAAAATCTTTTATTTCTCCTAACAAGTTTTAACACAAATGTTAATCTTATTTCTTTTATAATGCAACATTGTATACAAAAATGTAGTTTCTATTCTAATGTAACATTTTCTAACAAAAAGGTATTTTTACTCTAATGTACATTTTCTAACAAAGATGTATTTTTAATCTAATGTAAATTCTTTTAACAAAAATGTTATTTTAAATCTACAATCACAATCAATATAATAAATATATACATATATATTTTAAAAAAAATTTAGCTTCGTTCCTTTTCGAGGACGAAAAGATTTTAAGTGCGGGAGATTCTAACAACCCGCAATTTCTGAACCAATTTAAAATTTTATTTTAGAAATTCTAATGGAAATTTAATATTTAAAATAATTTAATTTAAATAATAACAATGAAAAAATTATTTCAATCGAAGATAAAACGAATAAATTTTATTTAATTATAAAAGGAGTAGAAATAGCGCGGTAGTTTGAAATTTTGAATTTGAACTTTGACTGACTGTACAAGATGCAAAATAAATCGGATTTTAGTAAAACCAAAAATATTAGAATTTATTTAAAAATATCTTTCCAATGAATCCGAAAAATCGGAATTTCATAGTAGAAATCAAAAGTTATGCCCGGTTTAAAATTCAGAATAGTCACAGTAGAATTTATATATATTTTTTAATACTAAAAATGGCCATTTTTCAAATGACCTCCGTTTTCGACGAAATTAGTCTTGTTAGAACCTTATCGTCAAAACATAGCTAGATATAATTTTCCTGTAATTTTTAGAGTCCGTATGTGGCCCTAGTGAATTTAAATGTAGGACTGAATTAATTGAATAAATGATTTAAATATTAAACTAAAGAAAACAAACTGGAGATGATCGAACGGGCTGACGGGACCTGGCCCGTTTCGTCCGGAACGTGGGTATTTGGCTAGGGACATCCTTCGTTAGGATGAAATTGGAACTACTAAGAGATTATGGGTTTATTTGTAATTAAAATGAGACATTAAATAATAAAATATTATAAATAACCAAAACACTATTCAAACCCTAACCCACTAAAAACCTGCCGCCGTCGTTCTATGATATCAATGGCCTGTTTCTTCCCAAATTCAATCCTCTAAATCGTTCAATCCAATCGATAAAACCCAACACTACCTGAAGAAATATCGATCAGCTCGAGGAGATCCTTGAGGTCAACGGTGCAGATGGGGTCTCGACGACTCTGGTGGCCAGAATTTTGATTAGAAGGCAGCGCAGTCGGGGCTGGTTTCATGGCGGAGGGCTCGATCAAGCCTGAGGAGTTTGGTGGTGCATGGGGGAGCGAGGCGAGGGCTACAAAGTGGCAGAGTCGGATCGGTGGTCGGGTGAACGAAGTGGCGTGGGACGGTGGCTATTGAAAGCGACGATGGGTTCCAGACAATCGTAATGAGGAAGGTTTAAGAGCTAATTAAGTTAATTAAGGGTTAACTAATTATATTAATTATATATTTAAATTTCCCAAATATATAAAATGCGATATTTTACTCAATCCTTATCAGAATCGAACGATTTTCAAAGCGTTGGATTCGTAGAAAAGAGATCTACAACATGAAGCTGACTAGATCTGAAATCGAGTATGTTGAAAAATCAGACAAAAACCACTGTGAGATATCTGATTTTATAATTTAAAATAGAATTATTTATCGTTATGTGAAATCCATTGATGTACGTTATTATAAATCATATATGTGATGTATGAGATCAAATCTAGTTGTTTGTTTGTGGTTGAAATGAATAAACTGGATGGAATTTTGTAGATCTAGACTTTGCTTACAATAAAAAAATCAAAATTTTATTGTGTATATAAAAATATTCATGTTGGATGAAATAAATTTGTTTATTCAATTAAAACAATATTTTATAATATATATGTAAATAAAAAAGTTCATTGTTTTAAAATGGGATAAGTTTACAATAAAATCCACATTTTTATATAAAAGAATCATATTTTTGAAACAAAATATGTCATTTAGTTAGTTTCATATTTTGTAAATGAAACATGTTACCTCTATTAGAAATGTTATGCTAGAATGAAACATGTCAATTTTTATTAGAAAGGTTATATTAGAATAAACATGACATCTTATCTAAAAATGTTTATTCAAATTAAAAATAACATTTTTATTAGAAATGTTTATTTAGATTGAAAATAACATTTTAGTTAGAAATGTTTATTTAGCTTAAAATAACATTTTAGTTGGAAATGTATATTAAACTAAAAATGTCATTGCATTAGAAATGTGATATTAGATTAAAATGAAAATATTTGTATAAAGTGTTACATTAGAATAGAAATTACATTTTTGGGTCAATTTAAAAGAATGAGGCAAAATATACATTTTGCTCATTTAAAACGAGTAAAACCATTAGTTGAAACGAATATATCACTTTGTCAAAACCATTTAGATGAAACAAAACATATCACTTTTATGTTACATTAGATTTGTCAAAATAAAATAATCATTTTTGTCGCCTTAGATTTGTCAAAATAAAATAATCATTTTTGCCGCATTAGATTTGCCAAAACAAAATAACCATTTTGTCGCATTAGATTGTCGAAACAAACATTGTCATTTTGGACGCATTAGACTTGTCATGACATATGAGTTAAAATAAAAAGATACATCTTTTTCAAGACATATGAGTTAAACAAAAATATTCATTTGTGCCAATATAGTTTAGTTGAATAAAAACATTCATTTTTGTCAATTAGTGTAGTTGAAATAAAAACATCCATTTTCGTCATATTAGAATTGTTAAATAAGACATACATTTTTTTCAAAACACATTAGTTAAAACAAAACATCCATTTTTGTCAAAACACATTAGTCGAAACTAATTAGTCACTTTCGTCAAATTATGAAAGTTGAAATCAAATTTGTCGCTTTTGTCAAAATATGAAAGTTTGTCACCTTTGTTAAATTATAATAGTTAAAACCAATTCGTCACTTTTGTCAAATTATAATAGTTAAAAACAAATTGGTCGCTTTTGTCAAATCATCAGAGTTGAAACAATTTTGACGCTTTTGTCAAAATATGATGGTTAGAACAAAATTACATTTTTGTAAATTAGAATTGAGTAAGGACAAAATTTACATTTTTGTCAAATAGATAATATCGTTTTTGTGAAAGGGTAAAATGTAAACAAAACAAACATATCACTTTTATTTGTTTTGTTGAATTAGAATTATCGACAAAACAAAGTTATCATCTTTATTGTTTTGTTGAAATAGATTTGTCGACAAAACAAAGTCATCATCTTTATTGTTTGTTGAAATAGATTAGTTCAATCAAAATATATATTTTGTCAAAATATTCATTTTTGGTCAAAATAGATCAGTTGAATTAAACCATATATTTTTGTCAAAATATACACTTTTGTCAAAGTAGGTTAGTTGGATCAAAATACACATTCTTGTCAAAAAGAACATTTTTGGCCAAACAGACTAGTTGAACCAATATATTCATTTGTGTCAAAATATACTAGTTGAAACCAAAATTACATTTTGTTAAATATGATTGTTGAAAACAAAAATTATATTTTTGTTAATTAAATTTGAATACAAAAATCACATTTTCGGTTAAATAAAAGAGTTAAACACAAATAGCATTTGGTTATATATGTTTGTGTTACAAACATATATATTCATTTTGATAAAATAGAATTGTCAGCAAAATGGATGTATCACTTTTTATACTTTTTGTTGAAATAGAATTTATATTGTAAATATAAGAATCATCTTTATTTGCAAACATACATTAGAATTTGCATGTGAAATAAGGCATCATTTGAATTGTCACAATACACCTTAGAATTGGTATGTAAGTAAAAGTGACATTTTAATGTGTTAATGTATACATTAAAGTTTGTATGCAATATTGAAATAAAACATTTTTATGTTTAGGTTATACATTGGGAATATAAAAAAATAAAATTACCTCTCTTGTTTGTTAAAATTTAAAAATAGAAATTTTCATACAAATAAAGAAAAAATGAAAAATTATCCTTTCATTTGCCATCAGCAATAATGTCATATAAATAAATTACATTTTATTAGACATTAGAAATGTATAAGGAAATTATACGAGTCAAATACATTTTTATTCGGCATTAGAAATAAATAACATGTTTTTCACTATCATCAACATGTTAGCAGAATTAAAATTGGTTAAATTCATTAACCAATTATTTCTTTACATGAGTTGTTGTTGGCTGAAAACTCCACATGGGTATTGGGATGCTAATTGACATACACTAGTCACAATATTTAGTTGAATGTCAATCGAGAGATTGACAGGCTGCGATGAGCGTTATTATTTCATTTTAATGCTCACATAGTTGTGAACTTCACTCTGGATGTTGAATGGATGGTTTGATGATTATTTATCATTTGTTATCATTTACATACGATGTATGAAATCCATATAACCGAAATTATATGGTAAATGATTGAATCGCTTTCCGATTGAGAATATCTTTTATATAAAGAATATTTTAAACAAAGAATTTCTTTTAAATAAAGAATATTTTAAAAGATATTGTAATATAAAGAATATTTTACATAAGGAACCTTTTTGTATAAAGAATATTTTTAAATAACGAATATTGTAAAATATTATTCAAGAAGAATAGAACGATGATTTCTATGTCCGTTTTCGGATGGACACCAAAGATAAAAATATATTTTTATAGAAATGAACTAGTTATTAATTAACTAGGATAAATCTTTTAAATTAAGATTAATGAAGTCTTCTAATTAATTAATATTAAATTGGGAATAAATAAAAGAATTGGATTTTGGGTTGTCGTGGATGGTGTCTTAAATAACACTGTTCTTAAACCCCGCATGTAAGAATAAAATTTTCAATTAAGATTTTTTTTGAGTTCCAATTATATTTATTAATTGTAATAAATTGATATGTGAGTTGGGTTTATTGTGAACTATTTTTTAAACGACATTTGTTCTTTAACTCAATTAAAAGTAAAAATATGATTTTGAATTTATATATCTTTTTATTAAGATTTAGAAGAAAATTTTCCAAAGTCAAGTTTTCTAATTTAATATATATATTAAATTGGAATTGAGTGGAAATTCGATTATATATTGATTTGTTTTCCAATGAAAATTTATTTTAATGGAAGATGATTTTGGGTTTATCGTGAACAATGTTTTTAAATGACATTGATTCTTTAACCCAGTTTAAGATAAGATTAATTTCTTAAAACAAAATAATCATAAAGTACTGATTTTCTTTTATAATAAAATCAAATTGGAATTTGATATGTCTTTAAAAAGAAAATTAAAGAATAAGATTCCAAAGAATTTATCTTTGATAGATCGATGGGATCATTTCCCTATTGATATGAATATTTCATTAAAAGAATATTCTGAATTGGAATGAGGCGTTGGATGTGTCTTTATAACACCTGATTTTTAATTATAAAATACGCGAGTTATTCGGAAAGACCGGGTTTAATCCATTCTGAATAATTGCTACGACGATTAAAGGCAAAGACATTGAAGACGGTGGATGAAGACCAGCGATCTTCACATCGAATGGACGACTATTGGTGCCCGACATTAGCTAGCTACCAGTAAAGGGTTAAAGTGGTAGTTTGGCCAGACGTACTTTTTGATTGTCCGGATATGCGAGCGCCTCACTTCCGTATTGGACATACGGGACGAGGAATAAGGTGTCTTCGGTTTCGTTCAGACCTAGAACGGACTTGTAAGTGGATGTGTGTCTGACATTGAATTTCATTCCATGTAATTAAATTGATTTCTATTTAATATATATCCATGGTGGCGGAGAATTTATTCTCTTGCTTAACACCCTTCTCTGAGACGTACGAGCTCAGAGGTTATATATTAGTAGTTATCGATCGCATGGCATGGATTGTCAACGTAGGACGCCAAGATGCAAATGGTCAAGGCTTTTGTTGAAAAGCAGAGCCTTGTGGTTGATGATCAAAGCATAGCCTATTTCGGCATAACTTTGTGTATAGCATGACCTCGCGAGCCTCACACCCCGGTATGAGTCAGAAACGAAGCAAGGGAACACAGGGAGTGCACACGTTTCTTACAAGCTAGAAGTGGTATCAGGGTTTTACGCGCCTTGACATTTACTTATGTGGATGATGGATTTCGAGGCCTCAAATTTGTTATTGGTCGCCAATGGCCATTTTACATGTTCAATAGGGCCAGGAAGTATGTGTTCAGGAATTGCCAATCCACTAACGTTATTCGTGGACCGGCCCTGCTGTATCCAAGGGTTCACTGCGGGGGATCCTGAGACATTGCTAGTGTGTCTCGAATCGGTAAAGAGATCGTTCCTAGCCTTGACTCATGATGGAAACCCAATTTCCAATACGACATCACGCGGTTTTGATTGTAGAACTAGTATGGCGACATAGTAGGATGGGGTACTATGCCGTTTATGATTGATACATCATGACTGGAATATTTTTGAAACGTACATGCACTAATAATAATATCAAATCCGTTATTATCGTATCAAGCATTTTTGACCATTATAAGGTAAAACTCTATCCTCCGGCTTACGTTGCATTGTGTGATGGGACTTGAGTCTTATAATGATTTCATTTTTCTAAAAAGCATTGTGTTGTTTAACGATTTACTTTATTTCATGCACTGGCAATCCAATGGAGTAAAACCGTTCCGCGTTAACGGCATGGTCCTATGATCAGCCTTATTACTAGTTAAGTTAAGTAAAGATTTCTCATACCAGTCCCATGACAGACCCGTAGTTAGTTTCTCTTCGCAAACTCCGGTGCCCTAACGGGTAGTCGAGTAGCTTATTTTGCAGATATATTGAGAAGGATTCTGGATCGAAGCTTAGAGCTATGTCCAGAGCATTGGTAGTCTTCCGTTGTGTTAATTTAATTGTTCCACTGTAGTGTATTACATCTATTGTAATTTATCTTCCATTGTATTATTATTTCGATGTACTCTGATATTCTGTACTCTTGTGTAACATTAATGTAACGTTTATAAAATTATGTTGTTATTTTTTCTAATGTGTTGTATTCACAAAGTTAACGTATGCGGATTTTGAACGGTTTTGGTCAATCTTGCGATCGATTAGGTCCAGGGGAAATCTGTATCGTTGCATTAAATCTGGAAAGGTAGCTTCCGAGTGACTCTGAGGCCCCTTGGTATAGGTTGGAAAGGGTGAGTGTATTCTTCGGAGTCGGGATATTCATCCTGGACTGCTTGACTAATTGTGTCGCTAATTGGCTGAAGTTGTTGATGGAGTTAAGCGGAAGTCGAGAGAACCACAATAGAGCGGTCCCCGATAGGAAGACTGGAAAGCATTTGCACTTGACAGGATCGTCGCCTTTGCTCGAGTCCATTTACTATTCATAACGGTTCAGGAAAGCTCAAGGGTTAGTGGTGCCTTCATAGAGCGGCATTTGCGGCATGCTGAAGCATCGTGGCCTTTCAGCTTCATTGACTCTTCGAGTGAAAGGATTGCGTCTAATGTGCGCTTCCCATGAGTCATGCTCATTCCCTCGCATCTCCCTCATGATTCTTCGGACCATGTTGGGAAGATATGTAATACCCCGTATTTTCGTTGAATGTATAAGTAACAAATTAAAATATACTTAATTTTTAGGAGAAGAATTAAGGGAAACGGGTTGCGCCATTACGTTCGCGTCGAAATTCTGCTTGAGATAGAGTCCGAGTTTGCGTAAAACAGATAGCGTATGAAGAAGATATGGACGAACGAAGTTAGACAGAAAAACTGGAAACAAGCCAGAATACACTGGCGCACTTGTGAAGTGCGCCAGTACAAAAATACACTGGCGCACCTGTCAAGTGCGTCCATACCGATCCAGCACAGAATTCTAGAGTGTTCTGTGATGACGTGTCTTCTTCTGAGTGGTTGGATGACCTGTCTTCGAGCTGGGTGGTTCTGATGACTTCTGGACTGATCTGAAGGCTTTAAATCACCCTATTCTCCTATAAAAACACCCCCAAACCTCACTTTCTCTCCGCACAATTTCATTCTGCCTATACTCTGCCTCTATAATAAATAAATAAAATAATGGCGTCGCTACTCTGCTGGGATCAAAACTAGAACTAGTGCATCTTCTTTCAAATCTGAACAAAATTAAAAGAGAATTACTACAACTCCTCTTCTATAATCCAATCAAGGCAAGTGCAGTTATTTTCCGATATGAATTTTAATCATGATCTTGACATAACTATGAAACTGAATCTGAGATTATTCCCTTTTTCTATTTATCAGATATGTTCCTCTGTTTTATTATTCTGTTTGTTCTGTATTTCTTCTTCCTTTCTTTCTTTTTGTTTGATAGCCAGGCTACCACGAGCCTGAGTCAGATCTCATAAGAGATGAACGCATAAACGCTAAATTTGGGAAGAATATTGAATGAGGCATATTTGAGCATAATTGATTTGTAACTAATTTGAGGATACAACGCATGTTGTAATTTTGGACATAAATTTGAGGCATATTGTATAAGACGATCTATGACTTGGAAGGAGAGGATTATTGTGACTTAGAACATAAAGAACATAGGTTGAACTTAGAACATAAATCTGAGATATACCATTGGGCATGTTGTATTTAAAACATAAGGTGTATTTAACATATGACTTGGGATTTGTGGCTTAAAGTTTAACTGTGAACATGTAATTAATTTGGATGCATAGTACAAGTTGTAATTCAAGATCTAGATCTGGACATACTATATATATTATAGTCTGAAATTTGGAAAAAAGAGAATTAATTTGCATTTAACTTAGGTGTAAAGATCCATATTAAGATTGGATAATTATTAAGTGTGAATACACCTAAGTAAGGGTTTTTTTGGATATGTGACATGCACTGTAATCAATGGCTACATTTGGAATAATTTATATGTAAGGTTTTTGGAGAATATTCTGAACTATGTAAGTTTAACTAAAAATTGGGACATATGTTATATGGTGGATTATAACCATAATTTGGGCAAATAAGTTTGGGCTTAACTTATGAATTAGGCAAGATATGTGAATAGGACTTTAAGGGATGTTTAAATCGGCAAAAACTGTTATCGGCTTATTATGTTAAATTTGCCTAATCTGCTAAACCTGTTACCTATTTAATCTGTTGATTTGACTAAACTGTTACATATGTTGAATCGCCTAATCTGCTAATTTTGCCTAATCTGCTAAATCTATTGAGTTGCCTAATCTACTAAATCTGTTGAACCGCCTAAGCTGCTAAATCTGTTAAATCTGTTGAAAAGCTGAATGATTGTAATTTGTGTAAAACATGTTAATTTGTTTAATCCGCTGCGACTTGAAAAGATGTCAAATTTGTTAAATTGACATAATTAGTCTAATATTTGTAATGGAATAAACTGGTTAAAATGAAAATGCTGAGACACGAGGTTAGACTCATGTTTGCAGTAGAAGCCTGCCTGGACCCAACCGGCTTAACCAGCAATCGCAAACTGCTAGTCTAATGTGAGAGGTCGTAGTCATAACAAAAATATGCTTAGACACGAGGTAAGGCCTGGCTTGTGGCAGAAGTCTGCCCGGAACAGCCCAGCTTATCCAGCGGCCACAAGCTACCGACCTAATGTGAGAGGTCTGCGCATTATTATTTAATTAATGCAAATCTGAGGTAAATATGATGTCTAAAATGTGTTGGGTAGATAGGGCTAAACCAACTGGACTGATGAATTAATAAACCTATTTCGTGAATCTGTAGGCCCAATACAAAGTTAGACAATCTGTAAGTCTGTTAAAACTATATCCGTGATCCGTTAGTTTGAAAACCTGTTGACTTGATTTTTTTTGTCTGTGAACTAGTTGATTCTGAACTCTGTAGGCCTAAAATTTGTAAACAAGTTAATCTGAAATCTGTTAGTCTTAGGACACAAGGTTAGGAGGGAAAATACTTGTGTCATCTGTTGTTTGGGACCCATATTAGTCAGTAACCCTTTCTGGTATCAAAACTATGACCCAATAGTAGGTAGAGTCCAGGCACGCTTACTGAGCTAATTATAAGTGGTTCATTCTGATAATGGCGAGGGGTGTTGATGGTGCGTTCCAACCGGGTCATGTGCGTGCATGGATCCCGGTCTGCCTCTGAGGATGTAAGATGCCGTGACATCTGTAAATAGGTATGTGTCATTTAAAGGTTGCCATTTGGGGAGTGATACACCCTTCTATGGGGCTGGCACAGAGTATTTATGTATTAGGGAGCCGATCGCTTGGGGTAGATTTAGGGTACACTTAGTTCTGTCTGTTTCCGTTGGGGTACCGTCTGTTTCTGTTGGGTAGTAACACCTGTCTGTTTCTGCGTGGTACCGTCTATTGGGGTGGTAAAGGCCCATTTACTAGTGTACCCCTAATTCTAACATTATGTTTCTGTAGGGATTATTCTGTTTCCTTCTTTGATTCCGTTTATGTACCTTCTATCTGTTGGGGGTGGTAAAGGCCCATTACTGGCATTCTGTTCATGTATAGATTATTCTGTTCCGTTTCTGTTTCAGTTTGGACATTAGGGCAATGCCTAATCCTGTTATACTAGTATTAGTGCAGAGAAGTAAAATATAAGTAAGAAGCATAACTTGGGCTATATCATTTTGTTTCTTCTATTTAGCTTAAGTATACCATTTACTCCTATTGCTGTTGTCTCTTATCCAACTTTATTTTCATGCCATGATATTATTATCTGTTCATATACTGAAAGTCACTGGACTTGCCAGACTTTATGTCTGACCTTGCTTGTTTTCGCCCCTTTTCTTTCGTTCCCCACCCCCCAGGTTTTTTTAGGGTGGAAGTATAAGAGCTTGATTCGGATTTTCTCTGGTTGAAGTACCGCTTGGCCTTGACTCTATCTTTCCATGGCAGTTTATGTTGGGGATTATGATTTTAAAAACTATGCATTTTGAAGGCTTTTGTACAAGGCTGATATTTTGTACTTGAATTCTGATATTGTGATTTGAAAAGATGTAACCAAACTTACTTCGGTTTCTATTGTAATAAGTTTATTAATTTTTCAAGTACTGTTTTATCTGTCTTGTAAATTTCTGTTCTATCTACTAAAACGGTCCATCAAAGTTAAGGCATTCCCTTTGTGAGTGACCTTAACGGAGGTAGGGTGTTACACTTGGTATCAGAGCTGAAGGTTACCAGATCAGATAGAAGTTTTGAAGAAAAAAAAAGGTTTTAAAAGAAAGTATTTTCAAAAAGGAAAGTTTGTTTTGAAAAACATAGTCCCCAAAGCCATATGTCTTTCTTCTAATTTTCTGTTTAATCCTTATTTTCCTTCTTTTCTGAGTCTCTAGGGCTCCTGTCTTTCTAGGAGGTAACCTCATCGCGACATGTTCCCGTAGGCATGATGAGACTATGGCGTCTGTCGAAGGGCAAAGAATTGCCTAACTTCCATATGTAGCCGCAGTTATTCCATCTACGGCTAATCGTCTTTCGGGCTTCGTAGTGTGTTCCGCGCGATGGGGGCAACTTAGAGAAAGACTTGTTAACATGTAAAAAGGTTGTTTGTTTTCGGTGCCATGGGACAGGACATATGATTTAGGATTTCCCAAGAAGACAAGGGCAAATGATAAAATCTTCTAGAGAGTAGGTCGATGCTTTCGTGGTAGATGGATAGAGATAGGAAAATTTAGGTAAAAGGTTTAATTTCCTTATCTGATTATGAAGTTAAGACTCTTTTGGATTCTGTAATTGAGACTCTGTACTTTAGTACTAGTCTTGTTTCCGATCCTGTAGTTGTTTCAAACCCCTTTGGTGTTTTGGCTCATTTATTGGTGATTTGTAAGGGGTTGAAATTATCTGTGTTAGGCGTCAAATTTTTTTTTTGAATGTGACATTTGTGTGCACGAGTTTATGGGCTATGGGTTGGTTCTAAATGGACCAGCTTTGTATGTAGAGGGCAGTTCTAGATTTTGAGAGGAGGGTCGTTAAGTTTCTAACTTGTCATGGGAAGACCCCCAAAGTTTCTTGTGACCCGCAAGAGTCTGTTATGCTTAGCTTTATGAGAATCATTCTGTAATCTGATCTATACCAGTAGTCTGTAAGTATCTGAATATTTCTGAAGCATAGGGGTTTCTACTCGAAGCATGAAGTAGATCACTAGTTTTGACATTGTTTAATGGGCGTAATTCTTTAGGTGTCAGTCTAATGTTGATTTCGGTCTTCGGGGCTGAGACTTATGGAAATATTCTCTTAACCGATGTCAAATGGGAATAGAGCTTTTGTTTTAGTTATATCATTTGTTTGCATCCCATCGACCGGATCTTCGGCCTTTTGTTAGGAAATCCATGGATGTAAACATGTGTTTGAGACATGTTATATTTGATGGTTGCAAGTGGTTGCTAGTGATTGCTCGTGGATGCATATACACACACTAGGCACTAGATCGGCTCAAAAACACTCTCATATTGCATATGGATGAGTATGCAATTTTTTTATGGATGCAAAATGGGTGACTCATCACATGGATGTTGCATATGAATGAGCGGTTGTGCACTCGTATAAAAATGAAGCGTATCAAATAGGATTTCTTGCGTACATAATTGGACTCATAGAACCAACATGGTTCGCATTGAGGAAGTCAACTGAATCAGTAGATAGCCTGATCTTTGCATTAGATAAGAGACATATACACACACTTTTGCATATGTTCATACAACATTCGAAGTTTTCTTAGGACAATGGATGCTTTTGGATGATGATTGAGTAGATGGATGATTGGATGGTAGGACACATTCTTCTTAACTTGAAGATTTCGGGGACGAAATCCTTTAAGGAGGGGAGAATGTAACACCCCGTATTTTCGGTGAACGTATAAGTAACAAATTAAAATATGCTTAATTTTTAGGAGAAGAATTAAGGGAAACGGGTTGCGCCATTGCGTTCGTCTCGAAATTCTGCTTGAGATAGAGTCTGAGTTTGCGTAAAACGGATAACGTATGAAGAGGATATGGACGAACGAACTTAGGCAGAAAAACCGGAAACAGGCAATAATACACTGGCGCACTTGTGAACTGCGCCAGTACAAAAATACATTGGCGCACCTGCCAAGTGCGCCCATACCGATCCAGCACAGAATTCTGGAGTGTTCTGTGATGACGTGTCTTCTTCCGAGTGGTTAGATGACCTGTCTTCGAGCTGGGTGGTTCTGATGACTTCTGGACTGATCTGAAGGCTCTAAATCACCCTATTGTCCTATAAAAACACCCCCAAACCTCACTTTCTCTCCACACAATTTCATTCTACCTATACTCTGCCTCTATAATAAATAAATAAAATAATGGCATCGCTACACTGCTGGGATCAAAACTAGAACTAGTGCATCTTCTTCCAAATCTGAATAAAATTAAAAGAGAACTACTGCAACTCTTCTTCTATAATCCAATCAAGGCAAGTGCAGTTATTTTCCGATATGAATTTTAATCATGATCTTGAAGTAATTATAAAACTGAATCTGAGATTATGCCCTTTTTCTATTTATCAGATCTGTTCCTCTGTTTTATTATTCTGTTTGTTCTGTATTTCCTCCTCCTTTCTTTCTTTTTGTTTGATAGCCAGGCTACCACGAGCCTGAGCCAGATCACATAAGAGATGAACGCATAAACACTAAATTTGGGAAGAATATTGAATGAGGCATATTTGGGCATAATTGATTTGTAACTAATTTGAGGATACACATGTTCTAATCCTGGACATAAATTTGAGGCATATTGTATACGACGATCTATGACTTGGAAGTAGAGGATTATTGTGACTTAGAACATAAAGACCATAGGTTGAACTTAGAACATAAATCTGAGATATATAATTAGGCATGTTGTATTTAAAACATAAGGTGTATTTAACATATGATTTGGAATTTGTGGCGTAAAGTTTAACTGTGAACATGTAATTAATTTGGATGCATAGTACAAGTTGTAATTCAAGATATAGATCTGGACATACTATATATATTATAGTCTGAAATTTGGAAAAAAGAGAATTAATTTACATTTGACTTACTTGTAAAGATCCATATTAAGATTGGATAATTATTAAGTGTGAATACACCTAAGTAAGGGTTTTTTTTTGGATATGTGACATGCACTGTAATCAATGGCTATATTTGGCATTTATATGTAAGGTTTTTGGAGAATATTCTGAACTATGCAAGTTTAACTAAAAATTGGGACATATGTTATATGGTGGATAATGACCATAATTTGGGCATATAAGTTTAGGCTTACCTTATGAATTAGGCAAGATATGTGAATAGGACTTTAAGGGATGTTTAAATCGGTTAAAACTGTTATCTGCTTATTATGTTAAATTTGCATAATCTGCTAAACCTATTACCTGTTTAATCTGTTGAATTGCCTAAACTGTTACATATGTTGAATCGCCTAATCTGCTAATTTTGCGTAATCTGGTAAATCTGTTGAGTTGCCTAATCTACTAAATCTGTTGAACCGCCTAAGCTGTTAAATATGTTAAATCTGTTGAAAAGCTGAATGATTGTAATTTGTGTAAAACATGTTAATTTGTTTAATCTGCTGCGACTTGAAAAGAAGTCAAATCTGTTAAATTGATATAATTAGTCTGATATTTGTATAATTTGTAATGGAATAAACTGGTTAAAATAAAAATGCTGAGACACGAGGTTAGACTCATGTTTGCGGTAGAAGCCTGCCGGGACCCAACCGGCTTGACCAGCAACCGCAAAATGCTAGTCTAATGTGAGAGGTCGTAGGCATAACAAAAATATGCTTAGACACGAGGTTAGGTCTGGCTTGTGGCAGAAGTCTGCCCGGAACCGCCCGACTTATCCAGCGGCCACAAGCTACCGACCTAATGTGAGAGATTTGCGCATTAATATTTAATTAATATAAATCTGAGATAAATATAATGTCTAAAACGTGTTGGGTAGATAAGGCTAAACCAACTGGACTGATGAATTAGTAAACTTGTTTCGTGAATCTGTAGGGCCAATACAAAGTTAGACAATCTGTAAGTCTGTTAATACTATACATCTGATCCATTAGTCTGAAAACCTGTTGACTTGATTTTTTTGGTCTGTGAACTAGTTGATTCCGAACTCTGTAGGCCTAAAACTTGTAAATAAGTTAATCTGAAATCTGTTAGTCTGGGGACATAAGGTTTGGAGGGAAAATACTTGTGTCATCTATTGTTTGGGATCTATATTAGTCAGTAACCCTTACTGGTATCCAAACTATGACACAATAGTAGGTAAGGTCCGGGCACGCTTACTGAACTAATTATAAGTGGTTCATTCTGATAATGGCGAGGGGTGTTGATGGTGCGTTCCAACTGGGTCATGTGCGTGCATGGATCCCGGTCTGCCTCTGAGGATGTAAGACGCCGTGACATCTATAAGTAAGTCTGTGTCATTTAAAGGTTGCCACTTTGGGGAGTGGTACACCCTTCTGTGGGGCTGGCACATGGTATTTATGTATTAGGAGGCCGATCGCTTGGGGTAGATTTAGGGTACACTTAGTTCTGTCTGTTTCCGTTGGGGTATCGTCTGTTTCTGTTGGATGGTAACACCTGTCTGTTTCTGCATGGTACCATCTATTAGGGTGGTAAAGGCCCATTTGCTAGTGTACACCTAATTCTAACATTCTGTTTCTTTAGGGATTATTCTGTTTCCGTCTCTAATTGCGTTTATGTACCTTCTGTCTGCTGGTGTGGTAAAGGCCCATTACTAGCATTCTGTTCCTGCATAGATTATTCTGTTCCGTTTCTGTTTCAGTTTGGACATTTGGGTAACGCCTAATCCTGTTATACTAGTATTAGTGCAGAGAAGTAAAATATAAGTAAGAAGCATAACTTGGGATATATCATTTTGTTTCTTCTGTTTAGCTTAAGTATACCAGTTACTCCTATTGCTGTTGTCTCTTATCCAACTTTATTTTCATGTCATGATATTATTATCTGTTCATATACTGAAAGTCACTGGACTTGCCAGACTTTATGTCTGACCTTGCTTGTTTTCGCCCCTTTTCTTTCGTCCCCCCCCCCACAGTTTTTTTAGGGTGGAAGTGTAAGAGCAAGATTCGGGTTTTCTCTGCTTGAAGTACGGCTTGGCCTTGACTCTATCTTTCCATGGCAGTTTATATTGCGGATTATGGTTTTTAAAACTATGCGTTCTGAAGGCTTTTGTAAAATGCTGATATTTTGTACTTGAATTCTGATATTGTGATTTGAAAAGAAGTAACCAAACTTACTTCAGTTTCTATTGTAATAAAGTTATTAAATTTTCAAGTACTGTTTTATCTGTCTTGTAAATTTCTGTTCTGTCTACTAAAACGCTCCATCAAAGTTAAGGCATTCCCTTTGTGAGTGACCTTAACGGAGGTGGGGTGTTACAAGATAGGTCGGATGGTGGTCCGCCATCAGGACCCTTGGGTTTTGGCGAGGTTCTGGAGTTCTGGCACGAGGGCGTCTTCTAGGGTGGATGTCTGGATCATCTTCTTCCATGTCCTCAACATCTTAAACGGGATCCTAGTGTGCGTGATGATGTGGAGCAGGGTCACGTGGATCCGGTTCCGGAAAGGCATGGGCCATCAAAATAATAGGTTCATTGTCTCGACGGGCGGCGGTAGGGTCTTGACGAGGAGGAGGTTGGTTTGTAGGAGCGGGTCCTTCATTGATGAATAAGTGAGGATCATCCCGATATTGGGCGCCCTCACTATAGGTAACCGTGGTCCGGTCGCCGTTGTCGTTGGCATACCCATTGCCATGGCCAATGTCGAGGGCGTTTGTTCGGGCAGTGACGTTGTTGATGAGACTAAACCTTCTTCTTTCGTGCGGGCCCCTAGACTCGAAAGAGGAAGTTTCCGATGTTGGTGGTCGAGGTCGAGCATTGTTTCGAGCTAGTTGTAGCTGAGCAATGACGCACTGACTTTCCTGGAGTTGCGCCATAAGGTCGATGTTATCCCTTAGCGCTTAGTTAAGCTCGACGACTGTATTTTCATACTTCTCACTAAGCGCACGGACCCGTGCTTGGGTTGCGGGCATTTCGGGGTCCGCAACTGGAGGTTCATTTTCATTAGTGGCCGGGATATCCGCCGGTCAAGATTGTTGAAATGTACCAACCTCGGCCGCGGTTGAAGAGCCGATTATTGCGTTCTTTGAGTTTTTACCATCGTAGGCGGACCCGACGACAGGTTAAGTAAGGAACCTTAAGCTCGACAAAGTTGAGATGGTAATGTGCGAGAAAGACGCAATATCCGAGTTTTCTCAATGAAATCACCAAATGTTGATGGCAAAAAATGTCGTAAACACCAAAGATTCCCAATTACTTGGAATTATAAATATGGTCGCATAGACAAGAACATAAAATAAAATATAAGCAATAAATAACACAAGGAATTTATGGTGGTTCGGCCTCAGTGAGGGCCTACGTCCACTTTGAAGAGTCATTGGAATTTTATTGATCAATTGGAAGATTACAAGGTTGAGACTATCTCATGATATCTCGTTACATTCACTTTTCATGATATATGATGTCATAATCATCATATATTGAATAAATAAGGAAAAAGACAATTTTGTCCTTCTTCTTCCTCAAAGAGGAGATGCCATTAATGAAGCTCTATGGAGGTTTCCAAGCTCAAGAATCCAACCCTTTTGAAGTGTGAAGCCATGGGGTATTTATAGGAAGTGGTTAGGTAGCGGTTAGGTAGGAGTAGGTAGAAATGGGGACCATCTATAGGAAACTCGTGCCTTCAGTTGTCGGCCACTGAAAATTCGCACCTGGACAGGGATGTGAAATTTCGCACCTGCTGGGTGCGAAATTTCTCACCTGCTGGGTGCGAGATTTCTCACCTGCTTAGTGCGAAATTTCGCACCTGTTAGGTGCAAAATTTCGCATTTGTAAGGTGCGCAATTTCGCACCTGGTAGGTGCGGAATTTTCGCACCTACCAGGTACAAAATTTCGCACCTGGCATGGTGTGAAGTATATTTAGTGAGGGATGTGGTCGAGGCTCGTTTGCGCAAAGTCTCTTCGGTCTTCCTCCTGCACTTCCTAAGCTTTGCCCTTGGCCCTGTCTTCACGTGATGAATTGAGTCGAGCGTGTCTTGAGTATTTTTGGTAACCGGACCAAAAGGCCGGTTAACAATGTAATGATTTTTGGGAAGATTAAAACTAATTGGAGTTTAAATGAATCTTTAATTAGATTGAAATGCGATAATTTAAATTATCAAATTTGGGAAATTATCGAGAATGGAGTATCACCTGTTTTACTCCAGGCGATAGTCAAATCTTTAATTAGATTTGAACGTGAAAGGGTAATTAAATTTTACCGATCACATGGTGTTGTTAGATACACCATTTTTTCTCTATGGGATGAATAGGTTGGGATTGGGAAATTAAACAAACGATTACATCGATATGGCTAGTTAATCCCGACTAGTTGGAGAAACCTTAATTTGGTTTGAATTGATATCAAAATAAAGACTAAAGAATAAATTTAAAGAATTTATCTTTGATAAAATTAATGGGAACCTTTCCCTAATGATGTGAATATTTGAATAAAAGAATATTCTGAATTGGAATGAGGTGTATATTGTGTTTGTGTAGCACCTGTTTATAATATACGCTAGTTATTTAGAAAGGTCGGGTTTATACCCATTTTGAATAACTGATTCGACGATAAGTCGACGATGAAGACGGTGGTTCAAGATTGGAGGTCTTCACATCGTTTGGATGATTATTGATGTCTTGATTGGGCCGTACACCCAAGACAAGGTAATAAGTGGTGATCGTCTCGGGTACTTGGAGATCGACCGGATATGCGAGGACCTGTCTCCTATATTGGACATATGGGACGAGGAATAAGGTGCCTTTGGTTTTGTTCAGACCCAAAACAGACTTGTAAATGGATGTGTGTCTGACATTGGATTTTATTCTGTGTTGATTTATTTCTATTAAATATATATCTGTTTGGTGGCGGAGAATTTATTCTCTTGCTTAACACCCTTCTCTAAGGCGTACGAGCTTAGAGGTTATATATCCATAGATATCAGTCGCATGGCGTGAATCATCAGTGTGGCATGCTGAGATGCAAAGGATCAAGGCTTTTGTTTAAAAGCATAGCCTTGTGGTTGATGATCAAAGCACGACTTTAAATAACATAGCTTTGTGTAGCATTAATTCGCGAGCCTCGCACCCAGGTGTGAACCAAAAACAGGATAGTAACTGCATGGAAATGTACATATGTTAGTTCTAGCTACGAGTAACGTCATGGTATGGAGCCCAGACTGTTTACTCATATGGATGTTGCATATTATTATTACTTGATGGGAGATGAGGTATCTCGGATATATCAGTCACTACGGAGCTGATGGATATTATATCGGTCACTACGGGGCTGATGGATATGGTTGACATACTAACCATTTTAGAGGTTTGATAGAACCGGCTAACATATAGTTTATGGTATAACTAACCATCGACAGATGACCGGCCATGAAGATCCAAGGGGTTCACTGTGGTGGATCCTGAGGCACTTGCTAGTGTGTCTCAAAATCGGTGAGGATAATCCCTTGCCTCGGTTCATAGATAGAAACCCAATTTCCAATACGTGATATTCGGTTTTAGTTGTATATATATATATATATATATATATATATATATATATATATGGCGACGTAATATAATGGTACCTACACCGCCTATGATTGATACATTTATATTTGAAGTTGTTTTCTTCACTTATAGTAACAATAAAAGATGCAACTTCGCATATCAAGCATATTTGGCTATTATAAGGGAAAACTCTATCCTCGACTACGTTCATAGTGTGATGGGACCTGAGTCTTATAATAGCTTCATTTTTCTCTTTAGCATTGCACTGATATTCACGAGGGATAAACCTGTTCCATGTTATACGGCGTGGTCCCATGATTTACCTGACTTTGAAACCAATTTAATAACTGTTTTTAGTTCTCACACCAGTCACATGATTGACCTGGAGTTTACTGTTTTTAACCTAAACTCTGGGTGCCCCTATTTTCCACACGGGCAACTAGTAGTTGGGTTTTGCAGATTATTATTTTCACAGGATCCTGGTTTATAGCTTGTTAGATCCAAAAATGGCTCTAACACCCAAACTAAAAATAATTTCTGATGAAATGAAATTAAAAATGAAGAAACACACAATTTATAGTGGTTCGGCATTAAATAGCCTACGTCCACTTTCTACTTTTTGTATTGATGAGTTGAATGTAGATAGAACAATGATTCTTACTCACTTTCACTCATATCATACATAAATTCACTCAATTCTCTGTGAAATGTACTTTATAAGATGATTGCAATATGAACATAGGGATGGAATATAGCTCTCAAAGGAGTTTCAACTATGGAAATGCCAAAAGATCCTTTCAAATGTGCCTTGGGGTGTATTTATAGGTGAAAAATGCTCATGAAACGGCTTCGGTTCGGATCCACGTAGCGCCCATCCCGTTACTATCGGGTTTGGATGGGATATGATAGCGACAGCGCATCAGGTTAATGGTGAACATGGGGAGAACGTGGGTATAACCGCTCCGAGTCTTAAGGGAACGTGGGCATAGCTTCTGGAATTTCAGGCGCCTGGAATCGGATCGGAAATTCTCCCATTGGGGATCGGATCGGATTTGATTAAACTGATCCGGTTCGACCTGTCCCCCCTTCTTCTTCACTTGGTGCCTTTTGTCTTGACCAAATGGACTCCGATCCGACCCAATTCTTTGAGTGAGTGATCTTCATTCTTTGATCTTTGATCTTTGTTTAGCCTAGTTCACAAAGTAGGCTAACATTTTTCCCCCTCTAAGGATGCTTCTATTGAAGATGGAGCGTGCTTTGACATTATTTGCCTATTGGTCTCTGAATTTGAACCGTTGAATAGTTGCTTTCATTCGCGTGTAGGGATGTGTTGCTTCATAAAGTCGTGTCTCTTATTGCTTATATATACATTATTGAACGTATGAATCATCTTCTTTATTTTAAACAACTATGTGATTTCTTCTTGATGTCCAGTGACTCCTCTAGGTAAGCTTTTTGTTTATTTTTATTTTAGTTCGTTTCGTACATCGAGTTAACTCTGGTAACTAAATTTGGACTCGGACCCGGTCCAAACAGTTTTTCTTACACCCCACTACCACTGAATGAATGGGCTAAATACCTATGTGGGCCAGCACTCCGGTCCGATCAGAACGAAGTATTAGGAATACTAAGAGCCACCTCAAATCCATATATAAATCTTCCACACCTCCATCTCTCTTCTCTTTCTTTCATTCTTATCGTCTTCTAAGTTTTGCACAGAAAACCCTAACTCTCAAAAACTCCAGAATCCTTACTTTAATCTTCAAATCGAGCACATAGGTAGGCTCATAACTTTGCTTAACTTCAATATGGATGATTTCAATTAGGATCTGTGGATAATTAGAGCAATTTGGGAATGGTGTTTGGTTGACCTTGACGTCATGGTCTTCCCCCCCCCCCCCTCCGCCATCGTCGTTTATGGCCTCACCGCCGTCTCGAAGCAGTAACGGATGGGATTAGGATCTAATGTTGAACGTGTCAGCACATAAGTGCTTGGCTTTGACTTAGGTTTTTGGCATGAGACTGGGTTCGGTGTTGGTTAAGGTAGAGAGAGGAGGAATACGCAGAAGAGAAGAAGGTATGGGATCGGTTCGGGTGAAGAGGCATAAGACTGAAGGAGTGAGAGGGGTTCATCTAACCGTGGAGTTTCGAAGTGAAAGAAGTAGACAAGGGGAAGCATAGGTACTCGAACCGATCCAGACTTCTTAGAGAACCCATTTTCGAACCGAGCCGATTTTTCCTATAATGCATTAACTTCTGCTCTGAACCAAGCATGATGCTGCCCTCAACCCGAACCCTTTTCTTCACGGGGTGTCTGATTCGGTCCTGGCATATGCACCCGAACCAAATTGAAACTCAATGCACAAGAAATATCCTACTTGCCCGATCAATGTCTGTCGTGACCTATAACTTAATGAACAGTTAGGATAGTTCCTTATGAACATGAGAAAACATTTAAAACTATTGTGAACATTACTGCTTTGCCAAACTTCTACATTATGCTCTTACGTATTTACTTTGCATTTCTTGCACACACTTTACACACCTTAGTTTACATATATGCACGGGGGGAAACGAGCTATTTAACTCTAACTTATGCTATTGCTTCTTCAATAGTTTAGCCACCATGGCATAGAGACATTCATCTAGATTAGCAGAAAAGGGAGAAGTCATAGAACCATCCAAGAAACTCACTCTTGATGACATATCCTCTTCCTCATACCCTTAATGGGATGATGAGGGTCCAGATAATGAAATGGAAGCGCACAGTAGTGAAGTATCTTCTGTAGTGACCCGAAATTTCGGTCCAATTTGAGCTGAGCAAATAACACAAGTCCAACCCCAATTACACTGGAAAATCAGAAAACTAATAGAAAGAAAACAGAGGGTGAGGAAACATAAGATAGAAACTTATAGAAAAGAAGAAGAAGAACATCATTATCAGAGTAACACGAATCTCACAGCGGAACGAATAAAATATAACATAACTTTTGAAATACAAACAGTATATGTATACAGTAACATTATCAGAGTACAACACTTACAACACAACGGAAATAACTATAGCTATATAATCCTGAAGCCTCCTTCTTTAAGCTCTTCTAGTATATTTGTAAATCCCGACTACTTGACTGCACGTACAAAATTGGGCACCCAAGAGTTTGGGGAAAACAAAACAAAATAAACTCCGGGTCAGTCATGGGACTGGTATGAGTAAAACAGTTTGATCAAGTAAACGATATCTCATAAGACCACGCCGTATAACGGAACGGGTTTTTCCCTTATGAGAATCCAAAACATCTTTATATCAAAACCCTTTTGATATTATAATAATGTCTATCAACCACAATATAATAATCATCTAGCAGAAACGCTTTCATCTCACGTTCTACATATATTGTATACAATCAAAACCGCAAGCATGTATTGGGTAATGGATTTCCAACTATGACAAGGTATGGAACCACCTTTCCCTAGTGTACCTCTAGAGAGGAATACATTGGGTTAAACAAGAACATCTTGCAACCCAGCCACACAAGACCGACCACTCATTTCGCTTGAGTGTATCGAATGTATATCACCAACGGTTGGGATCAGCAACCGTTTCCCGAATGGGACAACATCAAAAATAGATTTTTTTTGAAGTAAATGAAACTCTAGATCAGGTGATTATACACCCTAATAGGTGTGACCTACATAGCCATGCTACCTGCCCGATTTCTGTCATTTACCGGCTGATGAGGCTTGAGGTTACACCTTATCATCACATTAGATTCATTTCGAATGCCACATTGTCAGATCCATCGAAAATCACTAATTGACGTCTACAACAGTACATTATGTGTTAGCTAAAGAAGTTTCCTTCTCCGCTTCCACTTTTGGTATGGTTGAAGAAATCAATGTACGTGGCCTTTTTGGAAATACTCAGTCAGACATTCATCCATACAAGCCATCCAGGAACAGGATGAACCGAAGGCACTATTCAGTATATCCATCTTAGGCACTGTTATCTAAGACTTATACAATAGCCCTTGCACTTTACTCCGTCTTCAATTATCTTTGGCATATATGATTCACAACGCTTATGCCAATACAAAGTGGTTCTTTGGATAATAATCCAACCGATCTCTCCATATTAACAACGTTAAAATGGTCAAAACTTTGATAGTTTGTGATTTAACCATCAAAGAAAAACAGGTGTGCAAACAACGATATTATTTCCAGATGGAAGTTCTATCAATCAATTATCAATCATATATATATATATATTCATATTTTCCTAATTTTCTAATTTTAGAAAATATACGTTAATGCTGGAAAACATTTCCATAACTTATATACGTATCACTATTCTTCTACAACTATCAGTCTATGATTGTAAGCTAGTGTGTGTAACAAACCGAAAATCTGGGCCAGTTTAAAATTTTTATTTTTGGCCATTTTAGCGAATTTTGATTATTTAAAATGAATTATTTTAAATAATATCGACGTGAAATTTATTTTGAATATAATTCGAACGTATATATTATACGCGTCGTCGTTAGAATCTAAATATTTATATATAATTATAAATAGAATTGAAAATGGCGCGGTAGTTCGATAATTCGATTTCAAACTTCAATTGAACGTACCGGGTGCAAAATAATCCGAATTTTAGTGAAACCAAAAACATTAGGATCTAAGTGATGATATCTTTCCAACGAATCTGAAAAATCAAAATTTCATAGCGGGAATCAAAAGATATGTCCAGTTGAAAATTCTGAATAGTCGCTATGGAATTCAGGCCCTTAAAAATGGACATTTTGCAAACGACCTCGGATTTCGACGAAACCACTTTTGTTGGATCCGTGATGTCAAATTATTGCTAGGTTTCAAATTTTATAATTTTTCGAATCAATATGTGAGAGTGGCGAAGGAAAACGCTTTTGACCAGTTTCAGTTGATTTTAATCGACTGGAAATTGGCCATTTTTCAAACGGTCTCAGAATTCGACGAAACTAGTTTTGTTAGGACCGTATCGTCAATACGAAGCTAGAAAATATTTTTCTGGAATTTTTCTGGTTAGTATGTGACCCCGGTAATTTGAAATGTACGTTTAAAATTCAATATAGTGATTTAAATGTAAATTCAACGGAAGCTGATTCAAACGGTCGAATTGGCCTACGATACATATCCCATTGTGTTTGTAATGGAGGTATTTAGCTAGGGGCGGCATTCGTTGGGTTCGATTTGGAGTTAGTATCAACGAGCAAATATTTTTCGAATTAAAGAAATTAAAATAATAATATAATATAATATATATACTAATTCTTGGCCCACACCCTAACATCTCGTTCAGTTTCAATAGCCGCCACCAACCCTCTTCGACGGCCACAATTTTCACGATTTTGTCCTTCAATTCCTCACAAACGGTTTCAAATTAAAATCCAATTACAAAACGAAATGGATAGATCTACGCTTGAGCTTCGAATTGATAAAGAGTTGATCGGTTTTCACTAAGTATCTTGCTTGAATTTTGGGTGGAATTAGGCGCCGTTCGCACCTATTTTCGTGGAGGAGGAGGCCACCGTGCCGGCGGTGGTGCCTGGCGTTGGTTGGCGGCTCAAAGGTCGTCGTCATGAGATGGTCGGATCTAGTCCCGATTGCTTCTAGGTGCCTGCATTTTGGAGAGAGGGTGGTGAGTTTTTGGGTTCATTTCATCGTGAAGGAGGCCAGGAGCAAAAACAACGAGGAAGCAGGAAAGGGTTATGCCCTTAATTATCTAATTAATTAATATTTAATGATGTAATTAAGAAATGAAATGTAAATATTGTCATGTCTTTGTCATACGAGGACAGAATTGGACGATTTCGGATTCGTTGAAACCCTCTCGACGAGCACTTCAACATGGAACAGACTAGAGTCAGAACGGAGCAGATTCGAATTTGAGGAAAATTTGAATTCGAACAGAAATTCAGAAATTTAAAACCCGTCAAGGTGAGAATTCTCTCCCTTTAAATTTTCTGTTCAGTTATTTATTTAGTAACTGCATATATGAACTGTTCCCCGTCGTCCACAGACCATGGACGACTTGTTTGATTGTATTCTGTGTGAAAATTGATCGTGATGTGAAATGAATATATATATATGGAAGTGAAATAACATCTATATATATAGCGAAGTGAAATAACATTTATATATATAGCGAAGTGAAATGTGAAATACATATATATGCAAAGTGAAATATGTATATATGAAAAGTGAAATTTATATATATAGCGAAGTGAAATAACATTTATATATATAGCGAAGTGAAAGTGAAAATATCGTATATATTGAAAAGTGAATATATGTATACATATATATATATATGAAATGAAAACGATATATATATGAAATGAAAACGATATATATATGAAATGAAAACGATGTATATATGAAATGAATTCGAATTGAATAGAATAGAAAATGAATTCGAATTGAATAGAATAGAAAATGAATTCGAATTGAACAGAATAGAAAATGAATTCGAATTGAACTGAATAGAAAATGAATTCGAATTGAACTGAATATAAAATGAATTCGAATTGAACTGAATAGAAAATGAATTCGAGTTGAACTGAATAGAAAATGAATTCGAATTGAATTAAATAAGAAATGAATTTGAATTGAATTGAATAGAAAACCAATTTGAATTGAAATGGAAGTTGAAATTGTTTTTGAAACGAATTCAAAACTATTTATATAATTCGATTTAAATAGAAATCGACGAAATATATATTATATATATTATATATATAATATAATGGCCTGAATAGAACGCGCCGCGCCGCGGTAGTTCGCGAATTTCGACCATTGACTTCGAACGGACATTACGGGAGATCCGACCGTCGGATTCTCCTGAAACCTGAACCGTTGGGTATCGAGAAGAGCTTTCTAATGAATATGAGAAATTTGAAATCTAACGGTTGGATTTGGAGATACGTCCAAATCAAATTTGGAAAAGGTCGCTGTAAGTGCAGTTCGATGGCCGTTGATGGAAATCGACTGTACGGGCCTTGATAAAATTATTAAAAATAGTAATAATTTGTGTAAAATCATAAGAAATGATTTGGGAAGAATTGGGATGAAAAACTCCATATTTGAAAAGATAAAAATAGATTTTTATCGAAATGAACTAGTTATTAACTAGAAAAATAATCCAATGGTTATAAATAAATAAATTGGATTAGATTTGAATTGAAATTATCAATGGATATTTTCGATATTGGATTCCATGATTATACAGATATTGTGATGGGAATTTGAAAGATATCGATATCGTTATTCCCGATATGATATCTGTTGGTTTCAGGATTTGATGTTGAATATAAGTCGATACTATCTTTATTCAAAAACTTATATTTAATGTCAAATTTGATTGATTGATGGTTCGGATTGTACTCGACCAGTTTATGAGAAAAATATGCTTTTACATTTAACATTGGGTTGGGTTGAAAATATCTGTGTGCTAACGCCTTGTGAAACACTTCATGATTTGACGATAAGGTGTTTAGCGATGTTGTGTTCATTTCAAATTTATTGAATGATTGTGAAATGATATTTTTCTTAAGTGAAAAGAAATGTATTCCCGATTTTGGATAGGGAATGTTTTATAAAAATGTTTTATAAAACAGAAAGGATTTCGAGGCCCAAAACCCGATGATTTCTAAAATGATTTAGAAATGTATTATATGTTACATTGTGGTTCATCGCGTATTCGATTAGTTGCTATTGATGATGTATCTGTTTGGTGGAGGAGAATTTATTCTTTTGCTTAACACCCTTCTTTGAGATGTACGAGCTCAAAGGTTATGTGATTAATAGTGACTGATCATATGCGTGAATTACTGATGTAAAGTACTATATTTTGAAAGTACTTGTGATTATTATGTTGTGAAATGATTTTCCCTACTTCGGGATATGAAATGATTTAGTATGTGGCTAAAGATTCGGGTAACCCTGAGACTAAAAGTATGGGTGAGAGGGCGGTGTATGCTCTCCATGAGTGGGAGGTGCATCGTCGGTGTAGCCTACTCCTACGTGGGGTAGGTGCACATATATATATCGAGTTGCGAGGTGCGTACCCTTTGCCTTGTCGATGGGGAGCACGATATTTGGTTGGATACTTGTTTGTATGCATTGTTATGTTTTGGAATTGACATTTCCAAATGATTTGATTTAAAATCCCGAAGTGAAATCTACTTTGATATAGAAAGTTAGATATGTATTTCAAATGATTTGAAATAAGAAATCGGGAATAAAATCCAAAGGAATAATTTCTGTAAATTGAATTGGATTTAGAAAATCTAAGGGTAGTGATTAATCTAAGTGGGTAGATTGGGATATTGCATGTTGATTGATGCATAGTAGATCCATATATCGATATTGATTATTGTTTATACACTGGTATTCATGGGGGTAAACCCGTTCCGCGTTAGCGGCGTGGTCCCGTGATATACCATATTATCAAATAAGTTAATTATAACTGTTAGAGTTTCTCACACCAGTCCCATGACTGACCTGTAGTTTGCTTTTCCCTTGCAAACTCGGGTGCCCCTATTTTCCACAGGCAGCCAAGTAGTTTTATTTTGTAGATGTTTTGAGCAGGATTCTGGATTGAAGCTTTAAGCTGTGTCCAGACATTTACAGTCTTCCGCTGTGTAGTTTATATTTCCGTTGTGCATTGTTTTACATTTATGTAAATTTATCTTCCGCTGTGTATTATTATCGATATACTCTGATATTCTGTACTCTGATGTAACATTATTATGATGTCTTTTGAAGTCTTCTGTTATTTGTTCTGATGTGTTGTATACCCAGAGTTAGCGTATGCGGGATTCGAACGGTCTTGGTCGGTTTAGCGATCGATTAGGTCCGGGCGAAACCGGTGTCGTTACAGTATGAGAATAATTCCCTAAGTACCAATCCCGAAGGTCGAAACCAACATCAGATAGGCACTTTGGAAACAATTCAACTTAACAAGTCTCCAGTCAAATTCTGATTTAGCTTAACTCCATTTCTTAACTCCTTATACACGAACACTTCCTTTTCTAATTCATATTTCCAATTTCAATATTTTGATTTCGTTTCTGATTCTATTTGGAAAACATTTCCAAATCTTCTTTACTTGGAATTAAACAGATGTTTAAACCAACATCGCGATGACAACTCAAACTACTATGCTTATTTACTAAAAACTTAACCACTTTCAATCTCGAACCTTAACCATTTCTAAATTAAAAACGAAGTCAATCAAGTTGGGGTATAACTACCTCTCATAACTTAACTGAACAACATTTCAAATCTCGAAATAGGGTAAGTTCATCTTTTAACTCTTTAACACTTCCTTACGTAACTTCTTAATATAATTTACGAGTCCAACTCCTTTACAGAATCATTTGATTATAACAGTGGTGTTATAATTTCCTGTTTCTGAAATATAACAACTTTAATCAAACTCCTATTTCCTAACTCAAATAAATAACGAACAACTAATTTATCAACTCCTATTTGGTTAACTCTTATTCTATAACTCTTATTCGAATAACTTCAATCTAATAATCCTTATTCGATTAACTCTAACTCTATTTAACTCTTACTGGATTAACACTTATTCGAATAACTTACATCCGAATAACTTATTTTGATAATCTCTCTTCTTCGAATAAACTATATTTGATTTAACTCCTGTCGAATAACTAGATTCAATTACCTCCCTTCGAATATCTCTGATTCGATTAACTCACTTCGAATATCTCTGATTCGATTAACTCACTTTGAATATCTCTGATTCGATTAACTCACTTCGAATATCTCTGATTCGATTAACTCCTTTTAACTCTATTTGAATAACTAATATTCGATAACTCCTTTTAACTCGATTCGAATAACTAATATTCGATAACTCCTTTTAACTCGATTTAACTCTAACTCTAACTCAAATGTGTTTACTCTAATCAATTACCCTAATTGATTTACTCAAATTAATTAACTTTAATCAAATAACTAATATTCGATTAACTCATTTTAATTAATTTCTTTTGATTAACTCCTTTCAACTCTATTCGAATAAACTATATTCGATAACTCTTTTAACTCTATTTATTTAGCAAATAAATATTCCTTTCAATTCTTCTATTTATTTAACAAATATATATTTCCTTTTACTTCTATTTATTTCCTATGAATAAATGATCCTTTATATTTGTTTTCTTCACAAATATTCCTTTATATTTGTTTTCACAAATAATTTCCTTTTATAAACTCCTTTTCCTTTTATATATAAAATCCATTGATTTTATAGAAATAATTTAATTTCAAAATATACTTTGAAAATCTCCTTTTTACATCCCAATATTTCTTATGGTATTTAACGTACCATATAACAATGATCGGTATCATTCAAACATATTAAATCATCAACGGATTTCATATCACATCATATAACACAATATATGAACAGAACAGTATTATAAATATTGAGGAGTCCAGTTGGACCCCTCCAACCTGTTTCCCTGCATCACAAATGTTAATCAACATAATAACATCGATTTCATTTTGATATGAAATATTTTGATAAACAGAATCAACATTAGATTAACGATTTATATATATATATCGTTATCTATATTTTCAACCAATACATACACAATTCAACCAAACAGTCAGCACACAGAAATCAGTAATCATCTATCAGTTCTAAACATACGTTATAAAAATAGAACTGTTCAGAGTTGGTGAGTTTTACTCACATTTGACTATTATCATTAAAAACGATTAGCTGTCTTTGATTTAGACGGACAATTTATTTTGCAATAAATTGTGACGAGCTCGATGGACTTCCAGTCGGTTACATTGGGTAGTGTCCGTCCATACGATCCCGTCGGATCTTGTTTCGTTTAGTTCTGGTAATGTACGAGCAAGTTGTGTATTTTACAAGTTTATACAAATTATACGTCACTAACAAGTTAATTTATAATTAACTAAATTATTAACTTATAACTAACCCGGGCTTTTAACTCTTAATATTGTGCTCATCACTTTCTTCTACCAAGAGATACTCAAACCCTTACCATCCATGCCGACACATCCCTTTCCTTCTTTTTCAACTGATACAAACACAGCCTTCAAGTGATGTAAAATTGGGTTTAATTTAGTTTTCAGTTGACTTCACAAAAGTAATTCCATTGTTACACTAGCTGAAGATGGCATCACCACAAAAATGCACTTTCAACAAGGATGAAAATACCACAAGTACCTGTTCTTCTTTCCTCACTAACTTCCTACTATAGCCTCTTCTATAATGTCAACCCCCATTCTCCTCCACAAAAAAACGCAGTATATGTTTGCAAATCTTAAACCAAACGACCGATTCTTTGAACACTCCATTCAATTACTGAAATCATCACCCCGTTCTTCACATCAACGGTTATCACCTGCTGTTGCCAAGCTCAACATCCTGAACGCACTCAGTAACCACCAACACAGCCTCTCATCACTCACTTGTCTACCACTGAACCCAAAAGTAAATCAACCGTTGACCTCCTATTTCCTTTCACTACGCCCCCATCCTCTATTTGAAGAACTCGAAGTCCCCCTTCCCAGTGCGTTATCCAGGATCCTACACTGGTCCAGTAAGGGCAGCGAACATTTTAACTATCGATTTCACTCCGACTTTGCCAAGACAGCCTCCTCGCTACCACCATCCCATCCATGCCCTTTACAGAAGCTTCGGCTATTTAGGTTTTCCATTGCGGTCAGCCCTAAGCTGTGATAGTTGAAAATGATTTTCAGCAAGATGTATCGAGTGGTAAAATATACATATAAGATTGAAGCCCCTGATACAAGGACCTCAACGATTTAAAGATTGGATTTTTTATTGATTATTCGATTTTCTACAGATTTATGGAACTCATGATTTTCCTTTGTGAAGTGGCGGCCATTTTCGATCGCTGGAAAGAAGGAAATAAAGGGTTGGGGTTTAACGATATTATATAGGAGATTTTAATGCACGTATGTATATTCTCGACCATATATACTTTGCTAATCTGTCCATGCTATTTGTTAATTGTACAGAATGCTATTGACACAAATAAAAATACCGTTGAGATGAGCAATGTGTCACGATCCCAAAAATATAATAATACCGGTAGATTAACTCATATTGTGAAACCCCAAAATCGTTGATTAAGGGTGCAAAATACTCCAAATAAAAAGTTGCTCATTTATTTAATTAAAAATTACAGTAAAATTCTAAAAATTAAATTATCGTTATGTCTCAAAAGAACCTTATCTAAATTCAAACCCGATATCTAGTTATATCGAATAAACATTTACGGTCGATAAACGATTCTATAGCGACTATTTTAAAATTTGATTTGGACACCAATTAAAATCTACATGACAAAATCCCGATTTTCCTCTTCCACTAGAAAGATATACTCCACCAGCTCCATACATTTCATGTTTCACAGAAATCCGATTTAAGACGGCTTTTGTATATTCGTTTGAAGTTCGGATCGCCAATTTACGAACTACAGCGCCATTTCGAGCTCGATTTTAATTATAATATAATTATACGTTCAAAATTCGTTTATATAATATATTCGTTAATATAAATTCAATTCTAAACTGAATTATATATTTTGAATTGCCCAGTTCACATGATATCGCCATTTCAGCCCATTCTGATTATTATTTCTGAATTAAACATATTATTTAATTATTATTTTAATTAAATATTCTAAATTATTTAATTAAATGACCATTTGAATTCTAAACCACTATTTCAATAATTAATGAATTAATTATTATACCGTTGAATAATGCGGGTCATTACATTCTTCCAACTTAAAATAATTTCGTCCTCAAAATTCTAAGGTAGAAAATAAACCCGATCGACCAGTTAGAACTTATTTGTTCACTTCTTAACTTCAGTTTCAACTGAACCAATTTAATTTCAATTAAATATAATTTATTAATTCTTATCAACGAAAATTTTCAAAAATCTTGAAAATTTTCTAACGCCTTAACTTTTCGAAAAATTTCGCCATAACCTCCTTTGTACTGGTCAATAGGTTAAACTCCAACTCGCCTCTTTGGGCCATCTCCATCCCAAAAGAAAATCAAACAGCCAAGCGGTTTGCCAATCAGGCTCATAAATCTCATGCTTATATCAAATACAAACTTGTACCTTTTTGTCGGGCATATCGTTATATCATTTCCATCTGCTGCCAATTCAACAGATACAAGGGTCATCCCAATCAAATTCCAATCTTTTTTTATCCATAAATCCAACCATTCGCTTATACCTAAGTCGAATTCAGTTTCAAATCAAAATTTCCATTTTGGATTCTAAATTCTTAACTCCATTATCCAATGACATTTCAAATTCAAATCTCACAAATCCAAATTGTCTCGATATCATTCTAATTCAATTTCAGTTACCACTTAACTGATTTTCAATTCAATTTCTATTTACTTATATTAAATTTGTTTTAAATTACACAATCCATTTCTGGGAGTTTTAAACTGCTTTGTTTTTCTCAAAATCAATGTAACACCCCGTATTTTCTGTAAACGTATAAGTAACAAATCAAAGAATAATTAATTTTTAAAAATAAGAATCAAGGGAAAGGGGTTGCGCCATTGCGTTCTCGAAATTCTTCTTGGAAACGAGTCCGAGTTTTCGAGAAACGGAGTCCGTATGAGGGAGATATGACCCTAGTTTCAGGAATTTTCAGAACCAAAAACATCTTGAAATTCGAATTCGAAATTCGAATTCAAACGCCAGCGCAGACTGGGTGGGAATTTTCCCGCCCAGGACCAGGTCGACCTGGGGGTCGACACTATGGTCGACCTTCCAGGGACCAGGTCGACCCTATGGTCGACCTGGGGGTCGACCTGGTGACAGAACCCAGTTCTGAGCCTGGGTTCATTCTGATGTATCTGGTCACATTTTCTGTCTAAATTCGTCCGCCTAATCCTATATAAACAGCCTCCTAGCCTCATTCTCTTTACACCATTTTATTCTCTCCTTATGCTGCCTCTGAAATATTATAAGTAAATAAAATAATGGCGTCGCTACTCTGCTGGAATCAAAACTAGAAATAGTGCATCTTCTTCCAAATCCGAATTAGGTTAAAAGAGAACTACTGCAACTCTTCTTCTATAGTCCAATCTAGGCAAGCACAATTATTTTTAGATATGAATTTTAATTTTGATTGTGACATGGTTGTAAATCTGAATATGAGGTTATGCATATTCTGTTCTGTTTAGATCTATCCTATTGTAACTATTCTGTATCTCTCTTCTTTCTGTTATATAGCCAGGCTACCACGAGCCTGAGACAAATCTCATAAGAGATTGACGCACGAATGCCAAACTTTTGGGGGCAATTAATGAATGATGCATAAATTGGGCATGACTGATCTGTGACTGATTCGAGGAAAGAATATAGGCTGTAGCTAGAACATAAATCTGAGACATATGGCTAGACATGTTTGAAACATAAAGTTTATTGAACATATGACTTGAGGCATAGAAGTATATTGGACATATGACTTAGGATTTGGGCGTAAAGATTTAACTGTAAATAAGCAATTGATTTATATACATAGCACATGTTGTAATTCAGGACATAAGTTGGAGACATTTATATGAGATTGTTTATGACTTAGAATATAAAGGACATAAGTTGTAATTCTGGATCTGGACATACTTTATATATTATAATCTGTAATTTAGAAGAAGGAGGATTTTTTTGTATAACTAAGGCGTAAAGACCTATATTAAATAGGATAACCATTAATTTGAACAAGCCTAAAAGTGGGTTTTTGGATATATGACATGCATTGTAATCCATGGCTATATTTGGAATAATTTATATGTAAGGTTTTTGGGAGAATATTCTGAACTATGCAAGTTTAACTAAAATTTGGGACATATGTTATATGGTGGATTATGACCATAATCTAGGCTTATAAGTTTAGGCATACTTTATGAATTAGGCAAGATATGTGAATAGGAATTTAAGGAATGTTTAATCGACTAAAACTGTTATCTGTTTAATATGCTAAATTTGCCTAATCTGCTAAATCTGTTACCTGTTTAATCTACTGAATTGCCTAAACTGTTAAATATGTTGAATCGCCTAATCTGCTAATTGTGCCCAATCTGCTAAATTTGTTGAGTTGCCTAATCTGCTAAATCTGTTGAACCGCTTGAGCTGCTAAATCTGTTAGATCTATTGAAAAGCTAAATGATTGTATTTTGTGTAAAACATGTTAATTTGTTTAATCTGCTGCGACTTGAAAAGAAGTCAAATCTGTTAAATTGGCATAATTAGTCTGATATTTGTATCATTTGTAATGGAATAAATGGGTTACAATAAAAATACTGAGACACGATGTTAGACTCATGTTTGCGGTAGAAGCCTGCCCGGACCCAACCGGCTTAACCAGCAACCGCAAACTGCTAGTCTAATGTGAGTGGTCGTAGGCATAAATAAAATATGCTTAGACACGAGGTTAGGTCTGTCTTGTGGCAGAAGTCTGCCCGGAACCGCCCGGCTTATCCAGCGGCCACAAGCTATCGACCTAATGTGAGAGGTCCGCGCATTAATATTTAATTAATGCAAATCTGAGGTAAATATGATGTCTAAAACGTGTTGGGGTGATAGGGCTAAACCAATTGGACTAATGAATTAATAAACCTATTTCGTGAATCTGTAGGCCTAATACAAAGTTAGACAATCTGTAAGTCTGTTAAAACTGTACATCTGATCCGTTAGTCTAAAAACCTGTTAACCTGATTTTTCTGATCTGTGAACTAGTTGACTTGAACTCTGTATGTCTGAAAACTTGTAAACAAGTTAATCTAAAATCTATTAGTCTGAGGACACAAGGTTAGTAGGGAAAATACTTGTGTCATCTGTTGTTTGAGACCCATATTAGTTAGTAACCCTTTCTAGTGTCAAAACTATGACCCAACAGTAGGTAGGGTTCGGGCACGCTTACTAAACTAATTATAAGCGGTTCATTCTGATAATGGCGAGGGGTGTTGATGGTGCGTTCCAACCGGGTCATGTGCATGCATGGATCCTGGTCTGCCTCTGAGGATGTAAGATGCCGTGATATCTGTAAATAGGTCTGTGTCATTTAAAGGTTGCCACTTAGGGGAGTGATACACCCTTCTATGGGGCTGGCACAGGGTATTTATGTATTAGGGAGCCTATCGCTTGGGGTAAATTTAGGGTACACTTAGTTCTATCTGTTTCCGTTGGGGTACCGTCTGTTTCTGTTGGGTGGTAACACCTGTCAGTTTCTGCGTGGTACCGTCTGTTGGGGTGGTAAAGGCCCATTTACTAGTGTACACCTAATTCTAACATTCTATTTCCGTAAGGATTATTCTGTTTCTGTACCTTCTGTTTGGGTGGTAAAGGCCCATTATTCTGTTTCTTTTTAGACATTAGGGTAACATCTAATCCTGTTAAACTAGTATTAGTGCAGAGAAGTAAAATATAAGTAAGAAGCATAACTTTGGCTATATCATTCTATTTCTTCTGTTTAGCTTAAGTATATTAGTTACTCCTATTGATATTGTCTCTTATCTTATCCAGCATTATTTTCATGTCATGATATTATTATCTGTTCATATGCTGAAAGTCACTGGACTTGCCATACTTTATGTCTGACCTTGCTTGGTTTCGCCCCTTCTCTTTCGTTCCCCCCAGGTTTGTAGGGTGGAAATCCAGGAGCTTGATTTGGACTTTCTCTGCTTGAAGTATCACTTGGCCATGGCTCTATCTTTCCATGGCAGTTTATGTTGGGGGATTATGATTTTAAAAACTATGTATTCTGAAGGCTTTTGTACAAGACTGATATTTTTTTACTTGAATTCTGATATTGTGATTTGAAAAGATGTAACCAAACTTACTTCGGTTTCTGTTGTAATAAAGTTACAAAATTTTCAAGTACTATTTTATCTGTCTTGTAAATTTCTGTTCTGTCTACTAAAACGCTCCATCAAAGTTAAAGCTTTCCCTTTGTGAGTGACCTTAACGGAGGTGGGGTGTTACACTTGGTATCAGAGTTGAAGGTTACCAGACTTGATAAAAAGATTTTGAAAAACTATTTTCAAAAAGGTTTTAAAAGAAAGTATTTTCAAAAGGGAAAGCCTGTTTTGAAAAACATAATCCCCAAAGCCATAGCCTGTCTTTCTATCCTTTGTTTTGAATCTTTCCTTTTTATTTCATTTCAGCATGTCTGGGGATCTTAACCTTCCTGAGGGCATACCGGTACCTGGCTGGTTCAGGAGGTACTTAGAGGCTAGGGCCAACGATGCAGGCCCAATAGACATTCCTCCTCCAGCCGCAACGATTCCCCCTCCTCCGCCCCCACCTCATGCAATTTCTTTCTCAAAGATCTGTAAATATTTTAGGGCCATGGGTGGAAAGGATTTCAAGGGAAATGAATCGTTCGTAGAAGCGAGGAACTGGCTCAAAGAAACTGAGGATCTGTTCGTTATCTTCGAGGTGGACGATAGGCAGAAGGCACAATTGGCGGTATGGTTTCTCAAGGACGAAGCTTCCTATTGGTAGGAAGTCACTAACGCCGATAGGCCGGTTGAAACATGGATGGATTACAGAACAAGGTTTGAGATGAAATTCCTCTCGCAAGCTGAACGAAGTCTACAGCTGGAAAAGTTCTTATCTCTTAAGCAAGGAAGTATGACGGTCAAGGAATACATCAACCAGTTCAACCAACTGGCTAGGTTCGGACTAGATTTAGTCAACACCCAACATAAAAAGGCTCTCCGCTTTGCTAAAGGATTGAACGAGCCACTGCACAGCCTAGCCTTGACCCATGTACCCATGGGAGCGACTTATGAGAGATTGGTGGACATGGCACTACTACACGAGGAAGACAAGGGCAAGAAAGAGGCAAAGAAGGAAGAACCACAGAACAAGAAAGCATGGCCCAAAAAGGAAACACAAAAGAAGGATGAAAAGTCTGAAGATAAGAAGGAGAAAAAGTGCTTTACTTATGGAAGCTCGACTCATCTGAACAAGGATTGCAGAAAAAGAAAGGGCACTTGCTTCAACTGTGGTGAGATGGGACACTTCATTAGGGACTGCCCGAAGAAACGAGGGCAAGGGTAAAGGGCAGGACCAACTTCTAGAGAGTAGGAGAACACTCTCGAGGCTAGTGGATAGGATAGAAATAAGGAAACTTTCTGTAGGAGGTTTAATTTCTTTATCTGGTTGTTGAGTTAAAGCTCTTTTCTGATTCTGGCATTTTTTCTGTAATCGATACTCTGCACTTTAACACTAGTATTGTTTCTGATTCCCCTGTAGACTCAGACCCATAAGGGTTATGACTCATCTATTTGTGATAAGATGGGTATCTGTGTTGAGCATTAAGTTGACTATGACACGTACATTCTGAGTTTTTATCATGCTTAGCTTCCTAAGAATCATTTGGTGATCTGATCTGTATCATTAGTCTATAAGAGTTTTTACTTAAAGTGTGAAATAGATTTCCAGTTGGACATTTGTTTAATGGGAGTGATTCTTTGAGTATTTATCTGATGTTGATTTCGGTCTTCGGGTTGATACTTAGGGAGCTATTCTCTGAAACCGATGTCTAATGGGAACCTAACTTTAGTTTAAATTATACTTGCCTCTATCACTCGACTTTATCCTTCGACCTTTAGGTAGAAACCAATGGGTGTAAACATGTGTTTGAGACATGTTATGTTTGATGGTTGCAAGTGGATGCAAGTGGTTGCTAGTGATTGCCAGTGGATGCATATACACACACTAGGCACTAGATCGGCTTAAAAACACTTTCATACTACATATGGATGTGTGTGCATTTTTTTTATGGATGCGAAATGGTTGACTCAGCACATGGATGTTGCATATGAATGAATGATTGTGCACTCATATAAAAATGATATGCATCAAATAGGAAAATCGCATACATGTGGAACTCATGGAACTGACATAATTCGCATTAAGGAGGTCAACTGAATCAGTAGACCGCCTGATCTTTGCAATAAATAAGGAACATATACACACACCTTTGCATACGTTCATACAACATTAGAAGTTTTCTAAGGACAATGGATGCTTATGGATGATGGTTGAGTAGATGGATGACCGGATGGTAAGACACATTCTTCTTAACTTGAAGATTTTGGGGACGAAATCCCTTAAGGAAGGGAGAATGTAACACCCCGTATTTTCTGTAAACGTATAAGTAACAAATCATAGAATAATTAATTTTAAAAATAAGAATCAAGGGAAACGGGTTGTGCCATTGCGTTCGTCTCGAAATTCTGCTTGGAAACAAGTTCGAGTTTACGAGAAAAGGAGTCCGTATGAGGCAGATATGACCCTCCGAAGTTTCAGGAATTTTCAGAACCGAAAGCATCTTGAAATTCGAATTCGGAATTCGAATTCAAACGCCAGCGCAGACTGAGCAGGAATTTTCCCGCCCAGGACCAGGTCGACCTGGGGTCGACCCTTTGGTCGACCTCCCAGGGACCAGGTCGACCCTATGGTTGACCTGGGGGTCGACCTGGTGACAGAACCCAGTTCTGAGCCTGGGTTCATTCTGATGTATCTGGTCACGTTTTCTGTCTAGATTCGTCCGCCTAATCCTATATAAACAGCCTCCTAGCCTCATTCTCTTTACACCATTTTATTCTCTCCTTATGTTGCCTCTGAAATATTATAAATAAATAAATTAATGGCGTCGCTACTCTGCTGGAATCAAAACTAGAAATAGTGCATCTTCTTCCAAATCCGAATTAGGTTAAAAGAGAACTACTGCAACTCTTCTTCTATAATCCAATCAAGGAAAGCATAGTTATTTTTAGATATGAATTTTAATTATGATCGTGACATGGTTGTAAATCTGAATCTGAGGTTATGCATATTCTGTTCTATTTAGATCTATGCTATTGTAACTATTCTGTATCTCTCTTCTTTCTATTCTATAGCCAGCTACCACGAGCCTGAGCCAAATCTCATATGAGATTGACGCACGAATGCCAAACTTTTGGGGCAAATAATGAATGATGCATAAATTGGGCATGACTGATCTGTGACTGATTCGAGGAAAGAATATAGGCTGTAGCTAGAACATAAATCTGAGACATATAGCTTGGTATGTTTGAAACATAAACTGTATTGAAAATATGACTTGAGGCATAGAAGAATATTGGACATATGATTTAGGATTTGGGTGTAAAGATTTAATTGTAAATAAGCAATTGATTTAGATACATAGCACATGTTGTAATTCAGGACATAAGTTGGAGGCATATTATATGAGATTGTTTATGACTTAGAATATAAAGGACATAAGTTGTAATTCTAGATCTGGACATACTTTATATATTATAGTCTGTAATTTAGAAGAAGGAGGATTATTTTGTGTATAACTTAGGCATAAAGACCTATATTAAATAGGATAACCATTAATGTGAACACGCCTAAAAGGTTTTTTTTGGATATATGACATGCATTGTAATCCATGGCTATATTTGGCATAATTTATATGTAAGGTTTTTGGGAGAATATTCCGAACTATGCAAGTTTAACTAAAATTTGGGACATATGTTATATGGTGGATTATGACCATAATTTGGGCTTATAAGTTTAGGCTTTATGAATTAGGCAAGATATGTGAATAGGACTAATGAATGTTTAATCGACTAAAACTGTTATCTGTTTAATATGCTAAATTTTCCTAAACTAGTAAATCTGTTACCTGTTTAATCTACTAAATTGCCTAAAATGTTAAATATGTTGAATCGCCTAATCTGCTAATTGTGCCCAATCTGCTAAATCTGTTGAGTTGCCTAATCTGCTAAATCTGTTGAACCGCCTGAGCTGCTAAATTTGTTAGATCTGTTGAAAAGCTGAATGATTGTAATTTTGTAAAACATGTTAATTTGTTTAATCTGCTGCGACTTGAAAAGAAGTCAAATATGTTAAATTGGCATAATTAGTCTGATACTTGTATCATTTGTAATGGAATAAATGGGTTATAATAAAAATGCTGAGACACGAGGTTAGACTCATGTTTGCGGTAGAAGCCTGCCCGGACCCAACCGGCTTAACCAGCAACCGTAAACTGCTAGTCTAATGTGAGAGGTCGTAGGCATAAATAAAATATGCTTAGACACGAGGTTAGGTCTGACTTGTGGCAGAAGTCTGCCCGGAACCGCCCGGCTTATCCAGCGGCCACAAGCTACCGACCTAATGTGAGAGGTATGCGCATTAATATTTAATTAATGCAAATATGAGGTAAATATGATTTCTAAAACGTGTTGGGTAGATTGGGCTAAATCAACTGGACTGATGAATTAATAAACCTATTTCGTGAATCTGTAGGCCCAATACCAAGTTAGACAATCTGTAAGTCTGTTAAAATTGTACATCTGATCCGTTAGTCGGAAAACCTATTAACCTGATTTTTCTGATCTGTGAACTAGTTGACTTGAACTCTGTATGTCTGAAAACTTGTAAACAAGTTAATCTGAAATCTGTTAGTCTGGGGACACAAGGTTAGGACGGAAAATACTTGTGTCATCTGTTGTTTGGGACTCATATTAGTCAGTGACCCTTTCTGGTATCAAAACTATGACCCAACAGTAGGTAGGGTCCGGGCATGCTTACTGAACTAATTATAAGCGGTTCATTCTAATAATGGCGAGGGGTGTTGATGGTGCGTTCCAGCCGGGTCATGTGTGTGCATGGATCCCGGTCTGCCTCTGAGGATGTAAGACGTCGTGACATCTGTAAATAGGTCTGTGTCATTTAAAGGTTGCCACTTTGGGGAGTGATACACCCTTCTGTGGGGCTGGCACAGGGTATTTATGTATTAGGGAGCCGATCGCTTGGGGTAGATTTAGGGTACACTTAGTTCTGTCTGTTTTTGTTGGGTGGTAACACCTGTCTGTTTCTGCATGGTACCGTCTGTTGGGGTGGTAAAGGCCCATTTACTTGTGTACACCTAATTCTAACATTCTGTTTCCGTAAGGATTATTCTGTTTTTGTACCTTCTGTTCGGGTGGTAAAGGCCCATTATTATGTTTCTGTTTAGACATTAGGGTAACAACTAATCCTGTTATACTAGTATTAGTGCAGAGATGTAAAATATAATTAAGAAGCATAACTTGGGCTATATCATTCTGTTTCTTCTGTTTAGCTTAAGTATATTAGTTACTCCTATAGATATTGTCTCTTATGCAGCTTTATTTTCATGTCATGATATTATTATCTGTTCATATGCTGAAAGTCACTGGACTTGCCAGACTTTATGTCTGACCTTGCTTGTTTTCGCCCTTTCTCTTTCGTTCCCCCCCCCCGGTTTGTAGGGTGGAAATCCAGGAGCTTGATTTGGACTTTCTTTGCTTGAAGTATCGCTTGGCCTTGGCTCTATCTTTCCATGACAGTTTATGTTGGGGGATTATGACTTTAAAAACTATGTATTCTGAAGGCTTTTGTACAAGACTGATATTTTTGTACTTGAATTCTGATATTGTGATTTGAAAAGATGTAACCAAACTTACTTCGGTTTCTATTGTAATAAAGTTATAAATTTTTCAAGTACTGCATTATCTGTCTTGTAAATTTCTGTTATGTCTACTAAAACGCTCCATCAAAGTTAAAGCATTCCCTTTGTGAGTGACCTTAATGGAGGTGGGGTGTTACAATCAAACTTCCTTTTTAGGATTCAAACCAACTTGTTTTTCTCAAAACAATTCGAAATCAATATCTTTGGTAGTAATCCATCACTTACAAACTCGAAAATGAACACTGATGATGCTATGCAGTCATCATCAGAATTAATTTCCAATGGCCGAAGTGAGTTCAATACTATATCACTTTCAAATCCATTTCTTAAACACTTTTATTTTGAAATCAGTTCAAAATATCATTCACAAATGCTTGGAATACAATTTAAAATCTCCCAGGATCTTAAAATCTACATATATTTGATCCAAGACTATTTACAAACTCTATTCCAAATTTCCAGGGTTTTAATTTCAATTCTGATTCAAATTCAGATTTAATTCATTTCGTAACACTTATACGAATTCTACTTGGTTATATACATAACCATTTAATTTATAATCTTACTCGATTATAATAGCAACCAATATATCCAATATATATATTTTCTCTATATCAAAATATACTTTGGGTAAAATTATTTTCATTTACCCTCTTTTCAAAACATATCGTTTCGACCCATCGTATTCGAGTGTTTTAGAAACCCTTATCGATATTGTGGTGCCCCACCATCGACCAGAATACATAAACAACTCAACCAATATATCTACTCAATATAAAACCTTTTATATCAAATATCAAAATACTTTCACTCGTATATATACACTCAACTCAATCTAGGGTGTTACTAACCCCATCTCTAATGAGTCACGCCACAGAGCCAAGGTAAAATTTAACCTCTGCTCTGATACCAATTGTAATGACCCGAAATTCCGGTCCAATTTGAGCTGACCAAAGAACACAAGTCCAACCCCAATTACACTGGAAAATCAGAAAACCAATAGAAAGAAAACAAAGGGTGAGGAAAGATAAGGTAGAAACTTATAGAAAAGAAGAAGAAGAAGAACATCATTATCAGAGTAACATGAATCTCATAGCGGAATGAATAAAATATAACATAACTTTTGAAATACAAACAGTATATGTATACAGTAACATTATCAAAGTACAACACTTACAACACAGTGGAAATAACTATAGTTATATAATCCTGAAGCCTCCTACTCCAAGCTCTTCCAGTATATATGTAAGTCCCGACTACATGACTGCCCATACAAAATTGGGCACCCAAGAGTTTAGGGAAAAAAACAAAATAAACTTCGGGTCAGTCATGGGACTGGTATGAGTAAAACAGTTTAAAACAGTTTGAACAAGTAAACGATATCTCATAAGACCACGCCGTATAACGAAACGGGTTTTTCCCGTATGAGAATCCAAAACATCTTTATATCAAAACCCTTTTGATATTATAATAATGTCTATCAACCACAATATAATAATCATCTAGCAAAAACGCTTTCATTTCACATTCTACATATATTGTATACAACCAAAACTGCAAGCATGTATTGGGTAATGGATTTCCAACTATGACAAGGTATGGAACCACCATTCGCTAGTGTACCTCTAGAGAGGAATACACTGGGTTCAACAAGAACATCTTGCAACCCGGCCACACATGACCGACCACTCATTTCGCTTGAGTGTATCGAATGTATATCACCAACGGTTGGGATCAGCAACCGTTTCCCGAATGGGACAACATCAAAAATAGTTTTTTTTGAAGTAAATGAAACTCTAGATCAGGTGATTATACACCCTAATAGGTGCGACCTACATAGCCATGCTACCTGCCCGATTTCTGTCATTTACCGGTTGATGAGGCTTGAGGTTACGCCTTATCATCACATCAGATTCACTTCGAATGCCACATTGTCAGATACATCGAAAATCACTAATTGACGTCTACAACAGTACATTACATGTTAGCTAAAGAAGTTTCCTTCTCCGCTTCCACTTTTGGTACGGTTGAAGAAATCAATGTACGTGACCTTTCTGGAAATACTCTGTCAGACATTCATCCATATAAGTCATCCAGGAATAGGATGAACCGAAGGCACTATTCAGTACATCCATCTTAGGCACTGTTATCTAAGACTTATACAATAGACCTTGCACTTTACTCCGTATTCAATTATCTTTAGCATATATGATTCGCAACGCTTATGCCAATACAGAGTGGTTCTTTGGATAATAATCCAACCGGTCTCTCCATATTAACAACGTTAAAATGGTCAAAACTTTTATAGTCTGTGATTTAACCATCAAAGAAAAACAGGTGTGCAAACAACGATATTATTTCCAGATGGAAATTCTATCAATCAATCATCAATCATATTTATATCTATATATATATTCATATTTCCTTATTTTCTATGTTTAGAAAATATACGTTAACGCTGGAAAACATTTCCATAACTTATTTACGTATCACTATTCTTCTATAACTATCAGTCTTTGATTGTAAACTAGTATGAGAAAAATTCCCTAAGTACCAATCCCGAAGCTCGAAACCAACATCAGATAGACACTAAGGAAACCATTTAACTTCACAAGTCTCCAGTCAAATTCTGATTTAGCTTTACTCCTTATACATGAACACTTCCTTTTCTAATTCATATTTTCAATTTCAATATTTTGATTTCGTTTCTAATTCTATTTGGAAAACATTTCCAAATCTTCTTTACTTGGAATTAAACAGATGTTTAAATCAACATCGCGACGACAACTCAAACCACTATACTTATTTAGTAAAAACATAACCACTTTCAATCTCGAACCTTAACCATTTCTAAATTAAAAACGAAGTCAATCAAATTGGGGTATAAATACCTCTCAGACCTTAACTGAACAACATTTCAAATCTCGAAATAGGGTAAGTTCATCTTTTAACTCTTTAACACTTCATTACGTAACTTCCGAATATAATTTACGAGTCCAACTCCTTTACAGAATCATTTGATTATAACAGTGGTGTTATAATTTCCTGCTTCTGAAATATAACAACTTTAATCTAACTCTTATTTCCTAACTCGAATAAATAACGAACAACTAATTTATCAACTCCTATTTGGTTAACTCTTATTCTATAACTCTTATTCGAATAACTTCAATCTAATAACCCTTATCCGATTAACTCTAACTCTATTTAACTCTTACTGGATTAACTCTTATTCGAGTAACTTACATCCGAATAACTTATATTTGATAATCTCTCTTCTTCGAATAAACTATATTTGATTTAGCTCCTGTCGAATAACTAGATTCGATTAACTCCCTTCGAATATCTCTGATTCGATTAACTCACTTCGAATATCTCTGATTCGATTAACTCACTTTGAATATCTCTGATTCGAGTAACTCCTTTTAACTCTATTTGAATAACTAATATTCGATAACTCCTTTTAACTCGATTCGAATAACTAATATTCGATAACTCTTTTTAACTCAATTTAACTCTAACTCTAACTCAAATGTGTTTACTCTAATCAATTACCCTAATTGATTTACTCAAATCAATTAACTTTAATCAAATAACTAATATTCGATTAACTCATTTTAATTAACTTCTTTTGATTAACTCCTTTCAACTCTATTCGAATAAACCATATTCGATAACTCTTTTAACTCTATTTATTTAGCAAATAAATATTCCTTTCAATTCTTCTATTTATTTAACAAATAAATATTTCCTTTTACTTCTATTTATTTCCTATGAATAAATGATCCTTTATATTTGTTTTCTTCACAAATATTCCTTTATATTTGTTTTCACAAATAATTTCCTTTATATTTGTTTTCACAAATAATTTCCTTTTATAAACTCATTTTCCTTTTATACATAAAATCCATTGATTTTACAGAAATAATTTAATTTCAAAACATACTTTGAAAATCTCCTTTTTACATCCAAATATTTCTTATGGTATTTAACGTACCATATAACAATGATCGGTATCATTCAAACATATAAAATCATCAACAGATTTAATATCACATCATATAACACAATATATGAACAGAAAAGTATTATAAATATTGAGGAATCCAGTTGGACCCCTCCAACCTGTTTCCCTGCATCACAGATGTTAATCAACATAATAACATCGATTTCATTCTGATATGAAATATTCCGATAAACAGAATCAATATTCGATTAACGATATATATATATATATATATCGTTATCTATATTTTCAACCAATACATACACAATTCAACCAAACAGTCAGCACACAGAAATCAGTCATCATCTATCAGTTCTAAATATACGTTATAAAAATAGAACTGTTCAGAGTTGGTGAGTATTACTCACACTTGACTGTTATCGTTAAAAACGATTAACTGTCTTTGATTCAGACGGACAATTTATTTTGCAATAAATTGTAACGAGCTCGATGGACTTCCAGTCGGTTCCATTGGGTAGTGTCCGTCCATACGATCCTATCGGATCTTGTTTCGTTCAGTTATGGTAATGTACGAGCAAGTTATGTATTTTACAAGTTTATACAAATTATACGTCACTAACAAGTTAATTTATAAGTATCTAATTGATTAACTTATAACTAATCTAGGCTTTTAACTCCTAATATTGTGCTCATCACTTTCTTCTACCAGGAGACACTCGAACTTGTACCATCCATGCCGACACATCCCTTTCCTTCCTTTTCAACTGATACAAACACAGCCTGTAAGTGATGTAAAACTGGGTTTAATTTAGTATTCAGTTGACTTCACAAAAGTAATTCCATTGTTACACTAGCTGATGATGGCATCACCACAAAAATGCACTTTCAACAAGGATGAAAATACCATAAGTACCAGTTCTTCTTTCCTCACTAATTTCCTGATATAGCCTCTTTTATAATGTCAACCCCCATTCTCCTCCACAAACAAACGCAGCCTATGCATGCAAATCCTGAACCAAACAACAATCGATTCTTTGAACACTCCATTCAACTACTGAAATCATCACATCGTTCTTCACATCAACGGTTACCACCTGCTGTTGCCCAGCTCAACATCCTGAATGCACTCAGTAACCACCAACACAGCCTCTCGTCACTCACTTGTCTACCACTGAACCCAAAAGTAAATCAACCGTTGACCTCCTATTTCCTTTCACTACGCCCCTATCCTCTATTTGAAGAACTTGAAGTCCCCCTTCCCAATGCGCCATCCAAGATCCTACGCTGGTCTAGTAAGGGCAGCGAACCTTTTAACTATCGATTTCACTCTGACTTTGCCAAGACTGCCTCCTCGCTACCACCATCCCATCCTTACCCTTTACAGAAGCTTCGGCTATTTAGGTTTTCCATTGCGGTCAGCCCTAGGCTGTGATAGTTGAAAATGATTTCCAGCAAGATGTATCGAGTGGAAAAATATACATATAAGATTGAAGCCCCTGATACAAGCATCTCAACGATTTAAAGATTGGATTTTTTTATTGATTATTCGATTTTCTACATATTTATGAAACTCATGATTTTCCTTTGTGTAGTGGCGGCTGTTTTTGATCGCTGAAAAGAATGAAATAAAGGGTTGGGGTTTAACGATATTATATAGGAGATTTTAATACACGTATGTATATTCTCTACCATATATACTTTGCTAATCTGTCCATGCTATTTGTTAATTGTAAAGAACGCTATTGTCACAAATAAAAATACCATTGAGATGAGCAATGTGTTACGATCCCAAAAATATAATAATACCGGTAGATTAACTCATATTGTGAAACCCCAAAATCGCTGATTAAGGGTGCAAAATACTCCAAATAAAAAGTTGATTATTAAATTAATTAAAATTTATAGTAAAATTCTAATAATTAAATTATCATTATGTCTTAAAAGAACCTTATCTAAATTCAAACCCGATACCTAGTTATATCAAATAAACCGTCACGGTCGATAAACGATTCTATAGCGACTATTTTAAAATTTGATTTGGACACCAATTAAAATCTACACGACGAAATCCCGATTTTACTCTTCCACTAGAAAGATATACTCCTCCAGCTCCATACGTTTCTTGTTTCATAGAAATCCGATTTAAAACGGCTTCTGTATATTCGTTTGAAGTTCGGATTGCCAATTTACGAACTGCAGCGCCATTTCGAGCTCAATTTTAATTATAATATAATTATACGTTCAAACTTCGTTTATATAATATATTTGTCAATATAAATTCAATCCTAAACTGAATTATATATTTTGAATTGCCCAGTTCACATCATATCGCCATTTCAGCCCATTCTGATTATTATTTCTGAATTAAATATAATATTTAATTATTATTTTAATTAAATATTCCAAGTCATTTATTTAAACGACCATTTGAATTCTAAACCACTATTCAATAATTAAATGAATTAATTATTATACCGCTGAAAAATGCGGGTCATTACATCATCTGGGGGTGATGTCTCTCTTGGTGAGGAAGAGGAAGGAGAGATAGGAGATGATCGTGCTCCCGACGAGTTTGAAACTGCAACCATATTGGAATTACCCAAAGATTCTGTTGAGTCGACTATCGATGATGATAGACTCACCCGAATATGTCTAAAGCATGGGATATTAAAAAGAGATACCCAGTTGTCTTTGAAAACAGATCGCCCCCACAATCCACTGGAAGGATTTATGGCTATTACCCGATTAACGTGTCTAATTGGAGCAATACCTCTATTTCTGCCTTTTGTCATCGATTTTCTGAGACAGATGCGGATTACCCCCAAGCAGTTACGTCCCAACTTTTATGCTTATTTGTACACCTTGTATATAGCATACAAAGATATTTTAGGTACAGAGCCTACCTTCGACGACGTCCACTTTTTTTATAATTTCAAGTATCAGACTCAAGAGACTCCCTCCTTCTCATACTTTGAATCAGTTCCAAAAAGGAAAATCATCACTGTTCCATATAGCAGCAAGGCTGGTGACTCAAAACCCGAATGGTTTTACATCAGACAGCAACTGGGGTGCGCAAGGAGATGGACCAAATCAAGTAAAGCACCGACGTTCTAAATTCCAACTTTAAATGTTTATGTCAACAAATTAACTTGCTTTCATTTTCACTCGCAGTTGATAACCCTAAGAAAATATCGGGTCAATTATACTTTGATCGTTTGCACGAGCTGCTCAATGGTGATCAAAAGTTCTTAACCATCGATGATGTTCTTAAGGATGAGTATATCCATTGTCACGGGTTACTATCAATTACCCATAGTATAGGTCATGGGACAAGTCCATATGTGTACATACCTCCGGTCGACATTATTCCTGAGACGAGCGTGGGCTCGAAAGGTCCGACTATACACCTTAGGACTCCTCCCTCTCCGTCCTTAACTCAGGACGATGAATTAGCCAACATAGCTGAGAAGTACAGATAAGGGTATACCATTCCCGATGACGCCATTTCCCCTGAAAAGTCAACATCCCCGAAAGAGCTGCTACTAGATGCTCCTCACGGAGATGCTCCTACTACCGACGATTCTACATTTAAGGGTTTAGGAAATCTTCCCCTGCCCGAAACTATTTACACTTCAGAGGACTTCGGAACGAATCCTTTAGCCTTCACTTCTTCAGAAGAGACTACTCCTGTGAAGACCAAAGAGCATGCTCATGCTAGTCTGGCTTCAGGCTCGGGTTTGTTGGGGGGAACGTCACTTAGGTTGCACATAACACATTAGCATCGCACGTCACAGCACTTATGTCTTATGTGAATGTCGATTCTGAATTCCACTTATATTATTGTACAGGTACAATGTCACGCCCTTACTATGATGTCAGGAAAATTCGCCGTAGCATGTCCAGACCTCCTTCTGACACCGAGCATGATCGCAGTGAGAACCGGGGCATAGATGACAGAAGGCATCATGATTCCCATCGACCTCACACTTTACGCTCTCGTTCTCCTGTTCGGTCTGATCCGAACAGATATAAGAGCCACCAAAGTCGTCGTGAGGGAGACACATCACAGTCTAAAGACCGAATTCTTTCCCAAGATAGATATTCCCAAGAAAGAAGTCCACCAAAACACACTGATTCGCGAGACAAGCACAAAGTCTTTGAGAAGCAACCTGAAAAAGGTGATGCGGCCATCGTCCCCGCCAAGCGGAAACATTTTGAGCTATCTTATTCCAAGTCCCCACCACTGGACATTGATTCCAAAACGAAACTGGCTTATCTGAAGGAGCAGTTCCCAGATCACTACTTCGAGCATTTAACTTTCCTACCCCTACTTGAGCCTATTTCTTCAAAGTGGGCAGATGATGCTAGGGCAAAGATCGACGCAGTACTCGGAGATGTAAAAGTATTCACGCAATCTCTCCAGAATCATTCGAGCCCTAATTGAAGACGTCGATGCAATAAAGAATGTTGCAGACCCCGATGAGAAGGTTTTGAAAAATCTGGAGAAGGACTTAGAAGATACACAGGCTCAACTTGCCATTGCTCAACGAGATGCCAACAACTTCAAAAAGCAATTTAAAGAATTACAAAAGCGTTATCATGACCTACTGGAATCTCACAGTCAAGAGCATTTAGATCTAAAGAAACAAGCTGAAGATGCTAAGTCAGAAAGTGTCAAAGTGCAACTAGCTTACAGTACTCTTGAGCAAAAAATGGCCGAGTTAGGGAGGATGAATGCCGAGTTGGAGAAATGAAATGCTGACTTGAAGGCCAAGTTAATGGAGGCCGAGACTAGTGCTGGCTTAGCCGAGGGGAATGCGGATAACGCTATCAAGTCCGCCGAGGAGGCCCACACACAGCTGTCTGAGGATAAGAAGGAGTTGGACGAATTTGGTGAACTGATGATAGAATTCTTTGCTCATATAATCCATCGCCGAAACATCTCTTGGATCGAGGACTATCCGACCAACCTAGTTCACGTGTGGAATCAAATCATTGAGTGGGAAAAGGACAAACTTAAAGTAGACTCCATTGATGAAGACAAGGTCATGGAGAAGTATCTGTAAGATGATGAACCGGCACACCTGGCCGAGGGGCGTTGCCTTATCGCTGCTGCCATGGAAGAGGAGAAATGCCAGGCCAAAGGAAAAAATATCCTTGAAGTTGGTTCGTCTTCTGTTACTGTCGAAGCACTGGAGTAGTGGAATATGATCCTGAGAATCCTGGAATTCCTAAAGTGCCTCTTTTATCTCCTATACTCGAATCAGCATCAGGGACGGTAGCGTCCCTAATTGAGAAATCATCAGATGGTATTTCCACCTTTTCACCCCAATTTTCCAAGACCGTCTCCATCTTTCACCACATCATTGGGCAATCGACGTAAGATTCCTTGTTTTCTCCTGAGTTGATAACTGTTGCTTCTCATTCTATAGGTGTTGAACCAACCGTGAAGACTGACGAGCAACAGGGAACCGCCATTGGGGAAAATCTGTCGAAGAGACTCAGGAAGGACAGGAAAAGGCTACCATTGTTGATTTCGGAGGTGGAGCTGAAGGTAAAAAGAAGGAGGCTATCAACAAGACTCCCATACCGCCAAATGTGGACACTTCTCATGATGATGAAATGATAGACGCTTTGAAAGATGACGATAGTAATGATGGGCATGAAGAAGATCCCGATGTTACTATAATTGAGGATTCGAAGAATGCTGATGATGCGACTTTGGATGAAATGAAGGCGAAACAAGACAAGCGCATGCAGCTGAAAGTCGAGAAGATAGACCCCGAAAGCCTTAATCCACTTGCAGTGGTGGATACTGGATCGAGGTTAGTTGTTAAGCTTTCAACTAGGTCAATTACAGAGGAGGTTGCTAAAAAATCTTCTCTCGATCCCAGCGCTCCGACTCCCGGGAAGAAATCTATTGACTCTGGTACCTCAATTACAGAGAAGAAGAAACAAAAGCGTCTCATGTTCGATGCTGAAAAAGAAGCTAAAAAAGCTCTTAAGGCTGCCAAGAAGCCCAAGTCTACTCCAAAGTCCAAGTGATAAAGCGTTTTGTTTTTTGTTTTGAATATTCAATTGGTCTGCTGTTGTAGTAGCGAGTGCGACCCTTGCACCTTTTGCTTTGCTTTCCTGTACAAACTCACGTATTTGTGAATAAAGAAGTTTATTTCAAGCAATATCAAATACTTGTAAATTTATTATTTAAGCAAGAACGCAGATAAACAACATGTCATATCGCAGTTATACAATAAAGTCATTATCGGGGGAACATGTACATATGTATGCCCCCAATCAATTTTGAATATACTGACTAACTGAGGTTTATTCGAGATTGATTAGACTTAACATTCAGTTGCCCCCGGCTCTCGGTGAAGCTAAATTTATCTTGTCATTGATGCTTATCCTTCTAGCATCTTTATACTCTCATGTTTCATAGCCAGGTTAGAGTTTTATCGAGGCGTTCTCTTATCGGGGTGCACCTTCACGCCTCAAGGGACGTCGTCTTCCCATCCTTTATACTCTCTCTCAATTCGTGAGATTTAGAGTTAGGAATGTCATCTTCCCATTCCTTCTATCCTATAATGCAAATGGTCATTTTGCTTGCTCCTACATATGAATTGTACTTAACCTTTTTTTTAACTTAAATCGATATTTTGCATTTCATAATCAAGACAAAGCAGTCACAAAATATAAGAACAGTGCAGGAAGGATAAATGACACATGATGTTTTTATAGTGTTTCAGCTAAGTCGTAGCCTACATCAACTTCATAATCCTTTGTTCATATAAATAGACTTTTTAAGGCAAGTCATGCATTTTTACATAGTCTACAAAAACGAAAAGGAAGACATTTCATATTTAGCTCAGATATCTTTGCAAGTGCTGATAATTCCAAGCTCTGGGAATCTCTTCACCGTCCACGGTCGTTAGCTTGAATGCTCTTGTATCAAGCTTCCGTTGGATGGCGTATGACCCTTCCCATTTTGGACCCAATTGGGTTGAAGGCGGGAAGACTCGTTTCAATACTAAGTCTCCTGGTTCGAAGGTTTTGAAGCGAACTTTCTGGTCATAATAACGTGCTACTTGATGTCGATGTCTGGAGGCATGCAAGTCTGCTTCGTCTCTTTTTTATTCAACCATATCAAGAGACTCTAGGAGGAGTGTCTTGTTTGTCATTGGGTCATAGTATGCTACTCGATGAGAAGGGACTTCTAGTTCTATTGGGATCACTACTTCTAACCCGAAGGAGAGTGAAAAAGGGGTATGGTCAGTAGCCATCTTAAAGGTTGTCCTATAGGCCCACAAAGCTAGTGGCAACTCATCTACCCACTTTGCTTTGGCCTGCTCTAATCACTTCTTGAGAATAGTTTTAATGACCTTGTTTATTGCTTCAACCTGGCCGTTTGACTGTGGGTGAGCTACAGAGGTGTATCGTTTATCAATCTTGTATTTCTGGCAAAAGTTTCTAAATTCAGAACTATCAAATTGGCTTCCATTATCAGTTATGATAGTTTGCGGTATCCCAAATCGACAGATAATGTTTTCGAATACAAAACTAATCATCTTCCTTGTCGTGATCATGGTTAAAGGTTCAGCTTCCACCCATTCGTGAAATAGTCCACGGCGACGATCGCGTACTTTGCTCCCCCTTTGGCATTAGGCAACACTCCAATAATATCAATTCCCCACATGGAAAACGGCCATGGGCTTACCATTGACTTAAGTTGAGCTGGAGGTGCTCTGGGAATTTTGGCGAATCTTTGACATTTGTCGCAGCATCGTGAATAATCAGCCGTGTCTTTATTCACGGTAGGCCAAAAATATCCATACAGCAACACTTTCTTTGCTACGGTTTGGCCCCCAGAGTGGTCCCCACACTCACCTTCATGTACTTATTGCAATACATGTTTGATGACGTCATATGGGATAAACTGTAGTAGGGGCATTGAAAACCCTTGGCGATAAAGGACGTCATCCGGTAAAACGTATCTAGTAGCCTTACATATTACAGCTCGTCTTTCGCTTTTCTTCAATGGGAGGGTTCCACTCTTGAGGAAGTTCTTAATCGGTGTCATCCATGATTCTCTCTCTATATCAACCTCTAAGGCTAGTTCCACCTCCATCAGGTCGAGACTCAGTGATTCCAAAATCTCTGTTGGAACCATTTCAATTTCTTCGGGTTTGTAAGAACTTGCTAGTTTTGCCAACTGGTCTGCCTTCTGATTTTCTATTCTTGGAATGTGTGTTATGCTGTAACGCTCCAAATTACCCAGCAACTCCTTTACTTTTTTGAGATAAGTAACGAGCTGAGGTCCTTTAGTAACAAACTCCTCCCGTACCTGGCATACAACTATCGTGGAGTCGCAACATATATCCAGTGTCTTCACTCCTAGTTCTTTAGTGAGTTTCAGCCCGACAATCCGGGCTTCATACTCGGAATCATTATTGGTAGCAGCAAATTCTAATCGCAAGGCATAGTAAATAGATTGTCCTTCAGGAGTGATTAAAACAACTCCGGCACCGGACCTTCAATCATTCTTGGCTCCTTCTATATATAACTTCCACGGACTAAGCTCTAATTCTTGTTCTAAAGTAACTACCTTGTCGCCCACTGTTTCCTCTTCGAGAATTGTGAATTCAGCTATGAAGTCGGTCAATTCCTGCCCCCTTATTGATCCCTGTGGCTGAAAATTCAAATCGAATTGACTCAACTCGATGGTCCATTTATGTAACCGGCCCGATGCTTCGGGTTTTTGCAACACTTGCCTTAAAGGTTGATCGGTGTATACAACTATCAGGTGAGCCTGAAAGTAATGACAAAGTTTGCAGGAAGCAATCAGGAGGTTATAAGCAAGTTTTTCTATTTTTGGATAGTTACGTTCAGCAGGGCTAGCTTCTTGCTTACGTAGTATACCGACCTCTGGACTTTATCTTCTTCACGTACCAATGTCGTACTGACGCCATGAGATGATAACGCTAGGTAGACAAACAAATCCTCATGTTCCACGGGTTTTGACAATATTGGAGGCTTCTCTAATAAGTCTAATAGATTCTGGAAAGCCACCACACAATCAGGAGTCCACTCAAAATTTCGTTTCCCTCACTTTATCAGATCGAAGAAAGGTACGCACTTATCTGTGGCTTTGGAGACAAACCTGCTCAATGCAGCAACTTTTCTGGCCAGGCTTTGAACATCCTTAATCTTTCATGGTTTTTCAATATTCCTTATTGCTTCTATTTGACTAGGGTTTATCTCAATCCCTCGAGAACTGACGATAAACCCAAGGAATTTCCCAAATGCGACCCAAATGAGCATTTTAGGGGGTTTAACTTCATCCCATACCTTCGAAGAATGTCGAACATTTCAGCTAAGTCCTTTGTATGGTCGGAAGATTGTCTAGACTTCACAAGCATGTCGTCCACATAAACCTCCATGGTTTTTCCGATTTGATTGTAGAACATGCGGTTGACCAAACGCTGATACGTGGCTCCTGCATTCTTTAATCCGAATGGCATTACCACATAACAATATAACCTAAGTTTGTGATGAAACTCGTGTGCTCCTGATCCGGTATGTGCATGGGAATTTGATTGTACTCCGAATAGGCATCCATAAAGGATAAAAGCTCATGTCTGGCCGTCGAGTCTACTAGTTGATCAATCCTGGGAAGAGGAAAACTATCCTTCGGACAAGCCTTGTTCAAGTCAGATAAGTCAATACATGTATGCTACTTCCCATTAGATTTTTTGACCAGGACAGGATTTGATATCCAGTCGGGATACTTCGAATCCTTAATGAATCCATTATCCTTCAATTTCTCTACCTCTTCCTTAAAAGCTGCTGACCGCTCTGGGCCTAACATTCGTCTCTTCTGCTTGACCGGCAGGTGCTTTGGATTGATGCTTAAAGAGTGGCTCATAATAGCAGGCGAAATCCCACACATGTCAGCGTGAGTCCAGGCGAATACAACTAAATTTGCCCTTAAGAAATCAGCCAACTCTTTTGCTCGAATTAGATCTAGCTGCGATCTGATCTTTAGTACTTTTGTCGAATCTGTCTCATCCATAGATATATCTATTGTTGTCTCGTTTGGAGTCGCCTTTCTGTCCTCGGGTTCTCTATCCTCTCTAGGATCTATATCCTCGAGCATATCTAAGGGCGACTCTCTTGGGGCTGGACCCCTTAATTGCTATGCCGAGTTTTCCTTCGAAGGGGGAGAAACATCCTTAGATTCTATATTCAACCCCTTTATTAGTGTCTTCAACTCTGTCATGTAACAAGCTCGTCCCGTAGCTTGATCACCTCTCATCACCCCTATTCCTTCATTTGTCCGGAATTTAAGCAGTAAGCACCACAGTGTAATACATGCCCTAAACTCGGCAAGGGTCGGTCGGCCTAGGAAAGCATTGTAGGGTGACTCAACATCCAAAACTACAAATGGCAGGAGTATCACTCTCTAGCGATCTCCTTTTCCTAACGTCACTGGTACTTCTATGTAGCCCATCGGAGCCGTTGACGCCCCCATTGAAGACCCGTATCCATCCTTTGTAGGGCTTTAGATCTTTTGCTTCAAGTCTCATTTGTTCGAAAGCTTTCTTGAAGAGGATATTGATTGAGCTTCCGTTGTCCACCAACACCTTATGGACCATGGCAGGGCCGATGGCCGTGGTAATTACCAGTGGGTCTTCAGTTGGTGATTGAATTCCAGTATCATCCCTACTACGGAATATGACGTCATCTGACATTGTCTTTTGTTGTTTTATTGGAGTAATGTCTTCGAGGTTACTGCATTATTCTACCTCAAAGTGCTTGGCGACGTTAACGTACTGATCCATCGCTTTGAAACTTTGGCCAGCTAGATGGGGTCCGCCTATAATGGTATTGATAATGATCCCCTTACCTTTCCACTGGGCTGTGGGTTTAGAAGTAGGCTGGTTTTGGTTCGGGGCTTGCCCTCTTTGCCCCCTATCTCGTGGGGCAACCTTGTACTCGTCTAACTTCCCTTCCCGCAGCAATTTTTCAACTACATCTCTCAAATGACGACATTCATTGGTGGAATGACCGTGGGTTCCATGGAACAAACAAAACTTTCCCTTGTGGCGGCTTCTTATATTGCAATATGTTATATGTGTCCAAATAAATGTTTTCCAAGGTATCATTCAATGGCGAATAATTCTCAAAATGTTGGAATCGAGGTCTTCTGCTGGAATGTTTCCCTCGGTTCCTACTCCTCCTATTGTTGTTTCCATTCTTGTTGTTATTACCTTCATTCTGGTTGCCGACGTTCACCTCAACCTTCCCCGAACTGTCACCGAATTGCTTCACAACAACAATACTTTGGACACCTTCCCTCGAGTCCCCTTGGGACTTTCTCTTCCTATTTGCATGAGCTTCTTCTCGCCTTAAGCGAATATTATCCTTTTCGTAGATGTAACACCCCGAGTTTTCGGTTAACAGTATATTGATAAATAAAAGTATACTTAATTCAAAACTTAAGAATTAAGGGAAATGGCTTACGCCATTGCGTTCGTCTTAGAATTCTACTTGAGATAGAGTCCGAGTTTGCGTGAATCGGACTCCGTATGAAGGAGTTACGACCTTCGGAAGTTTCAGAATTAAATTGAAAATTCAAACAACTCAGTTTCATGTTCAAATTTCGAAAAATCATGCACAAACAGGGCTGGGCGGGAAAATTTCCGCCCAGGGACCAGGTCGACTATAGGGTCGACCGTGGTGTCGACCTGGTCAACCCAGGTCGACCATAGTGACGACCTAGGTGTCGACCTGCCTGGTCGACTTGGCTGGCTTGGTCTGTGTTCTGGTCGAATTCCTGAGCTCCAGTGTGTCACTGGGGCTTACGTGTCAAATTTTGATTGGCTACTCTTGGCATGAATGGCTTGGATTCCTCTGTCTTCATCGAACGGCTCAAATCAACTTAAAATTCTATATATACAACCTAAGTCTCAACTAAAATTCACACAAAGAAATAAACCTTGAGCCAACATGCTGCTGAGAGGAGTTTGAGAATAGCTGTCAAGAGGAAAAGATTAAAGACAAGCCAACTCAAATAAGAACACAACGATCTAATCTATTTTCTAAACATCGTTTTCTACTTCAAGGGAACGCTTGGCAAATTCAGAATAACGGAAACTAGAAAACAAGTTTCAACGCCCGTTGTAAGTATAATGGAATTTCTGAGTATGAATAGAAATTGCGATGTAATATGTTATAAATGAAATTGGGGCTTTTCTAGTTGTTTATAATAATGTAAATTCTATGTTCTGTGATGATTCTGTCATAGTTTGTGACTGATGTTTGTGGAATAAGTTGATTGATGCAAGTCTATTGGATAATTGGGTATGAAAATAATGACACTTGCAAGTTTGTGACCAAAACCTAAAATCGACACCTTTGTGATTATGTAAGTAGTATGAGCTGTACACATTTTCTAAGTCTAAATTAAGGCTTATGTAAACATGTTCTAGAATTGTGACCTTTTATGCCCACACGACTCCAAAACTTGTATATATGTTCTTAGGTTTATTTGCAAGTCAAAACTTGGTTTATGTAAGTACTTCTAGTTAACAAACTATGCTAGTTTCATGTTAAAAATAGACTACTTGATGTAAAGTTAGTTTGCACCCTTGGTTCATGACAAATAGTGGACAAATTTATGAATGTAACATACTTGACATTATGACTAGTTATATGTGTATAGAACCATGTTTAGGCAAGTTTAAAAGTATGCCATTTCATGTGACATCAAGTTAGCTATGTTCTCATTTGAATGCAAGTTTACCTGATCTATGTTAGTGTAAATGCTATACTGCAAGTTCATGCGCCACACACTTTTATGTAATTCTAGAATATGTCATGATTCTGTGTTCCCCTTTTTTTCTTTTCATGATTATAAGTTGGGCTAAATTATTAAGCCTAACATATGTTATAATGTTGCATACGTTTGGACGGGGGTAATAACGTGGGGTTTATAATAAAATACCTGTATTTGCATGTTTGGCACATGCCAATGATACGTGACATATTAAGCGGTATAAATTGTTATACCCAAAACTCGTGAATTTGGATAATTGGGCCATAAACATTTACATATAAAATGAATAGTGACAAATATGTAAATTAGAAAAATACAAGTATGCTTAACCCGAGGTTGGATTGAGTTGTGATGTAAACCTGCCCGGACCCGCCCGGCTGTCCAGTAATCACAACAGTACCTATCCAATGTGGGTGGTTAAGGCATTGAGCCCAATAAGGACCCGAGGTTAGACTGAGTTGCGGTGTAAACCTTCCCGGAACCGACCGGCATATCTAATTACCGCAACAACACGTGTCAAATATGAGTGGTTGGTGCTTTAATTAAAAACCTAAGTCAGGACTGGTAGGGTTAAGTCACATAAGAAAATACTTAACCAAATTCACATGCTAACTGAACTAGTGATTGGGGGTTAGGTTCATAAAGACACTTAACCAACTTGGCATGTAGACTAGAAAACCCTAGTAACGAGGACCCATTTCAGCAGTAACCCAATAAGGTGTATCAAGGTACCCTGAAACTAGGCAGGGTGGGGCACGATTACTGGGCTGATTGTAAGCGGTCAGAGCGGCGACGGTGTTGCAGCAGTGTAGGTTCAAACGGAGTGCGGGCGTGCACACACTCCGACGTTGAAAAATTTGGCACTGGGCACCAGTAGTGTACCTTTGCATTCTAGAATTGTGTCGGGTCGCCACCACGGGACTTGATGCACCCCATGGTGGGACCAGCATAAGTAGCTACACCCTTGGGGGCCGTTAGACATAGGTGTTTATGCGAGTAGGAGCCGATCATTAGAAAGGGATCATTTCACCCAGACTTATGGCGTGCCAGTCGGAACAAGTACTAGTGGGTGCAGAGATTAATATGAGGTGCGATAGTAATTTCGGTTCTAAACCGCTTGTCTTAGCTTATAGTATTTTTCCCATTTTCAGTTATGCCGGTCATAACCTTTTTCTTATTCATACACCGAAGTACCATTAGACTTACCAGGCTTTATGTCTGACTCTATTTTTCTTTCGCCCCTTTGTCTTTCGTTCCCTCCCCCCCCCAAAGGTCCACAGGGAGGAAACAATTTAGCCTAGTCAGACTCTTTGCAAGCTTCAGGATAGCGATGTACGGTTGGGACCTTCTTTGCATGGCCATGGCTTTTGGACACGTTGTGGGGATTTATGCAGTTTTTGCTTTATGTTGCTTCTTTAAGTTGTTTTAAGTTCAAGACAGTATTTGTTGTAATAATGGAAAGTTTTATTTTATGGAAGTGATTTGTATGGACAAGTACTTGTGAAATGAAAGTTGGTTTATTTTCCGCTGCTTATACTTGTGTTTAATATCTGTCTTGTGTTTTATCTGTGACTTGTACCTATAAACCTCCTCCAAAATTAAGGCATTCCCTTTGAGAGTGACCTTAACAGAGGTGGGGGTGTTTCACTTGGTATCAGAGCATAGGTTTACCAGACCAGATAAAAAGTTCTTGAAACTAATTTTCAAAACAAAGTTTAAAGAAGCATTTTTCAAGAAAAAGTGTTGAGTTGTTTATTTTAAAAAAAGAGACATAATCCCCCAGGGCCATATGCACTATCTATCTGTCCTTAGATATTGAATCTTTCCTTTTTTCGTTTTTAGCATGTCTGGGGAACTAAACCTTCCCGAAGGTGTACCGGTACCTGGTTGGTTTAGGAGGTACCTTGAGGCGATGGCCAACGAAGCGGGCCCAACAAATGTTCCACCTGCCCCAGCTGCTGCACCACCTCCTCCACCTCCTCCTCCTCCTCGTGCTAATGCCTTTGCTAAGATTTGTATCGATTTTAAGGCTATCGGTGGAAAAGACTTCCATGGAACAGAGTCCTTTGTGGTAGCTAGGAACTGGCTGAAAGAGACCGAAGATTTATTCGTCATCTTCGAAGTTGAGGACAGACAAAAAGTACAGTTGGCGGTGTGGTTGTTGAAAGATGAGGCTTCCTACTAGTGGGAAGTTACCCATGCTGAAAGGCCAGTGGAGACATGGGAGGATTTCAGGGCAAGATTTGAGATGAAATTCCCCTCACAAGCTGAAAGGAGTCTGCAAATGGAGAGGTTTCTATCTCTTAAGCAAGGGAGCATGAACGTTAAAGAGTATGTAAATCAATTCAACCAGCTGGCTAGGTTTGGACTGGACTTGGTCAACACTCAGCACAAGAAAGCTCTCCGTTTCGCTAAAGGACTAAATGAACCATTGCACAGCCTGGCCATGACTCATGTACCCATGGGGGCTACTTATGAAAGGTTGGTGGATATGACATTGCTTCACAAAGAGGACAAAGGCAAGGAAGAGGCAAAGTGGAAGTTCCTCAAGGAAAGAAAGAGGGCTTACAGCCTAAAAAGACAGATTTCAAGAAAGGAGGGAAAGACAACAAATCCCGTGAGAAGAGAAAGTGCAGTTACTGTGGCAATGTAGGGCATTTGGTAAAAGACTGCAGGAAGAAAAAGGCCAATATGACTAGTGGATGCTTTCAGTATGGAGAGACGGGCCACCTGGCTAAGGACTGCCCAAAGAAACAGGGGCAGGGACAGAAGGCTGGATCAACCTCAGGGGGACAGGTTCATGCATTAGTGGCGCCTCTCTAATAGCGAGGTAGAAATATTTCTATAGAAAGTGTTGTTTATCTTTATGATCATCCAGTTTGCACTTTATTTGATTCTAGCGCATCACACACTTTTATTTCGTCTGCTTTAGTAGAATCTCTGCACCTAGACACTAGTATGGTAGAGGATCCCTTGGTTGTTTCGAATCCAATTGGGGGCTCAACTTATTTGTCAATGATCTGTATGGATTTGAAAATTTCTATTCTAAGCATAGAGTTTAGGTGTAGTGCCTTTGTTTTGGGCTTCTCGGGATATGGATTGATTTTGGGCATGGACTGGTTGTCCAGTAATGGTTCCATTCTTGATTATGAGAAGAGAGTGGTTAGGCTTTCGACTCGGCTCAGTAACACTCTCAAAATTGCTTGTAATCCCTTGAATGCGGTTATGCTTAGTTATATGAATCGTTAGATGCCTCTGTTGAAAACTTGTTGTCGGTTAGGGTGGTCCGTGAATACTCGGATGTCTTTGATGAGGAGAAGGGCTTACCTCCGTAGCGGGAAATTGACTTCCGTATATACCTGGTTGATAATGCAAAGCCCGTTGCTTTACCTGTTAGGCACATGGCTCTGAGGGAGAGAAAGGAGCTCCGTAAGCAGGTTAAAGAGCTTCTAGAGAAGGGGTTCATTAGACGGAGCATTTCAGAATGGGGTGCTCAACGGTGTTCGCAACGAAAGCGAATGGTTCGCTCCGTCTATGTGTTGACTATAGGGAGTTAAACAAGCTGACTAAGAAGAATAGACACCCTCTTCCCAGAATTGATGATTTGTTCGATCAGCTTGTAGGAGCGTCAGTTTTCTCCCAACTTGATTTGGCTATGGGGTTTCATCAGCTGCGGGTGGCTGCGGATAACATTGACAAAACGGCGTTCAGAACCCCAGATGGTTTCTTTGAGTGGCTTGTCATGCCTTTCGGCTTAACGAACGCACCCGCTTACTTCGTGGATCTGATGAGCAGAGTATTTAGAGAATCCCTCAACAAGTTTGTGGTTGTCTTCGTAGATGATATTCTGATATTCTCCAAGAACGAGGAAGAGCATGCTCAGCATTTGAAAGAAATCATGGAGACTCTTCGAGTGCACCAGTTAAAGGCTAAATTCTCCAAGTACCACTTTTGGAGAGAAGAAGTGAGGTTTCATGGGCATGTAGTGTCCAAAGAGGGGTTAGCAGTGGACCCCGCAAAAGTAATAGCGGTGCAAGACTGGAAGACGCTAAGGAACGCAACCGAGGTTTGAAGTTTCCTCGAGCTAGCAGGTTTTTACAGAAAGTTCATAAGAGATTTTGCAAAAATATCTGCCCCACTCACGAGATTGACAAAGAAGAACTTAGCGTTCGCTTGGGATTTGGATTGCGAGTTTGCTTTCCAAAGATTGAAAAGGGCTCTTACAACAGCCCCAGTTCTGACCTTGCCAGATGGAAGCAAAATGTTTACAGTGTATACAGATGCGTGCGGCATGGGACTTGGCGCTGTATTAATGCAAGAAGGGAGGGTAGTAGCCTATGGCGGGAGACAGTTAAAGGTCCATGAAAAGAACTACCCAACCCACGATCTTGAGTTGGCCGCCATTGTCTTTGCGCTTAAGTCTTGGCTCCATTATCTCCTAGGTGAGAAGTTTGAACTATACACTGACCATAAATCTCTGAAATGTCTCTTCTCGCAGAAAGACCTTAACTTGAGGCAGCAAAGGTGGAAGGAATTTCTTGCCTCGTATGACTTTGAGATTTCCTATACTCCTGGCAAAGGCAATGTGGTTTCAGACGCTCTGAGTAGGAAGAAGCTGACCTTAAGTCCTCTCTTCATAGAAAGGCAAAGCCTGGAGTTTATAGCCAGTTTTAACTTTAGGCCTTCATCTGATTTGGTACCCAGATTGTTAGCATCACTAGAAGTGCGGCCCACTCTTTTGGACTCGATAAGGACAGCACAACGTGAGGACCCTCTGCTTGCCGAAGTGATTGATAAGCTAAGTAGGGGTGAGACTTCTAGTCACCTCAACAGGTACTCCGTCGAAGAAAGGGTTGGCTAAGGCGGGATGGAAGACTGTGCGTACCACAAGCAAGAGATTTAGTAAAGGTGGTTCTTGAGGAAGCACACCACTCCAAAATGACAATACACCCTGGCGGAGACAAGATGTACAAGGATTTGAAAAGAGTTTTCTTTTGGAACGACATGAAAAGGGATGTGGCTGAGTTCGTTTCCAAGTGCATGATATGCCAACAAGTTAAGGCAGAGCAGAAAAAGCCTGGAGGACTGCTTCATCTTCTGGAGATCCCACAGTGGAAGTGGGATAGCATTTCAATGGACTTTATTGATGGATTGCCTTAGTCCAGAAGGGGAAATACCTGTATTTGGGTAATAGTAGACAGGCTGACGAAAAGTGCTCACTTCATACCTGTCAAGAGTAGAAGGACTGCCTCTTCTCTAGCATCTCTTTATCTCAAGGAAATTGTTCGACTCCATGGGATACCCTCCAACATAGTGAGTGACATGGATCCTATCTTTACAAGTGAATTCTGGCGGAGTCTGCAAGAAGTTGTAGGCACACAGTTACGCTTGAGCACGGCTCATCACCCCCAGACGGATGGTCAGAGAGAAAGGGTGAACAGGGTATTGGAAGATCTTCTAAGACTGTGCGTCCTTGACTTTGGAGGGACGTGGGAGGACCACCTTCCTTTGGTGGAATTTGCCTACAACAACAGTTACCAAGCCACCATCGGCATGGCACCCTTCGAAGCCTTATATGGAAGGCCGTGCCGATCACCAACTTATTGGTGGGAATCAACAGACAAGCTTATACTTGGACCAGACATGATTCAGAGACCTCAGAAAAAGTAGTCTTGATACGAAGGAGAATGAAGACTACCCAACATAGGCAGAAGTCCTACACCGATAAAAGGAGGACCGACCTTGAATTTGAGGTTGGGGACAGAGTTTTTCTTAAGGTGTCTCCTTTAAGGAACGTCGTTCGCTTTGGATCAGCAGGAAAGCTAGCACCAAGATTAGTAGGGTCGTTCCCTATCATTGAGAAGATTGGGAAGATGGCTTATAGAGTGGAGCTTCCCGAAAGGTTGGCAGGAGTTCACAATGTCTTTCATGTCTCTCATCTACGGAAGTGTTTGCACGAGTCTGCGGAAGTGGTGGAGCCTAGCATTCTAGAAGAGGTTGAAATAGAAAGATAAGCAACCATAAGGAAAGTTCCAACTCGTATCTTGGAAACTGAAGTCAAAAAGCTACGCAACCGCGAAGTTAAGCTCGTCAAAGTTCAGTAGAGCGACGATGAGGAAGATGCAACTTGGGAAACTCAGGACAAAATATGAGCGGCTTACCATTTTCTTTTTGAGGGTACATCTATAACCTCTCTTTTTCCATAAGTTTATACTTGTACCTATCTTTTAGTGCATCTCCTTGGTCCTATCTATTATCCTTAGGTAGAAACCCTTTTTGGATGTAAACATGTATCTGAAACATGTTATGGTTAATGGTTGCACGTGGTTTCGAGTGGTTGCTCATGGCTGCATATACACACACAATTAGGGGTAAGATCGGCTCAAGTCACATTCATCTTGCATTTGCATACACTTGTATATGGATTGTATTTGATGAGTTGTCATATGGACGTTGCATTTGTATGAATGGTTGTGCACTCATGTAGAAAATATTGAGTAGGAAAATTTGCATACATAATGGATTCATGACACAAACATAATTCGCATTAAGGAGGTGAAATGAATCAGTAGGCCGCCTGATTTTGCATTAGATAAAGGACATATACACACACTCTGCATACGATCATGAAGCATTTGAAGTCTTTTAAGGACAATGGTTGCCTGTGTTTGATGGCTGAGTAGATAGACGATTGGATGGTAGGTTATATGTTCTTCCAAACTTGAAGATTTCGGGGACGAAATCCTTTAAGGAGGGGAGAATGTAACACCCCGAGTTTTCGGTTAATAGTATATTGATAAATTAAAGTATACTTAATTCAAAACTTAAGAATTAAGGAAATGGCTTACGCCATTGCGTTCGTCTCGGAATTCTACTTGAGATAGAGTCCGAGTTTGCGTGAATCGGACTCCGTATGAAGGAGTTATGACCTTTGGAAGTTTCAGAATTAAATTGAAAATTCAAATAGCTCAATTTCAAGTTCAAATTTTGAAAAAACAGGCTCAAACTGGGCTAGGCGGGAAAATTCCCGCCCAGGGACCAGGTCGACTATAGGGTCGACCTGGTTACCCCAGGTCGACCATAGTGTCGACCTGGGTGTCGACCTGCCTGGTCGACTTGGCTATCCTGGTCTGTGTTCTGGTCAAATTCCTGAGCTCCAGTGTGTCTCTGGGGCTTACGTGTCAAATTTTGATTGGCTACTCTTGTCATGAATGGCTTGGATTCCTCTGTCTTCATCGAACGGCTCAAATCAACTTAAAATTCTATATATACAACCTAAGTCTCAACTAAAATTCACACAAGGAAATAAACCTTGAGCCGACATGCTGCTGAGAGGGGTTTGAGAATAACCGTCAAGAGGAAAAGATTAAAGACAAGCCAAATCAAATAAGAACACAAAGATCTAATCTGTTTTCTACGTATCGTTTTCTACTTCAAGGGAACGCTTGGCAAATTCCGAATAACAGAAACCAGAAAACAAGTTTCAGCGCCCGTTGTAAGTATAATGGAATTTCTGTAACGTCTCGCATTTTTGTCGGTTGGTATTTGAATATTTAAATCAGTTTAAATGTTGAATTCAGAATATAAATGGATTTATATATTAATTAAAAAGAAGTTGAACGTATATAAATATATATTAATCATAATCGAGCTCAGAACAACCCTGCAGTTCTTAATTTAACGTTCTGAACTTCAACTGAGTATACCGGACTCGTTTTGAATTGGATTTCTTCGAAATGAGAAACGTTGGAATCTGTTATACTATATCTTTCCAACGGAAGTGAAAAATGGAGATTTCGTCGTATAGATTGCAAGATATGTCGAAATCAAATATTCGAAAAGTTGCTGTAAAATCGTATATCGACCGTAATGGTTTATTTGATATAACTAGATACCGGTTGCAAATCTGGACAAGGTTCTTTTGAGACGCAGCGATAATTTAATTTTTAGAATTTTACTGTAATTTTTAATTAATTAAATACGCAACTTTTTATTTGGAGTATTGTGCACCCTATATCAGTATTTCGGGGTTTCAAAATATAAGTCCATCTACCGGTATTATTATATTTTTGGGATCATGGCACATCGCTCGACACTACCGTATGCTCATCTCTGCCCGTAACGGCTTAGACACGAACTGAATCTTACATAACACGATACCCTATAAAGATCTAACCTACCTTAAGAACAACCACCCTTAGTAAACACCGAAGCCATATTTCATGGAGCGTTCCTTTTAAGAAGACATCACAGACTTACCTTTTACCATACTGATGGGGGATGAACATACTTCGAAATGACCATGCATAATAAAGCTATCCTTTCTTTCCCAAGACCAAATATCACCTAAGCGGACCTACAGGAGGAGAGGTGTACATGCTCATCTAACAGTGAACCTACCTGGTACATGCTGCTACTGAAGAGAAAAGATAACCTACCTAGTACCTCCCTCATTACTTAAGTCCTAAGCCATTTAATATAAGGAATATAAAATCACATCACGTCAAGCATGCCATACCTCTTTTAGTCCACGGCTACAAACTTGTACGTGGCTACAATACAGGCCTATTCCTTGCTTGCGAAGGAATTTGTATTATAAATACCCTGAGTCTCCATCTCAGTTCTTCCACAAATAAGATCAAAACAAAAACCCATTTCCTATTTATTCGAACCCAATGGCCTCGCATGGCCAATCACCTCTCTCGCATACCATCTTGCGTATATTATGATGATCGAAATTCTTAAGTAAGCTAAGGATCGAAGGTGGAGGAGGAGTATACTGAGAAGAGGCGCGTGCAAATGAGTGAGGAAAGGGGGAAGTTTGTTGTGAAAACGTGTGTACAGGAGTGAAGATGGGAGCGTGTACTGCTGTGTTGAAGGGAGTATACAAGGAGGGCACGTGGGTGCTGTTGTGGTAGTGGCGTACGGCGTCGGAGATGGGGGAAGAAGCCGGTGTTGTGGGTTCCAATGGCCTGTCGAACTGAGGGTGTACTGTGCAGCGAAGTGACTGTGGAGCTGAGAGTGAGCGAGTGGTATGTTATGTGTCTGGCGTAGGTATGGGACGGAGAGGATAAGAAAATGGGACATGCTGATGCATTTGAGTGGAGTAACAATGCGTTATGGGCATGTTTGTTGCATGAATGGAAGTGGAATAAGTCAGTATTTATTTCTTGTAACGAAAGTGACTGGGAGCGAGACATGCTGTGGACCGTGAAGTGAAGAGGACTGCTGCATGGTGGAGGTGATTATTTGGTTCACGGTGTACTGTAGCATAGTGTATGATGTGAGCAGGCACTAATTTTCTTCACATACACACGCATGGGAGGGTACGGCTTGAAGCGTGCATGGATGGCAAAAAGTGTGGGCATTGGCTGATACAGAAAGTCATTGGAATTGAAGAGGCTCTGTTTGTAAAGGATGAGGTCCGGTCTTTAGTGCATGATGGGTGGTTCGAGGGAGCTCCGGTTGGCAAAAAGGTGGCGGATCCAGGGATTTAGAGTGAGGAGCTCGGTGCAAAGAAAAGTGCTGGGCGTGATTAAAAGGAAATGGAATACGTGAATGGCCCAAAATGGACGGAAGTAGCAGTCTTGAGGCAAGGCTTTAGGTAGTATGCTTTTTCATACAAGTTGCGCGAGCCAGTGGATAAATGTGAGAAGATAGAACGTTTGCGTTCATGGTAAGAGAGAGAATGTTGGGTTTCAAAGGATTCAGAAATGATGGAAACGAAATGATGCCGGTCTGTTAACACGGCATGGTGAATGAATATATAATGGGTGTGCTGGAGTTAGATATTTCCTGTTGGGGGAGGATGGAGTTTAAACGAGTGCATACTGTTCTTTCTTTTTAAAGTGGCGTGGATATAATATGCTGGGGGAGGAGTGTCATGTGTGCACAACATACTGAGGTGTTCACGCATGGAGAAGAGGCAAAAAGTGAAGAGTGTGGATGAGTGAAATACCGAGGAGAGAAGCATGACCTTATGTGAAGCCGGACTTCATTTTGGAGAGGCAAACGAAGCAATGCAGGAGGTTTATAACGTGTGAAAACTGGGAAGGCGTAGATACAAGGGAGAGTATGGCTAAACAAGAAGTGGTGTTCGATTTGTGGCAATTTCCGTTCAACTACAGTAAAGCATGGGTGAGTATATATTTTATATATATGCATGGCCAGTTAGTATAGCAACAATGAGATGTAGGGTTCTTACTTATGGGTGGAAGGATGTTTTGGTTTTCCAGTGGGGAGAAGTGTATTTTCAGGTGTTGTTGTCGGGTGATGATAAGCATGGCGCTACCAGTTTTGTGTAAGTAATGAGCACATGACAGGCTAAAGGAAGAGAATTGTGAAGGAGGTGAATATGGCGTGAGAAGCAGTTGGTGTGATAGTGGTGGGCGTGTGGGTTGCAGGAGACGTTACGGTGGTGCATGGAAATTCAGTGAGGAGAAGGAAGCATGTTGGTTGCTGGGCGGTTCAGTAGGGTGGCAGTGCGCGCAAGATGGTGAGTGAGACCGAGTGAACGAGGTCAGTGAGCGATTTCCTATGGAGTTGGAACGGTGTATATGCAGCTAGAAGAATTTGCAATAGACCGAATTGTGAATGATCTGACTCGTCGGAACCGTACGATGACAGAATTAAACGCCGGATCCAGTCTACCGACGCAAATCGTTTTTAAACGGTTAACGCGCAAATGTGAGTAAAATCACTAACTCTGATCTATTTTAAAATATTGCAATTATATTTTAATGTTGTCTGAATGCTGTGTGATGGTCGATTAGGTAGATTCAAATTAATTTGGTCGAATATTATATACCGTCACATATGCACACATCATCGGTTGGACACTGATTCCATCGACTAGAATATCCCCTAGTATAGAGTTAGTGTAAATTTTGTTGACTGACATCTGTGGATGCGGGAAACCGGTTGGAGGAATCCAACCAGATTTCTCGATATTTAAATGTACTGTTTGTTTTGTATGCACTGTTGAACCCGAATTATATTTAAAATCCGGTGTGAATATTGATGTTGAACGAAAATTCAACATTTGTTTAGATTAAATAAATAAACGATATCGATTTAGAAAATGTTAACAGTCGACGTTAAAACCATCGTTTTGTCAAGCAAACTGATTTACCGTCAGGCAAATCAATGAAGTTAATTATAGAAATTATATTTTTATAATTAAAGTGAAGTTTTAAATTATAATAGAAGTTCTATTATAAACCAGTATTTTAGAGTTCGTTTTTATAAAGCAAATAAAAGCGATGGTTGATATTTAAACAAGTTTATAAAGTAAAAACTATCCGACGATTAAATATTTGGATAATTATATTTAAGATAAATAATTTAGAGATATCATTAGATTAATTAGATTAATCTAATGTTAAGAAGTAATTAAAATCAGTTAACGAATTTACTGATGGAAATAAGTTGATTTAATCAACTGTTATTTGGGAACATGATTATTAGATTAATTGGTCTTTAATTAATCTAATGAAAACAGGTTAGAAATAAGTTTATCGAAATTAATGAGAGTTAATTACCATTTAAGAAGTTATAGATAAGAACTGGGAAATGGAGAAAGCAAAGAGTTAATGTTTAAATTAAATATTCATAAACCACAGAGATTCCAAAGTAAGAATATTGTGTTGGAAAACCATATTCCGAAATACAACAAGGAAATAAGATTTAATAAATATATTAAGTAATAAGGAATTTGAATACAGACTTGTATCGGTTCTAAGGTAAGAACGCTGTCGATCAAGGTCTGAGAGGTAAATAGAATACCCCAACTTGAACGGCTTTGCTATTACCGAGGAACGATATCAGTTTGTAACGGAAAGAGATGTCAAGATTTTTGTAATAGAAAGAGATGTCAAGATTTTTGTAACAGAAAGAGATGTCAAGATTTTTGTGACGGAAATAGATGTCAAGATTAGTATAAAAGGAATATGGCGGCGTATGCAAGTCTTAGAACTATAGCAATAAAATAACGCTGTTGATAAGATAAGTGTGACTGTTATGTCAAGATTAGTTATAACAAAGAATATTACAGCGTATGACAAGTTGAACTATAGCAATAAAATAACGCTGTTGATAAGGTAAGTGTGACTGTAATTAGTTATAAGGAGAATATCACAGCGTATAACAAGTTTAGAACTACAGCGACAAATTAACTGCTGTTGATTAGACTTAAGCGTGACTTTTATATATAGCAGCACTTCCTAGGAAATGTAACAGTTTGGTTTGAAACCCACTTATTCTAGAGTAATAAGTAACGACGTTTGTTCAAAGAAATATAAGAAAGAGTTTAGAAAAAGAATTGGGGAATCGTATTAGAAACTGATGACAGCATTTCGATGTTCGAAATGTGATTAGAATTAAACCGTTAGGATTTGGAACTAGAATTCGACGATGTCGAATGTATTAAAAGTAACTATTTTTAGGGATCATAATCTGATAGAATAATTAACATTTAGTTTTAAACAAATAAATGTTAACAGGATAGGAGTCAGTATTTAGTTATAAACTCGATATCGATTAGATAAGAAGATGACTTAGAGACAGAGTTTATAAAGTGGAATAGAAGTGAAAAAGTATGAAAAAGATTTCGGTAAACAAGATAAGGAAGATTATTCCGTGAATCAAGAGTTATATGATCAAGGTGTTTAGATTTCTATAAGAAGGGAGGGTATTCCCATTCCAAAGAGAATGATGTTTTAAAAAGTGAACGTTCGGCCGATTAAAAGGTTAAGATGAATTTGGAAATATTTTCCAATGTAAATAAGGTAGATTACCCAAGTATAGAAATAAAGGATGTATTTTAAGGGTAAATAGTCCGAACGTTAATAACGTATGTTTCTGAAACATGAAAGAATAAGAGTTTATAATAACTGGAAATGTTTTCTAAGAAGTATGAAAAGGCTAAAACGGGATTTGGGAAATATCTGGTAAGATATGGGAATTCGAATAATAAAGTCGAACGTTAAATAAAAAGTGCCCGTGATTGTGTGATGTTAGTGTACATGGAATGAATGTTATTTTTACTTCGATGGTTTAATAACCGACTATCGAAGTGTTTTGACCATCGTTGTCAATACGGAGAGACCGGTTGGATATTTTCCGGAAACCACTCCGTATAGGCATAAGCGCTGCGAATTAGATATGCTGAAGATAATTGAAGGCGGAGTTAAATGCAAGGATCATCCAGTTATAGAATGGTGTGTTTTTATTTGTCCAGTCCCAGGACAACTTGTATGGACGAGTGTCTGACAGAGTATTTCCAACGGTCATGCCGTTGATTTTACGAATATACCAAGTTGGTGGGGAGAAGATAACTTCTCTTTATTCTACACCCAGTGTGCATTCGTGTAATCAATATGTGATTACGGATTTGACGATGTGACATTCAAAGTGAATGGTGATCAGATGTTCTGAAGATAGACGTAGCCTCTAGCCTCACAACCAGGAAGTAACAAAAGTTGGGCTAGGCAGCATGGCTAGTTGGGTCATCCCCAAGCAGGGTGTATTGTCACCGATGTAGAGAACATTCATATTTATACTTCTTTTCGATTCTGTATCTTCGGATGACGGTTGGATGGCCTGCAACCGTGGTGGCAATATATTCGCGACACTCAAGCTAAATGAGTGAGCGGTCATGTGTGGCCGGGTTGCAAGACGTTCTTGTTGAACCCTGAGTGTATCCCCTCTAGAGTACACTATTCAGAAGGTGTTCCCATACCTTGTTTGTTGAAATCCAATCTCTAATAAGTGCCCTGCGGTTTATGATTTTATACTATATATATGTGGAACGTGAGATGCAAGCGTTCTGCTACTTGGATAATTATTTGTTTAGACATTATCATAATATCACTGTTTTGATATCAAGAATATTTCGGGTTATAGTAAGGTAAAAACCGTCCATGTTTATGTGTGGGCTGGTCTTACTATTATCTTCTTGTTTTGAAAAGGATTTTCAAAGTAAAACAGTATGGTTGGAATTTACTCACACCAGTCCCATGACTGACCCAGAGTTTATTTTGTTTGTTTTCCCTAAACTCTTGGGTGCCCAAATTTGTACGGGCAGTCAAGTGTTTCAGGCTTTGCAGATTCACTTGGAGGAGCTCAAAAGCAGGAAGCTTCACCATTAGTTATGTAGAGTTATTTCCGCTGTGATATGATGTATTGTACTCTGATAATGGTATGTATATATAATACAGTTTTGTATTCAAAGTTATGTTATATAATACATCTTATTTTGTTCCGCTGCGAGTTTCGTGTTACTCTGATTCTGTTCAGTTGTGATCTTCTTCTTCTTCTATTCTATTAGTTCTATCTTTTCTTTCTCACCCTCTAAATTCTTCTATTAATGTCCTGGTGTTTTCGATGCTTGAATAGTCAACAGTGTGTTTTTATGTTGATTTTATGGGTCGAAAATTCCCGCCGTTACAGATGGTATCAGAGCATAAGGTTACGTGATTACCTTGGCTCTGCGGCGTAACTCAATAGAGATGGAGTTAGTAATACTCTAGATTGAGTTGAGTGTATATATATGAGCACGTATTTGTGATTAATATAAAAACTATTTTATATTGTGTTGAATGGTCAGTCGAGGGTTTATGAATTCTGGTCGAAACAGTAATGCAAACTGAGTTGATAGGTGTTCCTAAACTCTTGAACAGAGTAATTCGACACAGTATGTTTTGGAAAGAGGGTAAATGAAATAATTTTACCCAAAGTATATTTTGATATAAAAAGAAGTGTATATCTTGATATTAGTATAATATATTGGATATGTGATCATTATTATGATCGAACAGGATTATAATTGAGTTGGTTATATAAACTACCAATCGAAATATTATATAAGTATGATATGCAAAATCAGATGAGCTGAATCTGAATTAAAAACCAGAATTGAAATAAAACTCTAGAAACTTGGAAAAGAATTGAAATTGAATTTGAATTAAATATAAGGGAATTTTAAAATCCTGGGAGATTTGAAAATTTGTTTTCCAAGTGCTATGAAAGATATTTTGAAGTAATTTCAAAAATAGAGTGATTATAAATGAGTTTTTAAAGCAATATAGTATTGAACTCACTTCGATGGTTGGAAAATAAATTCCGATGATGATCGCGACATTATCGGTGTTCATTTTCGAGCTGGTAAGTGATGGATTACTACCAAGGATTTTGTTTTGTATTGTTTGAGAAACAAGTTATCAGAAATTCAAATGTTTTGAATTATATACGATTTCAAACTGATTTGAAATAAATCCCAGGAATTTGAACTCTGAAATAAAGGATTTAACTTATGGAGTTAAAATGGTAAAAGTGGAACTTAAAACTAAGTTAAATAAATTTTGAATTGAATTGAAGACAGTTAAGTAAAAATCGTGTTGGAGTAGAAATTAATTTGATGAAGGAATTGAATTTGTGAAATAAGAGTTTGAATAGAACTTAACTTGGTTGAAGAATTGGACTCAGATAGATAAAAGTTTCAAAACCAAGAATGAAACGGGAGTTTGAAATGGTGTCGGCTTGGATATAAGTGAATTGGATTTGAAGATAAATTGATTGAAGATCAGTGGAAATGTTTGGATATATGCTAGTTTAATAGAAGATGGCAGAGATAGAGTTGAATGCCCAACAGAGAAGGTACACGTTTATATACGGGTATGAGATTTTTTTTATGAGTCAGTTTGGGCAAGCCGTTTGACTGTTTGATTTTCTTTTGGATTGGAGAAGGCCCGGAGTGGCAAGTTGTTGTAGTACCGAGTGAGTCGTGCAGATGAGATGCTGGCGAGATTCTCTGAAAATTTAAGCTGTTAGGAAATTTTCAGAAATTTTGAAAATATTCGAAATAATAAGGAATTAATATTTTAATTGGAAATAATCAGTTCAGTGGAAACTGGAATTATGAAGTAAACCAAAAAGATTTTTAACCATGTTATAACAGAGATTGTAGCATTTTCCCTATCTTAGCAATTTCGAGGACGAAATTATTTTAAGGGGGAAGGTCTGTAACGTCTCGCATTTTTGTCGGTTGGTATTTGAATATTTAAATCAGTTTAAATATTGAATTCAGAATATAAATGGATTTATATATTAATTAAAAAGAAGTTGAACGTATATAAATATATATTAATCATAATCGAGCTCAGAACAACCCTGCAGTTCGTAATTTAACGTTCTGAACTTCAACTGAGTATACCAGACTCGTTTTGAATCGGATTTCTTCGAAATGAGAAACGTTGGAATCTGTTGAACTGTATCTTTCCAACGGAAGTGGAAAATGGAGATTTCGTCGTATAGATTGCAAGATATGTCGAAATCAAATATTCGAAAAGTTGCTGTAAAATCGTATATCGACCGTAATGGTTTATTTGATATAACTAGATACCGGTTGCAAATCTGGACAAGGTTCTTTTGAGACGCAGCGATAATTTAATTTTTAGAATTTTACTGTAATTTTTAATTAATTAAATACGCAACTTTTTATTTGGAGTATTGTGCACCCTATATCAGTATTTCGGGGTTTCAAAATATAAGTCCATCTACCGGTATTATTATATTTTTGGGATCATGGCACATCGCTCGACACTACCGTATGCTCATCTCTGCCCGTAACGGCTTAGACACGAACTGAATCTTACATAACACGATACCCTATAAAGATCTAACCTACCTTAAGAACAACCACCCTTAGTAAACACCGAAGCCATATTTCATGGAGCGTTCCTTTTAAGAAGACATCACAGACTTACCTTTTACCATACTGATGGGGGATGAACATACTTCGAAATGACCATGCATAATAAAGCTATCCTTTCTTTCCCAAGACCAAATATCACCTAAGCGGACCTACAGGAGGAGAGGTGTACATGCTCATCTAACAGTGAACCTACCTGGTACATGCTGCTACTGAAGAGAAAAGATAACCTACCTAGTACCTCCCTCATTACTTAAGTCCTAAGCCATTTAATATAAGGAATATAAAATCACATCACGTCAAGCATGCCATACCTCTTTTAGTCCACGGCTACAAACTTGTACGTGGCTACAATACAGGCCTATTCCTTGCTTGCGAAGGAATTTGTATTATAAATACCCTGAGTCTCCATCTCAGTTCTTCCACAACTAAGATCAAAACAAAAACCCATTTCCTATTTATTCGAACCCAATGGCCTCGCATGGCCAATCACCTCTCTCGCATACCATCTTGCGTATATTATGATGATCGAAATTCTTAAGTAAGCTAAGGATCGCAGGTGGAGGAGGAGTATACTGAGAAGAGGCGCGTGCAAATGAGTGAGGAAAGGGGGAAGTTTGCTGTGAAAACGTGTGTACAGGAGTGAAGATGGGAGCGTGTACTGCTGTGTTGAAGGGAGTATACAAGGAGGGCACGTGGGTGCTGTTGTGGTAGTGGCGTACGGCGTCGGAGATGGGGGAAGAAGCCGGTGTTGTGGGTTCCAATGGCCTGTCGAACTGAGGGTGTACTGTGCAGCGAAGTGACTGTGGAGCTGAGAGTGAGCGAGTGGTATGTTATGTGTCTGGCGTAGGTATGGGACGGAGAGGAGAAGAAAATGGGACATGCTGATGCATTTGAGTGGAGTAACAATGCGTTATAGGCATGTTTGTTGCATGAATGGAAGTGGAATAAGTCAGTATTTATTTCTTGTAACGAAAGTGACTGGGAGCGAGACATGCTGTGGACCGTGAAGTGAAGAGGACTGCTGCATGGTGGAGGTGATTATTTGGTTCACGGTGTACTGTAGCATAGTGTATGATGTGAGCAAGCACTAATTTTCTTCACATACACACGCATGGGAGGGTACGGCTTGAAGCGTGCATGGATGGCAAAAAGTGTGGGCATTGGCTGATACAGAAAGTCATTGGAATTGAAGAGGCTCTGTTTGTAAAGGATGAGGTCCGGTCTTTAGTGCATGATGGGTGGTTCGAGGGAGCTCCGGTTGGCAAAAAGGTGGCGGATCCAGGGATTTAGAGTGAGGAGCTCGGTGCAAAGAAAAGTGCTGGGCGTGATTAAAAGGAAATGGAATACGTGAATGGCCTAAAATGGACGGAAGTAGCAGTCTTGAGGCAAGGCTTTAGGTAGTATGCTTTTTCATACAAGTTGCGCGAGCCAGTGGATAAATGTGAGAAGATAGAACGTTTGCGTTCATGGTAAGAGAGAGAATGTTGGGTTTCAAAGGATTCAGAAATGATGGAAACGAAATGATGCCGGTCTGTTAACACGGCATGGTGAATGAATATATAATGGGTGTGCTGGAGTTAGATATTTCCTGTTGGGGGAGGATGGAGTTTAAACGAGTGCATACTGTTCTTTCTTTTTAAAGTGGCGTGGATATAATATGCTGGGGGAGGAGTGTCATGCGTGCACAACATACTGAGGTGTTCACGCATGGAGAAGAGGCAAAAAGTGAAGAGTGTGGATGAGTGAAATACCGAGGAGAGAAGCATGACCTTGTGTGAAGCCGGACTTCATTTTGGAGAGGCAAACGAAGCAATGCAGGAGGTTTATAACGTGTGAAAACTGGGAAGGCGTAGATACAAGGGAGAGTATGGCTAAACAAGAAGTGGTGTTCGATTTGTGGCAATTTCCGTTCAACTACAGTAAAGCATGGGTGAGTATATATTTTATATATATGCATGGCCAGTTAGTATAGCAACAATGAGATGCAGGGTTCTTACTTATGGGTGGAAGGATGTTTTGGTTTTCCAGTGGGGAGAACTGTATTTTCAGGTGTTGTTGTCGGGTGGTGATAAGCATGGCGCTACCAGTTTTGTGTAAGTAATGAGCACATGACAGGCTAAAGGAGAAGAATTGTGAAGGAGGTGAATATGGCGTGAGAAGCAGTTGGTGTGATAGTGGTGGGCGTGTGGGTTATAGGAGACGTTGCGGTGGTGCATGGAAATTCAGTGAGGAGAAGGAAGCATGTTGGTTGCTGGGCGGTTCAGTAGGGTGGCAGTGCGCGCAAGATGGTGAGTGAGACCGAGTGAACGAGGTCATAGAGCGATTTCCTATGGAGTTGGAACGGTGTATATGCAGCTAGAAGAATTTGCAATAGACCGAATTGTGAATGATCTGACTCGTCGGAACCGTACGATGACAGAATTAAACGCCGGATCCAGTCTACCGACGCAAATCGTTTTTAAATGGTTAACGCGCAAATGTGAGTAAAATCACTAACTCTGATCTATTTTAAAATATTGCAATTATATTTTAATGTTGTCTGAATGCTGTGTGATGGTCGATTAGGTAGATTCAAATTAATTTGGTCGAATATTATATACCGTCACATATGCACACATCATCGGTTGGACACTGATTCCATCGACTAGAATATCCCCTAATATAGAGTTAGTGTAAATTTTGTTGACTGACATCTGTGGATGCGGGAAACCGGTTGGAGGAATCCGACCAGATTCCTCGATATTTAAATGTACTGTTTGTTTTGTATGCACTGTTGAACCCGAATTATATTTAAAACCCGGTGTGAATATTGATGCTGAACGAAAATTCAACATTTGTTTAGATTAAATAAATAAACGATATCGATTTAGAAAATGTTAACAGTCGACGTTAAAACCATCGTTTTGTCAAGCAAACTAATTTACCGTCAGGCAAATCAATGAAGTTAATTATAGAAATTATATTTTTATAATTAAAGTGAAGTTTTAAATTATAATAGAAGTTCTATTATAAACCAGTATTTTAGAGTTCGTTTTTATAAAGCAAATAAAAGCGATTGTTGATATTTAAACAAGTTTATAAAGTAAAAACTATCCGACGATTAAATATTTGGATAATTATATTTAAGATAAATAATTTAGAGATATCATTAGATTAATTAGATTAATCTAATGTTAAGAAGTAATTAAAATCAGTTAACGAATTTACTGATGGAAATAAGTTGATTTAATCAACTGTTATTTGGGAACATGATTATTAGATTAATTGGTCTTTAATTAATCTAATGAAAATAGGTTAGAAATAAGTTTATCGAAATTAATGAGAGTTAATTACCATTTAAGAAGTTATAGATAAGAACTGGGAAATGGAGAAAGCAAAGAGTTAATGTTTAAATTAAATATTCATAAACCACAGAGATTCCAAAGTAAGAATATTGTGTTGTAAAACCATATTCCGAAATACAACAAGGAAATAAGATTTAATAAATATATTAAGTAATAAGGAATTTGAATACAGACTTGTATCGGTTCTAAGGTAAGAACGCTGTCGATCAAGGTCTGAGAGGTAAATAGAATACCCCAACTTGAACGGCTTCGCTATTACCGAGGAACGATATCAGTTTGTAACGGAAAGAGATGTCAAGATTTTTGTAACAGAAAGAGATGTCAAGATTTTTGTAACAGAAAGAGATGTCAAGATTTTTGTGACGGAAATAGATGTCAAGATTAGTATAAAAGGAATATGGCGGCGTATGCAAGTCTTAGAACTATAGCAATAAAATAACGCTGTTGATAAGATAAGTGTGACTGTTATGTCAAGATTAGTTATAACAAAGAATATTACAGCGTATGACAAGTTGAACTATAGCAATAAAATAACGCTGTTGATAAGGTAAGTGTGACTGTAATTAGTTATAAGGAGAATATCACAGCGTATAACAAGTTTAGAACTATAGCGACAAATTAACTGCTGTTGATTAGACTTAAGCGTGACTTTTATATATAGCAGCACTTCCTAGGAAATGTAACAGTTTGGTTTGAAACCCACTTATTCTAGAGTAATAAGTAACGACGTTTGTTCAAAGAAATATAAGAAAGAGTTTAGAAAAAGAATTGGGGAATCGTATTAGAAACTGATGACAGCATTTCGATGTTCGAAATGTGATTAGAATTAAACCGTTAGGATTTGGAACTAGAATTCGACGATGTCGAATGTATTAAAAGTAACTATTTTTAGGGATCATAATCTGATAGAATAATTAACATTTAGTTTTAAACAAATAAATGTTAACAGGATAGGAGTCAGTATTTAGTTATAAACTCGATATCGATTAGATAAGAAGATGACTTAGAGACAGAGTTTATAAAGTGGAATAGAAGTGAAAAAGTATGAAAAAGATTTCGGTAAACAAGATAAGGAAGATTATTCCGTGAATCAAGAGTTATATGATCAAGGTGTTTAGATTTCTATAAGAAGGGAGGGTATTCCCATTCCAAAGAGAATGATGTTTTAAAAAGTGAACGTTCGGCCGATTAAAAGGTTAAGATGAATTTGGAAATATTTTCCAATGTAAATAAGGTAGATTACCCAAGTATAGAAATAAAGAATGTATTTTAAGGGTAAATAGTCCGAACGTTAATAACGTATGTTTCTGAAACATGAAAGAATAAGAGTTTATAATAACTGGAAATGTTTTCTAAGAAGTATGAAAAGGCTAAAACGGGATTTGGGAAATATCTGGTAAGATATGGGAATTCGAATAATAAAGTCGAACGTTAAATAAAAAGTGCCCGTGATTGTATGATGTTAGTGTACATGGAATGAATGTTATTTTTACTTCGATGGTTTAATAACCGACTATCGAAGTGTTTTGACCATCGTTGTCAATACGGAGAGACTGGTTGGATATTATCCGGAAACCACTCCGTATAGGCATAAGCGCTGCGAATTAGATATGCTGAAGATAATTGAAGGCGGAGTTAAATGCAAGGATCGTCCAGTTATAGAATGGTGTGTTTTTGTTTGTCCAGTCCCAGGACAACTTGTATGGACGAGTGTCTGACAGAGTATTTCCAACGGTCATGCCGTTGATTTTACGAATATACCAAGTTGGTGGGGAGAAGATAACTTCTCTTTATTCTACACCCAGTGTGCATTCGTGTAATCAATATGTGATTACGGATTTGACGATGTGACATTCAAAGTGAATGGTGATCAGATGTTCTGAAGATAGACGTAGCCTCTAGCCTCACAACCTGGAAGTAACAAAAGTTGGGCTAGGAAGCATGGCTAGTTGGGTCATCCCCAAGCAGGGTGTATTGTCACCGATCTAGAGAAAATTCATATTTATACTTCTTTTCGATTCTATATCTTCGGATGACGGTTGGATGGCCTGCAACCGTGGTGGCAATATATTCGCGACACTCAAGCTAAATGAGTGAGCGGTCATGTGTGACCGGGTTGCAAGACGTTCTTGTTGAACCCTGAGTGTATCCCCTCTAGAGTACACTATTCAGAAGGTGCTCCCATACCTTGTTTGTTGAAATCCAATCTCCAATAAGTGCCCTGCGGTTTATGATTTTATACTATATATATGTGGAACGTGAGATGCAAGCGTTCTGCTACTTGGATAATTATTTGTTTAGACATTATCATAATATCACTGTTTTGATATCAAGAATATTTCGGGTTATAGTAAGGTAAAAACCGTCCATGTTTATGTGTGGGCTGGTCTTACTATTATCTTCTTGTTTTGAAAAGGATTTTCAAAGTAAAACAGTATGGTTGGAATTTACTCACACCAGTCCCATGACTGACCCAGAGTTTATTTTGTTTGTTTTCCCTAAACTCTTGGGTGCCCAAATTTGTACGGGCAGTCAAGTGTTTCAGGCTTTGCAGATTCACTTGGAGGAGCTCAAAAGCAGGAAGCTTCACCATTAGTTATGTAGAGTTATTTCCGCTGTGATATGATGTATTGTACTCTGATAATGGTATGTATATATAATACAGTTTTGTATTCAAAGTTATGTTATATAATACATCTTATTTTGTTCCGCTGCGAGTTTCGTGTTACTCTGATTCTGTTCAGTTGTGATCTTCTTCTTCTTCTATTCTATTAGTTCTATCTTTTCTTTCTCACCCTCTAAATTCTTCTATTAATGTCCTGGTGTTTTCGATGCTTGAATAGTCAACAGTGTGTTTTTATGTTGATTTTCTGGGTCGAAAATTCCCACCGTTACAATTTCTGAATATGAATAGAAATTGCGATGTAATTTGTTTTAAATGAAATTGGGGCTTTTCTATTTGTATATAATAATGTAAATTCTATGTTCTGTGATGATTCTGTCATAGCTTGTGACTGACGTCTGTGGCATAAGTTGATTGATGCAAGTCTATTGGATAATTGGGTATGAAAATAATGACACTTGCATGTTTGTGACCAAAAACTAAAATCGACACCTTTGTGATTATGTAACTAGTATGAGCTGTACACATTTTCTAAGTCTAAATTAAGGCTTATGTAAACATGTTCTAGAATTGTGACCTTTTATGCCTACACGACTGCAAAATTTGTATATATGTTCTTGGGTTTATTTGCAAGTCATAACTTGGTTTATGTAAGTACCTTCTAGTTACACAAACTATGCTAGTTTCATGTTAAAAATAGACTACTTGATGTAAAGTTATTTTGCACCCTTGGTTCATGACAAATAGTGGACAAATTTATGACATGTAACATACTTGACATTATGCCTATTTATATGTGTATAGAACCATGTTAAGGCAAGTTTAAAAGTATGCCATTTCATGTGACATCAAGTTAGCTATGTTCTCATTTGAATGCAAGTTTACCTGATCCATAATCTATGTTAGTGTAAACGCTATACTGCAAGTTCATGCGCCACACACTTTTATGTAATGCTAGAATATGTCATGATTCTGTTTCCCCCTTTTTTCATGTTTATAAGTTAGGCTAAATTGTTAATCCCAACATATGTTATAATGTTGCGTACGTTTGGACGGGGGTAATAACATTGGGTTTATAATAAAATACCTGTATTGGCATGTTTGGCACATGCCATTGACTAGTGACATATTAAGCGGTATAAATTGTTATACCCAAAACTGGTGAATTTGGATAATTGGGCCATAAACATTTACATACAAAATGAATAGTGACAAATATGTAAATTAGAAAAATACGAGTATGTTTAACCCGAGGTTGGATTGAGTTGTGATGTAAACCTGCCCGGACCCGCCCGGCTGTCCAGTAATCACAACAATACCTATCGAATGTGGGTGGTTAAGGCATTGAGCCCAATAAGGACCCGAGGTTAGACTGAGTTGCGGTGTAAACCTGCCCGGAACCGACCGGCATATCCAGTTACCACAACAACACGTGTCTAATGTGAGTGGTTGGTGCTTTAATTAAAAAGCTAAGTCAGGACTGGTAGGGTTAAGTCACTTAAGAAAATACTTAACCAAATTCACATACTAACTGAACTAGTGATTGGGGGTTAGGTTCATATAGACACTTAACCAACTTAGCATGTAAACTAGAAAACCCTAGTAATGAGGACCCGTTTCAGTAGTAACCCAATAAGGTGTATCAGGATACCCTGAAACTAGGCAGGGTGGGGCACGATTATTGGGCTGATTGTAAGCGGTCAAAGCGACGATGGTGGTGCAGCAGTGTAGGTTCAAACGAAGTGCAGGCGTGCACACACTGCGGCGTTGAAAAATTAGGCACTGGGCACCAGTAGTGTACCTTTGCATTCTTGAATTGTGTCGGGTCGCCACCACGGGACTTGATACACCCCATGGTGGGACCAGCATAGGTACCTACACTCTTGGGGGCTGTTAGACACAGATGTTTATGCGAGTAGGAGCCGATCATTAGAAAGGGATTATTTCACCCAAACTTATGGCGTGCCAGTCGGAACAAGTACTAGTGGGTGCAGAGATTAATATGGGGTGCGATAGTAATTTCGGTTCTAAACCGCTTGTCTTAGCTTATAGTATTTTTCCCATTTTCAGTTGTGCCAGTCATATCCTTTTTCTTATTCATACACCGAAGTACCATTAGACTTACCAGGCTTTATGTCTGACTCTACTTTTCTTTTGCCCCTTTGTCTTTCGTTCCCCCCCAGGTCCACAGGGAGGAAACAATTCAGCCTAGTCAGACTCTTCGCAAGCTTCAGGATAGTGATGTACATTGGCGACCTTCTTTGCATGGCCATGGCTTTTGGACACATTGTAGGGATTTATGCAGTTTTTGGTTTATGTTGCTTCTTTAAGTTGTATTAAATTCAAGACAGTATTTGTTGTAATAATGGAAAGTTTTATTTTATGGAAATGATTTGTATGGACAAGTACTTGTGAAATGAAAGTTGGTTTATTTTCCGCTACTTATACTTTTGTTTAATATCTGTCTTGTGTTTTATCTGTGACTTGTACCTATAAACCTCCTCCAAAATTAAGGCATTCCCTTTGAGAGTGACCTTAACAAAGGTGGGGTGTTTCAGTAGAACAATTCCCTAGTGGGGGTGGTTTCGCGGATAGATAATCCCCGAATTCTTTGTCTGGGTTAACTCCTTCTATTAAGGCCATCAGAATAGTATGTTCATGAGGGTCACTAACTTCGGTGACAGCCAGGTTGAAGCATCCAAAATATGATTTCAGAGATTCACCTGGAGCCTGTTTAATCCTTGACAACTCTATGACGCTTTTGGATTTTCGGGCGTGAAGTCGAAACTGGTTCATAAAGCGCTCACTTATGTGGTTAACCCGACTCCCTCCACGGTCAGTATCAAATTTCATGGAATTAAGTGAGCTCTTTATGAACCAGTTTCGACTTCACGCCCGAAAATCCCAAACTGTCATAGAGTTGTCAAGGATTAAACAGGCTCCAGGTGAATCGTAAAGGCCTTGCATTTTATAGCGTCTGGAGCTGTTGCGGCATTCATGAACCATGCATACCTCATCAGATGCTGTCCTGGGTCTGTTCTCCCTGAATATTGATCCATCTGTGGCAACTTGAATCGCCGACGGAACTGGAAGTCCAATATATCATCTGTGAAGGGGGTATGACTTCGCTCAATGCCCCAATCCTCATTAGTGTATCGTCGGCTTTCGAACATGATCTGACGCACTATTGCCCACACATCGACATTTGTTAATGTTTGCACAGGTTCTCTAGGTCTGATATTCAGATTACCCCTGGGTTCCCAATTAGGGGATAATCTTCTGTTTCTAGCGGCGGCTGCTCTACACTGATCCCTATACTCCCGGCCGAACTTAGACGGAAGGGGTTGGAGAAGTTGTTGCTGCGTAGGATTAGCAATATTAGGATCCCTGGGTAGAACGTGGGATCCACGCATGGGAAGCAACATAGGCTCTTGCAGGCTCGGGTCATCAGGTCCTAACACACGAACCATATGTTCATGGGATCCCAAAGATCCAAAGGTCAAGTGATCAAGATTTTGAGGTCGCTCAAGCGGCCTTCTTTCACGAGGACGTCCCTCATCTAAAGAAGATAATAGTCTGCAACAAGGCGGCGTTTTGGGGAAGGTGTTTTTTGCCTTCGGAGTTCACTGAGTTCCCTACTCATGGCAATCATGTTCTCTTGCATGCGAAGATTGTCATGTTTATGGGCTTCCAATGCATTTCTAGTACTCTCCAGCATGTCAAGAAAACGCGAAATATCCCGGTGCGTAATGGGTGCTAATGGAGCAGGTTGATCACCAGTTGTCGTGGCTCGCATTGGAGCATTGGTAGGTGCTCGATTAGAAGTACCAGCTTCAGCCTCATTCGGTTCGGATCGGAGTAGGGTGCCCGAGGCGATTCGGTTCGGAGGGATCTGAGCAGCTCTAGTACTTACTGATCGGTTCAGGTTCTCCTGGTCAGTTCGGTTTGGAACGTCCTGTTAGGATCGGGTTTGTCCAGAGCTCTGCCCCCGCGACCTCATCAACACGATGGCTTATTGATCTTCTCTAGCATCGTTCCCATTAGCACCTTGCACTTCTTTTCCTTTCCCTTTAGCTATAATGTCCAATCTTTCAATAATTAATCAGCAAATGCTTGAAAGTGTCGGTGATAGAGGATTAACTTCTTTGAAATTGAAGGTCCAAATAGTAGAACGATAATCCCAAAAAGCGAAGAATTCAAAGAATTCTCAGTGAAAGCACCAAAATGTTAGATACAAAAATGGCTCTAACACCCAAATTTCTGATGAAATGAAATTAAAAATGAAGAAAACGCACAATTTATAGTGGTTCGGCGTTTAATATCCTACGTCCACTTTCTATTTTTTGTATTGATGAGTTGAATGTAGATACAACAATGATTCTTACTCACTTTCACTCATATCATACATAAACTCACTCAATTCTCTCTGATATGTACTTTATAAGATGATTGCAATATGAAAATGGGGATGGAATTCGGCTCTCAAAGGAGTTTCAACTCTGGAAATGCCAAAAGATCCTTTCAAATATGCCTTGGGGGTGTATTTATAGGTGAAAAATGCTCATGAAACGGCTTCAGTTTGGATCCACGTGGCGCCCATCCCGTTACTATCGGGTTCGGATGGGATATTATAGCGACAACGCATTAGGTTAGTAGTGAACATGGGGAGAACGTGGGTATAACCGCTCCGAGTCTTAAGGGAACGTGGGGATAGCTTCTGCAATTTCAGGTGCCTGGGATCGGATCGGAAATACTCCCATTAAGGATCGGATCAGATTTGACCGAACCGATCCGGTTCGACCTGTCCCCCCTTCTTCTTCACTTGGTGCCTTTTGTCTTGACCAAATGGACTCCGATCCGACCCGATTCTTTGAGTGGGTGATCTTCATTCTTTGATCTTTTGTCTTTGTGTAGCCTAGTTCACAAAGTAGGCTAACATAGCTGGAGCTATATTCGGAAAGCTCTATATCCGTGTATTTGTTTCAGTTGTGTTATGTATTATTTTCCGCTATATTATAATGTAAATCTCTGATATTTTTCTGATGTATAATATTTATTCATACTCTGGAATATTCTTGTACTCTGATGTAATTATTGTAATAACAATGGAATGTTCTTCTGTTTGCATTCTGATTTGTGTTGTTCTCAATTCAATCCGGGCTTTCCTTTATGGGGAAGCTTGGGTCGTCTCAATACCGGCCGACCACGTACAACACCGTCAAATCAAGTCAAGGTGTACCAACAAAATCACTAGCCAAATGAGTTATACAAAGTGGTATGTTCGCTAGAGGTTGCCAGCTTCAATGTCTAGGCGTAAGTTCTTATTTTAGTCATTTAAATTTTGACATAAGTGCCAAGGCTATCCAACATCGTTCATTTACTTCATTCTACTAGACGTTCGCCAATTCAGTGACTTCATTCTGAAACATCCTCCACGTGTATAGTTGTTAAAGGGGTTCCAATATTAATAGAGAGTATGCCAATATCCATCTATTTTCTCTCCAACAACCAATCATCATTTTATACATCGTGGTCTTTTTATATTCCAATAAAACATCATATTTCACAAGTTAGTTTAATATCAAGTACAAATTTCAATCCTATATTATCGCATCCTAAATTGAAAAAATATTGAATTTGCATTTTTAATTTCATATTTTCATTTCAAAAATCGATTGTGTTCAAATTTACATTTCACATTACATATACCTAACCATTTCAATATGTGTTTCATCTTCATATTTTCATATCATAAATAATTTCACTATCAGGTTCAAATTTTAGTTTTAGATTTTCAGGTCATTAATATCATTGTTCAAGTATAATAATTCAAATTCAAGTAATTTTGGACCCAAACAACTTGGATCGAAAATGGATTTGAGGTAAAATGGTATATATACATAACTAATTTTGAATATAAAATAGCTTGGGTTAAGTGTAACGACCCGTGTTTTGGCCATCAAATATTTAATTTAATATATTATTTTAAATAGTATATTTGAAGGGTTAATGGATTTTAATATTTAATTCGTTATTTAAAATGAAGTTTTAACGTTAATTTTATTTATAATATAAAACGAGCTCGAAATCGCGCGGTAGTTCGTAATATTTGGTTTTGAACTTTAACTGAGTATATAGAATCCGATCAAAGTCAGATTTATGTGAAACCAGAAACGTTGGGAGCGTGTTGATGATAATTTTCATACGAAAGAGAAAAATCCAGATTTCGTATTGTAAATTGTAAGTTATGGCCAAATCAAATTTTAAAATAGTCGCTGTGAAAATCGTTATTTAAATATCAACCTTTAAAATAGCCGTTTAGCAAACGGAATCAGATTTCGACGAAATCAGTTTCATTAGAACCGTATCGTTAAATTATTGTACGGTGTTGAATGGCGTGGCAACCCGATGTCGTATGTGACCACGGTAGCCATAAACGCTAGTTCAATTTCTATAGCGCGTAATTAATTTAATAAAGGGTTATTTGGGTATAACTTGAACAGATGATCGAATTAGGCCGCGAAACCAATTCTATTGATTTCGTATCATCAATTAGAGTCAGGATAGGTATATAGTTTGTTATTGTTAGAAATCGACAAATTTGGTGTTCAGAATGGCATTGCGGTGCGCGTAAAAAGAGCCTACCGGGGAAATAATCTCAGAATGTGATGAAACTGGCGTCGTTGGGTTCGTATTAAAGAATTATTATAGGATTGCAAGGTTTCTAGTTGATTTGATTTATCTGGTGATCGTGGAAAAATTAAACTTGTGTTTATTTCTGGTTTTATAAAGGAAATTTTTTCATACGACCTCGGATTTCGACGAAACTTGTCTCATTGGATTCGGAATATCTTTTTACACCAAGATTAGCATTTTTTTCGAATATGGTTAGTTTCACTTGTTACTTTGCGACAAAGTTTTAGTAAATAAATTTTTATTCTCTAAACATCCCCTATACATATACACCAACATTCTGCCTACCCCATATCCAGTCTTCCCCGGTTGTGCAACAACATGTATGGTCTTTTCAAGAGCTGACCCTCTTTCACGCGCATCACTTTACATTGATATTTCATGCACAGCTACCAAACTACACTGCTACACTCTGTCTTCTATCTATATCCTATGCTGCTTCTTTTCGCTATCACACAATAAACTCAAGACAAGATTTCTTTGAAGTGAAAACACAATATAGAAACTCTATCATCTATGAACTGAAAACTCAGGCGCAGATACCTACGGTTTCTTTTGTCAAGGATACAACCAATTTATCCACGGGGTACAGCTATTAAAGTTACGTGCACATGCACTGGTCATTTTCAAATTGGAAACTCCACAAGCCTATCTAAACAAACAGTGCTAATCTATATACCTAACGATCTATGAAAGGAGAAATAAATATCTCTGCTCCTGCTATCTTTTCAAATCACATAGCTATGCCTTTCTTCCTTGATCAATCTATGTATTATCACCATCACCATGTCAGCACCTTCACCATCATGCAGTCACCTACCTGCTGCAAAAGCCTACCCGCCTAAAACTTGGGTACCAAGGTTCCCCTGTTATAAATACGCACTGCTTCACTGTATTTTCCTTCAAACAATTCAAGTTACTATTAAATAAAATAAAACAATAAAAACGATGGGGTTCAAATGAGTGGTGCTTTGGTTCATTTGCGGGTTCAGCAACGACGAAGGGTCAGTGTAGTACGATGGGGTGTGAGCTGAGTTCCGAGGGTGGCAGATGCATGGTTCGGGTATGGGTGGTGGCGCCTGTACTGGCGGCGTCAGGTGGAAGTACGCTGATTGTATTGCCAAGTGGGAAAGCCAGTGATGGGTTGCGGTGGTGTTCTCCTTCGATCCTTCGATCAAGCATGGTACTGAAGGGAGAGTAATACGTGGATAGGGGGTATCATAGTTTTGGATTCACGTAGATAGGAACAAAAGGGGGCGTGTGTGGCTTTGAATGTTGCATGGGAGTTTATGTTTGGTGTAACCGTGATACACGGTGGTGAGGGGACAGTCTGGCGTTGGGAAGTGAAGTGGGGGATGCTATGAGTTGGGGTAGACGTAGACTAAATTCAGTGTTTTATGGAAGGAAATACTATTGAAGAAGATAAGGAGGGGGCGGGTCAGTTCATACTGGGTTCACCCTATTTGTGTAAGGCCCGTAACCATGATCTTAACAATTATAGTTTAGTCCAATTTTAATTAATTCTTCCTAATCGTATATTCAAGTTATAATGGCCATCCGAAAGTATAGCATATGCCAAACCCTGTTTGTAAATATGCCTAGTAACAGTAGCCTTGATAAATGTACATAGTGCCTAATCTCAGTTTGATTAGCGTAAGTAAATTTCTAGTTAAATAAATATTAAGTTTTGATCAACATGCCTAATTAAGTGTTAACATGCCTAATTGAAATTAATTTAAAAATTCAATAGGAAATTAGGAAAATAGAATATTATTTAAGTTTAAATTAAACAGCAAATAACGTATAAAATTTATAACAGTGTCATACAACAACAGAAACAGATGGAACAAGTAACGTCAGAACTGTATCGACGAACACAACACGATGAAGCTGGGTTGAACAGAATAGAGCTATGGAAATTTTAATTAAACTAAACATCGTTTAGTTTAATTTAGATGAACTGGTTCAGCGACAGATGAAATCAAGGTGAGTTAAACTCACTCAGTTTTCCCATTTATATTTTATATATAAATTGGGTTTTTATTTTGTGTGCTCTGTATGCTGATGGTTGACTGTTGGCTAATTATACATTTATTTGTTGATTTAACTGATGAAATTAAACCGTCATTTAATTTCATTAAAATACTAAATCATTACTTTAATGATTTGTTCCAATAAAGGTAACTCACCTTGTTGGTCACGGTTAAAAAATAAACGTGTTTAATGGTTTGAATTGTTTGATCTGTTTGGATTGTTTGATCTGTTTGAATTGTTTGATCTATTTGAATTCGATGATCTGGTTTGTGATAACCGTTTTGAATACAGGGAAGAACAGGTTGGAGGGATTCAACCGGATTCCTCAAAATATATTATTTATTTCATATTATCATATGAACTGTCACGTTTGGGTAATTGATTTGAGTATTGATCACTGATTGGAAACTTAACCTGTGTTTGGTTCTAACCAATAGGGAATATTGGTTGAGTAATCGACAGTAAATGGCCTAAAAATAAGTTGTTTTATTCATATTGATTTACCGTCAGGTGAACGAATAGAATTGAAGTTATAAAATTTATTTTTATAACTGGATATAGATTTTGAGATATATTACTGTAAACAAAGTTATAAAAGGGAAATAAATAAATAAATAAAAATTTTATTTATTTAAGACTTTGATCATTATTAATTGAATTTATAAAGTAATTTCTGATGTTAATCAGATTTATAAACTCGTGAATAGAAATTAATCTAACCGGTAAGTTGGGTTATTATTTTATTAAGAAAGGTTTAATGGGATTATTTAAATTAATTATGTTATTAATTAATTTAAAGTGAAAATGAGTAGGAATCGGTTAACGAGATAATCGTGTTGAGTAACCAAGTCGAATGTTTATTTGAAATTGATTATTTAATTGATTTGAATAAATCTAATAAAATAGTTTAATGAATATTGTTTTAATTTTAATAAGATCTTTAAAAGGGGAATTAATATTTATTTAGTAAATAAAGGAATTAACTATGAAAGTAGTTAACTATCGAGGTAAATTATTACTTTAATTGATAATAATTTAGGGAAATACTTTTTAATTGAAATCCATTTAAAAAGTACTCGAAATGAGAAATTAAATCAATTTGATAGGTGAAAGGAGTTTATGAACATGTTTTATTTTAAAACCCGAGTTTTTAATGAGATGAAAAAGAGGATTTTAAGCGAACAGGACAACTTAAAATAAATATTACTTAATTAATTGAATTAAGAAAAAGGAGATTTAGGATAAAAGGGTTGTATAATAAACCAAAGTTAGAAAAAGGGGTTTGAGATATTATATCGTTAATTCAAAATTAACATTAATTAAGAAGATGGGATTGAGTACAATTGGAATTAAAATAAGGATTCCAAGCAGGAAATGATGAAATAAAATTGAAAAGCGATTTGGAGAAGTGATTTTGGATAAAGAAGGGGGTCATAAGGTTATATAACCAAATCTGGTTTTTAAATGAAATGGTTTTAAAAAGGGAAAAGGTTAAAAAGTGGTGTTTTATAAAGAAATGCTAATTTTTGAATTGAGAAAGATGGTTATATCCGAGAAAGAGAATTTCAAAATAATAAGAAGGGTTTTGAAATCGTATTTTTGAATATAATAGTTAAATAGAATTTGATTTGAGATTGGAATGAAGTATTGGTTTTTGGATTACAACTTATATTTATCTTAAGGTATGAACGTTGTTGATCAAGGTCTGAGAGGTAACTAAAATACCCCAACTTGAACGACTTCGGGATTATCTGAGAACTATATAAGTTGTAATGGTAGAAGAAATTAGTAAAGTTTATTATTTCATTATAGAAATAATAACGCAACATAAGTAATGAAGATTTGGAAAATATATAGAGAGAATTCCAAAGTGAAAAGGGAAATAAAAAGGGCTTGCGTAACGGTATCTTCGAATTAGAAGGGAGACGTAAAGTTAAGTTTTATTCTATAAAAATAAGCTTTGGTTATTGTTTTCAAGTAATGAAATAGAAGATATTTCATAATGATATTCTATGAGAAATAAGTTGAAATGATTTCCAAATATTATATAGTAATATGGCTAATGTTTTGAAAGTAAAATGTGAAAACTAAGTATAATATAGGATTATCCTAAGAAATGTAATGAGTGTTTAAAGAATAATATTATGTAAAATAAGAAGCGAGAAAGCTATATCTATAATACCGAAACATTTAAGAATTAAATTTACATTTGTTTAATTAAAAGGCCAAGTGAGACCGAATACTGAACCAGTGAACTCACTGGATTGTCATGATTGAAACACTGTCTATTTTGATAGTTAAATCACCGACTATCAAATCTGTCCAATGCGATTGTTGGTATGGGAAGACTGGGATCAAATTTATATTCGAAAAACCATTCCGACCAAAAAATACGTGAAGAGATCAGAAGATGATCGAGATGGAGCATTGAAGATTGTAGATATTCATAAACGAAAGAACCGCTACTAATCTCCGGTTTAGCGGCCAAAGATAAACTGTGGTTCTATCATGGTTGGAATCTATGGGTTGCAACGACTTCTCGCTACTGATCCATAGGGTGATTCCTATATTGGATGCAGTAGGAGAGTACCTTCGGTTCATCCTGTTCCTGGATGACTTGTATGGACGAATGTCTGACAATGTATTTCCTGAAACCACGTACGTTGATTTTTACAAATATACCAAGTGGTGGCAAAGAGGGGAACTTCTTTTATACCCAGAGTATATTTGCGGACATCAATTAGTGATTTGACGGATCTGACAATGTGGCATTCAAAGTAAATGATGGCCAGATGTTCCAAAGGAAAATTCTAGCCTCAAGCCTCATCAACCGGGAAATGACAGAAATCGGGCAGACAACATGGCTATGTGGGTCGCTCCCATTAGGGTGTATAATCACCTATCTAGAGAAAATCCATTTGCTTCTATAACCTATTCCGATGTTGTCCCTTTTCGGGAAGACGGTGGCTAGCTACCACCGTTGGTGATATATATTCGATACACTCAAGCGAAATGAGTGGTCGGTCATGTGAGGGCCGGGTTACAAGACGTTCTTGTTGAACCCAGTGTATTTGCCTCTAGAGATACACGATCGGCAGGTGGTCCCATACCTTGTCATAGTCGGAACCCAATCTCCAATAAGCGCCCGCGGTTTTGATTGTATACTGTATGTGGAGCGTGAGATGCAAGCATTCCACTAGATTGTTATTTACTTATATTTAGACATTATTATAATATCAGACAAGATATTAATTTCAAAACTGTTTTGGGTTATCGTAAGGTAAAAACCATCTGTGTTTATGGGTGGATTTGGTCTTACGATTATCCTTTTCCTTTGAAAGATTTTGAGCTAAAAAATCAGGTTATGTGATACCCTTAATACTGTGAGAGTTTTACTCACTCTAGTTCACCTGACTGACCCAGTGTTTTGTAAATGCTCGGGTTAGCCCGGAGTGTACAGGTTCAGGTTATTGAATGCTGTGAAGTTCAGAGACGAGCTGGAGATGTTCAGATGTATGATATTATATGGCTACTATCCTGCTGTGTGTTGTATATGGAACAGGTTATTATAGCTGTCCCATTGTGTGATGTACTCTGATATTGTAAGTATATTTTTAAAGCTCTCAATAAAGATTTATTTCTATATTATATTTTGTTCCGCTGCGATATGAGACTCTGTGTTGTGTTGTTTCTTCTTCTTCTTCTATTCTAATATTTCTTTCTTTCTTATCTCACCCTCTAAATTCTTTCTAATAACGTCCAGTGTTTTCGGTGTTTGGAAGGTCGGTGTGAGTTACGGTAAGGGTATTTTTGTCGATTTTTGGGGCCGAAAATCCTTGGGTCGTGTAACAACCCGTAAAATGCGAGCCAGTTTGAAAATTTTATTTTGGCAATTTTAGCGAATTTTGATTATTTAAAATGAATTATTTTAAATATAATCGACGAGAAATTTATTTTGAATATAATTCGACGTATATATTATACGCGTCGTCGTTAGAATATAAAATATTTATATATAATTATAAATAGAATTGAAAATGGCGCGGTAGTTCGATAATTCGATTTCAAACTTCAAGTGAATGTACCGGGTGCAAAACAATCCGGATTTTAGTGAAACCAAAAATAATGGAATCTAATAGTGAATATCTTTGTAACGAAGTTAACAAACTGAGATTTCATCTTAGAAATGATAAGATATGTCCAGTTGAAAATTCTGAATAGTCGCTATGGAATTCAGGCCCTTAAAAATGGACATTTTGCAAACGACCTCGGATTTCGACGAAACCAGTTTTGTTGGGTCCGTGGTGTCAAGTTATTGCTAGATTCCAAATTTCATAATTTTTCGAATCAATATGTGAGAGTAGCAAAGGAAAACGCGTTTGACCAGTTTCAGTTGATTTTAGTCGACTGGAAATTGGCCATTTTTCTAACGGTCTCAGAATTCGACGAAACTAGTTTTGTTAGGACCGTATCGTCAATACGAAGCTAGAAAATATTTTTCTGGAATTTTTCTAGTTAGTATGTGACCCCGGTAATTTGAAATGTGCGTTTAAAATTCAATATAATGATTTAAAAGAAAATTCAACGGAAACTGATTGTAACGGCCGAATCAGCGGACGATACATATCCCATTGTGTTCGGAATGGGGGTTAAACGCTAGGGACGACAGGCGGTGGACCTCTTTTAGAGGTCGATCGAAAATGTAGACTTTTGAATTAAAATAAAATAATTAAATAATTAAATTAATAAAAAATTTCTTTCTCCCCCCTTTATTGGTTCTGGCCCCCCCCGTTCAAACAGAAATCATTTCATAAAAAAAAAAAAAAAAAGGGAGAAGGCGATCGAAGGTGCCGTTCGAGGCCAGCGCCGCCCGCCCCCCCCCTCGCGCGCCGCCTCCTCCGTTCAACCTCCGCCCCCCCCTCTGCTGCTTCACTCGCGCGAAGTCTTCTCCCATCGAAGAACCGAAATCGCGCCTCCCTGAAACCCTAGGACGCCGCCGCCTCCAGCCCGAGGTCGAGCCGCCGACGCTGCTCCCCACCCTGGCCTCGTCTGACTCCGGTACTGAAGTTCATCCCCTCCGCAGACATCGATGCCCCTTTTTTTTTTTCTTCGATGAAGTAAGTTTTTTTCTTTCTTTTCTTTCTTTACTTTATTTTATTTTTAATTTAAAAGTGAGAAAAACTGAATTTGAAAAGTATATAAAGCTAATTTCGATTTTATTTTTATAAAACTGTAAGGTTAGGATTTTATATTATATAGGAATATTAAAAATATAGTTTTTATATTTTTTAATAAAGTATTAAAAATATAGTCTTTACTATATAGGAATATTAAAAATATGATTTTTATATTTTTAAAGTATTAAAAATATAATTTTTACATGATAGAGAATATAAAAATATCATCTTTGTGTATGTAACGAAATAAAAATCTGATTTTTATTTCATATACGTTGAGATAAAGTGGTAATTTTTATAATGGCGAAATCTTTATAAAAAAAAAAATAGCGTGATAAAAATATAGTTTTTATCTATATAACATAATAATAAAAATTCGATTTTTATATATGTTGAACTTTGAAATAAAAATTCGATTTTTATATATTGAACTTTGAAATAAAAATTCGATTTTTATATATTGAACTTTGAACTAAAAATTCGATTTTTAAATATTGAATAGCGAAGTAAAAATGTGATTTTTACGTATGTAGTGAAAGCAGCAACGAAGCTGACGAAGATGCGAAAACGGCGAAGACTTCTGCAAATGAAGAGCCGTGGAGCTAGGATAGCTATATGTGAGAATTTCTCACCTTTCACTTTCTTTTTCTAGTTATATATATATATACTAGGATGCAGACGGTGCTTAGTAGCACCCGACACAATCGTCCACAGACCATGGACTTGTTTGTTTGACTGTTTGGTGATTGATTGCGATATTGGTTTGAATGTGATTTGTGGTGTGAAAAATCAAATCGATAAATTGGTTAGGATTAGACGTGCGCCGTTATAAGGCGAAGGAGTAAGACTAGGTTAGACTCTTACTCCAAATTTTGTGGTTTGCAAAATGAAATTGATTTGATTGATGAGTGAATGGCGTGGGCCTTCACTAGACCGGGGATTAGGCTAGGCCTTGTCCCGTTTCTAGTATCGTGCCGTTATGCCGCCGAAATTTTCTAAAATATGTTAGAAAATAAAAATATCATTTTATTGTGTAAATGAATAATAGAAATTCATATGATAGAATAAAATGTTTTATCGTTAAAAATACAATTTTTAACGTGAATATGAATATAGTGAAAGTGAATAAAATAAATATTCATTTACAAACCAGATGGTTTGTTTATGTACACTTATTTGAATGACATTGATTGGGTCGATAAATTTTACACATCGCCTAACTGCACAAATAAAATATGTGTTTGATTGTTTGAAACCCCACACGGGTGTTAGGATGAAATTTGAAGTTCACTCATCCTGATTGATTAAATATGTCGATCGATTGATTGACATGCTGTTGTAAGCGTTGAATATCTATATTTGATGCTTATACAGTGTAGTGCACTTTGGTTGATGGTTGATTATTTTCAATGCTATTATATACATGTGTTGTATGAAAATCCATATAATTAATTTTATATGGTAATTGATTGGGCCTCATTCCAGTTTTGAAAAAGAAATATTTGAAATAGAATATTTGAAAATAAAGGAATATATGAAGCCGTGTTGATTAGATTGACGCCATTTTGACGTGAACGATATTTATATCAATTTTAAGTGATTTCGAAATGAATTGAATTGAAAACGATTTCGAAATGAATTGAATTGAAAACGATTTCGAAATGAATTGAATTGAAAACGATTTCGAATTGAATTGAATTGAAAACGATTTCGAATTGAATTGAATTGAAAACGATTTCGAAATGAATTGAATTGAAAACGATTTCGAATTGAATTGAAAACAAATTGAAATGAATTCAAATTGAATTGAAATTTGAATTGAATAGAAATGAATTTTAAAACGAATTTATAAAGAAGAATTCAATTTTGATTTGAATTGAAAAGGAAGTTGAAATTGTTTTTGAAACGAATTCAAAACTATTTATATAATTCGTTTTAAATAGAAATCGATGAAATATATATTATATATATAATATAATGGCCTGAATAGAACGCGCCGCGCCGCGGCAGTTCGCGAATTTCGACCATTTATTTAAAACGGACATTACGGGAGATCCGACCGTCGGATTCTCCTAAAACCGGAACCGTTGGGTTCGTATCGAAAAGAGCTTTCTAATGAATGTTAGAAATTGGAAATCTAACGGTTGGATTTGGAGATACGTCCAAATCAAATTCGAAAAAGGTCGCTGTAAGTGCAGTTCGATGGCCGTTGATGGAAATCGACTGTACGGGCCTTGTTAAAATTATTAAAAATAGTAATAATTTATGTAAAATCATAAGAAATGATTTGTGAAGATTTGGGATGAAAAACTCCATATTTGAAAAGATAAAAATAGATTTTTATCGAAATGAACTAGTTTTGAACTAGAATTATAATTCTATTTATTTTTTAAATAAATAAATTGAATTCGAAAAGGGTTTTGAAAATAACCAAAATTTCCAATGATTGCATTGGAGTGGATTTGAATCGAAATTGTCTTCGGAATATTTCGATGTTGGAATTCGTGATTATACAGGTGTTGTTATGGAAATTTGAAAGATATATATATTTATATCGTTATTTCCAATACGACATTTGTTAGTCGTAGAATTTGATATTGAATATAAGCCGATATATTTTCTATTCAGAGCCTTGTATTGAATATCGAATGTGATTTGGGTTTGTCGTGAATGGTGTCTTCACTAACACTGTTCTTGAACCCAGTTGAGAAATGATTAAATCTTTTTATTTAGATTTAATGAAGTGTACCAATTAAATAATATTTAATTGGAATTGAATTGATATTGATTTTTGGGTTTATCGCGAACAGTGTTTTAAATAACACTTGTTCTTTAACCCGATAATTAATGAATGTGATTTGGGTTTGTCGTGAATGGTGTCTTCACTAACACTGTTCTTGAACCCAGTTGAGAAAAGATTAAATCTTTTTATTTAGATTTAATGAAGTGTACCAATTAAATAATACTTAATTGGAATTGAATAGGTATTGATTTTTGGGTTTATCGTGAACAGTGTTTTAAATAACACTTGTTCTTTAACCCGATAATTAATGGAATGTGATTTTGGGTTTATCGTGAATCGTGTTTTAAATGACACTGATTCTTTAACCCAGATAATGATTAAAACTAAGTGGAGTTTTAATGAATCTTTAATTAGATTGAAAATATCGAGAATGGAGTATCACCAGTTTTGCTCCAGGCGATAGTTAAATCTTTAATTAGATTTGAATGTGAAATTTAGAAACTAACTGGCGGTTAGCCAAGCAGAATGGTTTTCTGGATATTGATCTGATGTTGGTTTCGGCCTTCGGGGTTAATATTTGGGGAATTATTCTCTTGATTAATTTACGGTTAGTGACTAATGAATTGGAATGAGGCGTATGTTGTGTTTGTGTAACACTTTTATAATATATACGCGAGTTATTCGGAAAGGCCGGGTTTATCCCATTCTGAATAACTGATACGACGATAAGTCGAAGATGAAGACGATGGTCGAAGACCGGAGGTCTTCACGTCGTTTGGGTGATAACTGATGATCTTGATTGGGCTGTACACCCAAGAAGATGGAAACAGTTAGTGATCGTCCAGACGTACTTGGAGATCGATGGATATGCGGGGTACTAGGTGCCTCCGGTTTCGTTCAGGCCCAGAACGGACTTGTAAATGGACTGTGTGTCTGACATCGGATTTCATTCTGTGTGACTGATATCGGTTGCATAGGATGGTTTGCCTGTGTGGCATGCTAAGATGCAAATGATCAAGGCTTCTGTTGAAAAGCAAAGTCTTGTGGTGATGATCAAAGCACGGCCTTTGTGGCGTAGCTTTGTGTAACGTTTACCTCGCGTGTTTCACACCCGGTATGAACCAAAAACGGGAGACGGACCTCAGGGAGGACTTGCGTTTCTTTCTAGCTAGAAGTGGCGTCAGTGGTTTTTCACGCCCTGACGAGTTTGACTTATGTGGTTGTTGCGGTTGCGAGGCGCCTCGGTTATATCGGTTTCGGCCGAATGCATTCTGGTCGGCTGACGGACCAGACTTACACCCCATAGGGTGGGGAGACGTATTGTTCAGGCATAATAATCCACTCCGTGTGGACCGGCCCTGACGATCCAGGGGGCAGTTGCGGCTGTTCCTGAGACACGGGCTAGAGCGTCTCGAATCGGTAGAGGATCTTGCCCCTAGCCTCGGTTCATAGACGGAAATCCAATTTCCAAATACGTGACATTTGCGGTTTTATTTGTAAACCTATATATGGCGACATGATATATGGTACCCATGCCGCCTATGATTGATACTTATGATTTGAAGATTGTTTTATGCACTATGCACTTATAATAGTATCAAATGATTTGTTTTAAACGTATCAAGCATTCTTTGGCTGTTATAAGGGAAAACCCTATCCCCCGGCTTGCGTTGCATTGTGTGATAGGACCTGGGTCTTATAACAGCTTCATCCTTCCTTATTTAGCATTGCGCTGTTTGTTTTATGCACTGGTATTCTTGGGAGGAAACCCGTTCCGTGTTATACGGCGTGGTCCCTTGATTTACCTTTGAAAATAAAGATTAAAAACTGTTTTAGTTCTCACACCAGTCACATGACTGACCTGGAGTTTATTGTTTTAACCTAAACTCTGGGTGCCCTTATTTTGACACGGGCAGCTAGTAGTTTTGGTTTTGCAGATTTATATTCACAGGATCCTGGTTTACAGCTGGAATGATATCCGGAAAGCTTTGTATCCGTATATCTACTTCTAGTTGTGTATTGTATCATTTTTCCGCTGCTATGTATTTAAATGTAATTTAAATCTCTGATATTTCTGTGTAATATTCTTTTATTTATACTCTGTATATTCTTGTAATCTGATGCATTGTTGTTATATACAATGAAATGTTCTTCTGTATGCGTCCTGTTGTGGCTTGTTCTCGAACTATCCGACGCTTTCCTTTACGGGGAAGTTACGGGTCTTCACATTTGGTATCAGAGCTTTGGTTTACAAAGCTCAGAGAACAAGGCACATTAGAACCTTACGAAAGAATTCATCAGATATTGGATTAGTAATATCCAATTAGAATGACTCGTTAGAGATGGGATCAGTAGTATCCTAGAACGGGTGTGAAGAGTATATTTTTC